>CM053026.1:326318331-326526987 GCA_028564925.1 Lithobates sylvaticus | reverse complement strand
TCAGCAGTGTTCAAACTCTAATTGAGCAGTGGAAAATGAGGGGTTCTGTTGAAACCAAACCATGGTCAGGTAGACCAACTAAAATTTCAGCCACAACTGTCAGAAAAATTGTTCAGGATGCAAAGAAAAACCCACAAATAACTTCAGGTGAAATACAGGACTCTCTGAAAACATGTGGCGTGGCTGTTTCAAGATGCACAATAAGGAGGCACTTGAAGAAAGATGGGCTGCATGGTCGAGTCGCCAGAAGAAAGCTATTACTACAATTACAATATGCCAAACAGCACAGAGACAAACCTCAAACCTTCTGGCACAAAGTCATTTGGAGTGATGAGACCAAAATTTAGCTTTTTGGCCACAACCATAAACGCTACATTTGAAGAAGAGTGAACAAGGCCTATGAAGAAAGGTACAGAGGGGGATTGCTGATTAAGGATGAGCCGAACACCCCCCCGTTCGGCTCGCACCAGAACCCGCGAACGGACCTAAAGTCCGTGCGAGCTTTAGAACCCTATTAGTTATAATGGATGCGAACGTTCGAAATTAAAAGTGCTCATTTTAAAGGCTAATATGCATGTTAATGTCATAAAAAGTGTTTGGGGACCTGGGTCCTGCCCCAGGGGACATGTATCAATGCAAAATTTTTTTTTAAAAAACGGCCGTTTTTTCAGGAGCAGTGATTTTAATAATGCTTAAATTGAAACAATAAAAGTGTAATATTCCTTTAAATTTCGTACCTGGGGGGTGTCTATAGTATGCCTGTAAAGGGGCGCATGTTTCCCGTGTTTAGAACTGTCTCTGCGCAAAGTGTCATTTTTGAAAGTAAAAAAGCTATTTAAAATCACTCGCGGCTAATGTTAATTCACGGCTCCCGTAACACAGAGAACAGTGATTCATTGAAACTCATTCATAAAAAAAAAGTCATTGATAAAAAAAAAAAAAAAATGAAAAAAAAAAAAAGCGTAGGGGTCCCCCCAAATTCAATAACCCGGCCCTTCAGGTCTGGGATGGATATTAAGGGGGATCCCAGCCAAAAAAAAAAAAAAAAAAATGGCGTAGGGTCCCCCTCAAAATCCATACCAGACCCTTGAGGTCTGGTATGGATTTTAAGGGGAACCCTAGCCAAAAAAAAATGGCGTGGGGTCCCCCTCAAAATCCATACCAGACCCTTATCCGAGCACGCAACCTGGCAGGCCGCAGGAAAAGAGGGGGGGACGAGAGCGGCCCCCCCTCTCGCCTGAACCGTACCAGGCCACATGCCCTCAACATTGGGAGGATGCTTTGGGGGTCTAAGACCCCAAAAGCACCTTGTCCCCATGTTGATTAGGACAAGGGCCTCTTCCCCACAACCCTGGCCGGTGGTTGTGGGGGTCTGCGGGCGGGGGGCTTATCGGAATCTGGAAGCCCCCTTTAACAAGGGGACCCCCAGATCCCGGCCCCCCCCCTGTGTGAAATGGTAAGGGGGTACAAAAGTACCCCTACCATTTCACCAAAAAAAGTGGCAAAAATGGTAAAAAGGACAGGAGACAGTCTTTGACAATTCCTTTATTAAAATCTTCTTTCTTCTTTCTTCATCCTTCGGATTCTTCATCTTCTCCTTCCTTCATCTTCTTCCATCTTCTTCTTCCATTTTCTTCTTCCTCCGATCCGCTTCTTCTTGCGCTGGTCTTCTCGTCCTTCTCGTCCGGCATCTTCTTCCGTCGGCGTCGGCGTCGGTGTCGGTGTCTTCTTGGGCCGCTCCGCGCAATGGGAGGCTCCCGCTGTGTGAGGCTCCGCTCCATCTGACAGGTCTTTTAAAACGGAGGGCACCTGGTGACCCCGCCCCCCTCTGACATCATGGGGAAAGCCATCATGGAATTCCCCATGACGTCCCTGTGCGTCAGAGGGGGCGGGGTCACCAGGTGCCCTCCATTATAAAAGACCTGTCAGACGGAGCGGAGCCTCACACAGCGGGAGCCTCCCATTGCGCGGAGCGGCCCAAGAAGAGACAGAGACACCGACGCCGACGCCGACGGAAGAAGATGCCGGACGAGAAGGACGAGAAGACCAGCGCAAGAAGAAGCGGATCGGAGGAAGAAGAAAATGGAAGAAGAAGATGGAAGAAGATGAAGGAAGGAGAAGATGAAGAAACCGAAGGATGAAGAAAGAAGAAAGAAGATTTTAATAAAGGAATTGTCAAAGACTGTCTCCTGTCCTTTTTACCATTTTTGCCACTTTTTTGGTGAAATGGTAGGGGTACTTTTGTACCCCCTTACCATTTCACACAGGGGGGGGGCCGGGATCTGGGGGTCCCCTTGTTAAAGGGGGCTTCCAGATTCCGATAAGCCCCCCGCCCGCAGACCCCCACAACCACCGGCCAGGGTTGTGGGGAAGAGGCCCTTGTCCTAATCAACATGGGGACAAGGTGCTTTTGGGGTCTTAGACCCCCAAAGCATCCTCCCAATGTTGAGGGCATGTGGCCTGGTACGGTTCAGGCGAGAGGGGGGGCCGCTCTCGTCCCCCCCTCTTTTCCTGCGGCCTGCCAGGTTGCGTGCTCGGATAAGGGTCTGGTATGGATTTTGAGGGGGACCCCACGCCATTTTTTTTGGCTAGGGTTCCCCTTAAAATCCATACCAGACCTCAAGGGTCTGGTATGGATTTTGAGGGGGACCCTACGCCATTTTTTTTTTTTTTTTTTGGCTGGGATCCCCCTTAATATCCATCCCAGACCTGAAGGGCCTGGTTATTGAATTTGGGGGGACCCCTACGCTTTTTTTTTTTTTTTTTATTAATGAATGACAGCTCTCTGTGTTACAGGAGCCATCAATTCATTAGCCGCGAGTGATTTAAATAGCTTTCTTCCTGCAAAAATGACACTTTTTTGCAGGGAAAGTTCTAAGCACAGGAAACCTGCCCTCCTTCACAGGCTACCTATAGACACCCCCCAGATGTGATACTGCAATGCTGTTCTAACAGCACGCACACACATATCCCCAGAAATAAAGAACATATTGTTGTCAGCAGTCAGCAGCACACTGACACGCTGACACTGTGAGTGAAACATAATATGCGAGGCCGCCGCAGCGGCGGCCTCTTATACCGTGGGGCGTGTATTAAAGCCCCTGAGCTATAATTGGCTACAGGCATCCTGCCTGTAGCCAATTATGGCTCTCCTCGCTGCCGGCGCTGTGATTGGCCAAGCATGCGGGGTCACAGTGCATGCTTGGCCAATCATCAGCCAGCATTGCACTGCGCGGGCCGCAATGCATTGCGGGGCCGCTCGCATCACACGAATTTGATGCGAGCGGTCCCAATAGTTCTGGGCTCGCCGAGCGAGCGAACACCCGGTGCTCGATTCGAACATGGGTTCGAATCGAACACCGGGCTCATCCTTATTGCTGATGTTTTGGGGATGTGTGAGCTACAAAGGCACAGGAAATTTGGTCAAAATTGTTGGCAAGATGAATGCAGTATGTTATAAAAAAAATACTGGAAGAACATTTGCATTCATCAGCCAGGAAGCTGCGCATGGGATGTACTTGGTCATTCCAACATGACAATGATCCAAAACACAAGGCCAAGTCGACCTGTCATTGGCTACAGCAGAATAAAGTGAAGGTTCTGGATTGGCCATCTCAGTTCATGCAAGACAGCCCAAGAATTTACAGGAACTGGAGGCTTTTTGAAAAAGAGGGATGGGCAGCTTTACCATCTGAGAAGATAAAGTGCCTCATCCAGAAATGCCACAAAAGACTTCAAGCTGTCATTGATGTTACCACTTCAGCCCCGGACTAGAGCACTTTTTGCGATATGGCACTGCGTTGCTTTAACTGACAATTTGCGGTTGTGCGATGTTGTACCCAAACAAAATTGACGTCCTTGTTTTCCCACAAACATAGTTTTCTTTTGGTGGTATTTGATCACCTCTGCGTTTTTTATTTTTTGCGCTATAAACAAAAAAAGAGCGACAATTTTGAAAAAAAAAGCTATATTTTTTATTTTTTACTATAATAAATATCACAAAAAAATATATAAAAAAAGAATTTCTTCCACATTTTAGGCTTATATGTATTCTATTACATATTTTTGGTAAAATCGCAACAAGCATATATTGATTGGTTTGTGCAAAAGTTATTGCTTCTACAAAATAGGGGATAGATTTATGGCATTTTTATTATTATTATTTTTTAATTAGTAATGGCATCGATCTGCAATTTTTATCGTGACTGCGACATTGCGGTGGACACATTGGAAACTTTTGACACTATTTTGGGAAAAGTGACATTTATACAGTTATCAGTGCTATAAAAATGCACTGATTACTGTGTAAATAACATTGGCAGGGAAGGGGTTAAAAACTAGGGGGCGATCATGGGGTTAACTGTGTTTCCTCACTGTGTTCTAACTGTAAGGGGGGTGGGCTCACTAGAACATGACAGAGATCACTGCTCCCACTGGGAGCAGTAGATCCCTGTCATGTTGCTAGGCAGAACAGGGAAATGCCTTGTTTACTTGGCATCTCCCCATTCTGCCTCTCCGTGTCATGATCGCGGGCCACCGGTGGACATCGAGCCCGCGGGAACCATGGGCACGTTTACGCAGTGCATGTCCACTAGCCCGCAATGTAAAGGGGACGTACAGGTACGCCCATTTACGCAGCCATGCCATTGTGCCAACGTACATCGGCGTACACTGGTTGGCAACTGGTTAAAGATGGCACTACATGGTATTAAGGACTGGGGTAAACTTTTGATCAGGGTAATTTTGGGTAGTTTCTGTTGCCATTATGATTCAAAAAGAGTAAACACAGTTGATTGATAATAAATAGCTTCAGCCAAACACTAACCACAAGTGAAAGAAAAGTTTTTGTGTTATCATTCATATTCTCAGAAAAATGGCCAAGAAATCATAAATTCTGCCAGGTTATGTAAAGTTACGAGCACAACTGTGTGTGTGTGTGATGTATGTGTGTGTATATATATATATATATATATATATATATATATATATATATAAGATTCCACGTTTATCATTTTACTTGCAGGTGTGCTGAAGAGATAATTTTTTTGGTGCACAAATACATATAGAAATAAGATATAAAATATAATTGAAAAAACAAAACAACAAGCTCAATAATGTACTTTTATTTTGCCAGCAGAAACAAAATGATGTACATTCATTTACTAGCATAAAAAATATTCTACGGGATAAATGGTGCTACATTTAGCAAAACAGTTAGCAATTGGGCCCTGCTCATAGGAGTGTACAATCTAAAATTTGTCTAAACCTTACAGGGGACACAGTTTTACTTTCAGTGTATAATGAGTAACATTTCATAGTACAACTACTCACCCACCAGCCCACATCATTTTTATCTGCAAGATTATAGAAAAATACTTAACAGTCGTTATTCTTACAAAGCATTCCAACATATTATTAAAAAAGGCACCTATTCAAAATATAACACCTACCACCAGCCCACAATCCACACACACACACACATACATTGGTGACCATGTTCTGCTGGAAGCTGCATTTCTGTGTACATGATTAAGCAATGAGATCAAAGAGTAGAAGGTCAGCAGATGGAATGAATGCACAAGTATTTCAGCAAACAAACAGCCCTAGTTGGGTGTTTGTCAATATGCACAATATCATTCCTTCTCGCCCTACAAATCACAGCAAAAAACCTGACCCCTGCACAGGCCACACCCCCCCCTCTACTGCAGCCCTTTATATAATATAGGTTGTATTGTTAGCACACTGACACATACCCAATATAATTACACGCCCACCAGTATCTTTCAATCTAACTTGGGACAGTGCCATACCATATAAATAAAATCAGTGTCATGGTGCAATTTATTTATAAATCAACTATAAACAGTTTATAAAGTGCCATATACAGTAAGTCCAATAAACTAAGAACAGTTGGCTACATCTCTGGGGGAGTTTAGAGAAACACAAGCTATATCTGCCAAAATAAAAGACCGGTGCGCATCAAAAATTAAACGTATATCTGTAGACTGTGTGTTATTTGTAGGTCATTGTACGATAAGTGGTCTCCAAAGAAGAATACATATACTCTATCACTGAACAGACTACTTCTACTAATCGTAATGGCATAATTTGCCAGGAGGTGGTGGAGAACTGGAAACATAGAGTGTTTCTCAGATGCTCATATCTATAAAACTGAAGACTAAGGATGAGCCCGGTGTTCGATTCGAACCCATGTTCGAATCGAGCACCGGGTGTTCGCTCGCTCGGCGAGCCCAGAACTATTGGGGCCGCTCGCATCAAATTCGTGTGATGCGAGCGGCCCCGCAATGCATTGCGGCCCGCGCAGTGCAATGCTGGCTGATGATTGGCCAAGCATGCACTGTGACCCCGCATGCTTGGCCAATCACAGCGCCGGCAGCGAGGAGAGCCATAATTGGCTACAGGCAGGATGCCTGTAGCCAATTATAGCTCAGGGGCTTTAGTACACGCCCCACGGTATAAGAGGCCGCCGCGCCGGCGGCCTCGCATATTATGTTTCAGTCAGTGTCAGCGTGTCAGTGTGCTGCTGACTGCTGACAACAATATGTGCTCTATTTCTGGGGATATGTGTGTGCATGCTGTTAGAACAGCATTGCAGTATCACATCTGGGGGGTGTCTATAGGTGGCCTGTGAAGGGGGCAGGTTTCCTGTGCTTAGAACTTTCCCTGCAAAAAAAGTGTCATTTTTGCAGGAAAAAAGCTATTTAAAATCACTCGCGGCTAATGAATTGATGGCTCCTGTAACACAGAGAACTGTCATTCATTAATAAAAAACAAAAAAAAAGCGTAGGGGTCCCCCCAAATTTAATAACCAGGCCCTTCAGGTCTGGGATGGATATTAAGGGGAACCCCAGCCAAAAAAAAAAAAAAAAAAAAATGGCGTAGGGTCCCCCTCAAAATCCATACCAGACCCTTGAGGTCTGGTATGGATTTTAAGGGGAACCCTAGCCAAAAAAAATGGCGTGGGGTCCCCCTCAAAATCCATACCAGACCCTTATCTGAGCACGCAACCTGGCAGGCCGCAGGAAAAGAGGGGGGGACGAGAGCGGCCCCCCCTCTCGCCTGAACCGTACCAGGCCACATGCCCTCAACATTGGGAGGATGCTTTGGGGGTCTAAGACCCCTAAAGCACCTTGTCCCCATGTTGATGAGGACAAGGGCCTCTTCCCCACAACCGTGCCCGGTGGTTGTGGGGGTCTGCGGGCGGGGGGCTTATCGGAATCTGGAAGCCCCCTTTAACAAGGGGACCCCCAGATCCCGGCCCCCCCCCTGTGTGAAATGGTAAGGGGGTACCTACCATTTCACCAAAAAAGTGGCAAAAATGGTAAAAATGACAGGAGACAGTCTTTGACAATTCCTTTATTAAAATCTTCTTTCTTCTTTCTTCATCCTTCGGTTTCTTCATCTTCTCCTTCCTTCATCTTCTTCCATCTTCTTCTTCCATTTTCTTCTTCCTCCGATCCGCTTCTTCTTGCGCTGGTCTTCTCGTCCTTCTCGTCCGGCATCTTCTTCCGTCGGCGTCGGCGTCGGTGTCTTCTTGGGCCGCTCCGCGCAATGGGAGGCTCCCGCTGTGTGAGGCTCCGCTCCATCTGACAGGTCTTTTATAATGGAGGGCACCTGGTGACCCCGCCCCCTCTGACGCACAGAGACGTCATGGGGAATTCCATGATGGCTTTCCCCATGATGTCAGAGGGGGGCGGGGTCACCAGGTGCCCTCCGTTTTAAAAGACCTGTCAGATGGAGCGGAGCCTCACACAGCGGGAGCCTCCCATTGCGCGGATCGGCCCAAGAAGACACCGACACCGACGCCGACGGAAGAAGATGCCGGACGAGAAGGACGAGAAGACCAGCGCAAGAAGAAGCGGATCGGAGGAAGAAGAAAATGGAAGAAGAAGATGGAAGAAGATGAAGGAAGGAGAAGATGAAGAAACCGAAGGATGAAGAAAGAAGAAAGAAGATTTTAATAAAGGAATTGTCAAAGACTGTCTCCTGTCATTTTTACCATTTTTGCCACTTTTTTGGTGAAATGGTAGAGGTACTTTTGTACCCCCTTACCATTTCACACAGGGGGGGCCGGGATCTGGGGGTCCCCTTGTTAAAGGGGGCTTCCAGATTCCGATAAGCCCCCCGCCCGCAGACCCCCACAACCACTGGGCACGGTTGTGGGGAAGAGGCCCTTGTCCTCATCAACATGGGGACAAGGTGCTTTAGGGGTCTTAGACCCCCAAAGCATCCTCCCAATGTTGAGGGCATGTGGCCTGGTACGGTTCAGGCGAGAGGGGGGGCCGCTCTTGTCCCCCCCTCTTTTCCTGCGGCCTGCCAGGTTGCGTGCTCGGATAAGGGTCTGGTATGGATTTTGAGGGGGACCCCACGCCATTTTTTTTGGCTAGGGTTCCCCTTAAAATCCATACCAGACCTCAAGGGTCTGGTATGGATTTTGAGGGGGACCCTCCGCCATTTTTTTTTTTTTTTTTTTTTGGCTGGGATCCCCCTTAATATCCATCCCAGACCTGAAGGGCCTGGTTATTGAATTTGGGGGGACCCCTACGCTTTTTTTTTTTTTCATTTTTTTTATTTTTTATCAATGACTTTTTTTTATGAATGAGTTTCAATGAATCACTGTTCTCTGTGTTACGGGAGCCGTGAATTAACATTAGCCGCGAGTGATTTTAAATAGCTTTTTTACTTTCAAAAATGACACTTTGCGCAGAGACAGTTCTAAACACGGGAAACATGCGCCCCTTCACAGGCATACTATAGACACCCCCCAGGTACGAAATTTAAAGGAATATTACACTTTTATTGTTTCAATTTAAGCATTATTAAAATCACTGCTCCTGAAAAAACGGCCGTTTTTAAAAAAAAATTTTGCATTGATACATGTCCCCTGGGGCAGGACCCAGGTCCCCAAACACTTTTTATGACATTAACATGCATATTAGCCTTTAAAATGAGCACTTTTAATTTCGAACGTTCGCATCCATTATAACTAATAGGGTTCTAAAGCTCGCACGGACTTTAGGTCCGTTCGCGGGTTCTGGTGCGAGCCGAACGGTGGGGTGTTCGGCTCATCCCTACTGAAGACTGAGCAAATGCAGCTCTGCCTGAAAAGCTTTAGAGAAAGGCTTAAAATCAGAGTTGTTATACATTGTATAAGTAAGACAGTTTATTATGGCTATATAGTAATCAAATGGGATTGCAGGCAGCCAACAACCCAAAGCGAAAAATCCTTCCCCCAATACAGCCATAAAGAAAAACATAACAAATTATTTGGCAAATAATGGCCGCAGCACTTTATTGGTTTGCAAATATCATTCAAAAACCATAATATTTAGTATTTATTATTCAAGCATGTATAAAGTAAATATTATATGAGGTAACCAACCACATAAAGCACCAGCACCAAGGGGTGGGAGGGAGGCTAGCTCTTTTGCAAGGCTTGACCAACTGTGAAATAACTGGGAGCTCTAGGGCTCCCAGGAATTCTAGAAAATTCCATGAATTCTGATTGGATAATTAATTCTCCTCAGGATTTAAAGAGACAGTATACTTTTTTCAATAAATCCTATTTAAATTCATATAACACAAGCAGAGAGGGGCGGGGCTGCCGCAAGCCCATGTAGGCGGGCTCAAACACATGTGCCCTTCCTTTGCATTCTATCAGAAAATACCTAAGCTGTCCAGGTGTCAAAGGGTGCCATATCCCAATGGTAAATGAAAAAAGAGAAAGTTGGGAAGGGACTTTAGAGGCACCAATGTGGACACGTGATTGTATTAAATGTAGTAACCTCCCCGGCTATCTTGATCCACATGTTCCGATGCCCAAAAAGTGAGCATGGGAACATAAGTGTACTGGGACGATATGTCGTCCCATTGGGGAATAAATGTTGCTTATTTCGGCTGCATGGGTGTGGTCATATATATCCATCTAGATTTTCAACAAAATTTGAAAACCATTTATCATTTTCCTTCCACTTCACAATTATGTGTCACTTTGTGTTGGTCTATCACATAAAATCCCAATAAAATACATTTACGTTTTTGGTTGTAACATGACAAAATGTGGACAATTTGAAGGGGTATGAATACTTTTTCAAGGCACTGTAGCTTCATCCTTTCTCTATAAACAGGCGATCGGCAATACTAAGAAGCAACAAACAATGAAAAAAATTGTTAACAAATATCTTATTAAAATGGCGATAAACTATAAATACAACGTGAATTTTAGGTAATCAATATTTGTGAATTGTATGAGTCTCCACATTTTCCAAAATCTCTATTTGCCAACCATCCCAGGCTGTGGGATACTGAGACCTGGTGGTTCCACACCTTGTATTTAAAGGGTATGCATAAAAAAATTCTGCTATGTTGTCACCTTGTATTCCTACTACAGTTTCAATGTTTACTTTTCATTTGCTGACCAAAATCCTCATCTTGAAACATTTTGACAGGGTGCAGTAAAAAATCTGGTGTCATAAGATGGTGTTCATACACAAAGCTCTTATTATTTTCCATTTTCTACAAAGAAGGATACAAACAAATGCATTTTCTGATTTAAAATATATGGGTCAAAACATAAAGCATGGTGGTGCTACATCATCTGGTCAGCTTTAATTTCAATCAGGCCTGTCCAGGCACTGAGGTTTGCATGTGTAGGGAAGTTTTGCTGCTCAGTTATCAGAATAAACAGCTGAATCTTAATGTTACAATCCTACAGATGGTTTATTTAAGATAAGTGACACAGAACAGTACTTCTCACAAGATGTTCAGAACTCACTTAAGTGTGTATTGCTTCTACAAAAAGTCAACATATAGAGTATACATTGTTAACATTTATAGTTAAGGGTACAGTTGTTCTTTTTTGCACCAACATATGTTTTAATAAATATTCATGTGCATGGGGATTACACCTGTGGTTCAGGCACTGTGTTGATTTATTAACATTTTCGCTGCCAGGCTCTGTACTCCACTTTTAGGCCTCATGTACACTGCTGCTGGTAAACGGACGTTTAGGAGCAGTTGTGCGTTTTTTTCAGCTGCCCCTGAACTCTTCTCCTTCTTCTTCTTCTTCTTCTTCTTCTTCTTCTTGTTATCTTATCAGTACATGTACACAGGGTCTTTTATAGTCGTTTCTAGGCAGTTGAGCTTAGAAGCATTTTTTGGAAAGCAAAAAAATGCATTCAGAACGTATGTTCAGAGGCATTTGAAAGCCAAATACCTGTAACAGCTTGTAAACGCATGCAAACGTGGTAACTTGCATTTAGCCGCATTACATTTACAGTTGTTTTTAATGGAGATACATTTTTGACTATTTGCAATACAAAAAATGCTTCTAAATGCGGCACAACTGACGTTATTAAACGTCGGTTACTATCTGTCAAGTTAAATGTGTACATGAAGCCTTAAACTTACCGGACTATTTTTGCAATTTTTCCATAGATTTTTTTAATTTTTCCCATACAGCTTAGAGTATGTAAAAGACCCCCCCCCCCCCCCCCCCCCATATATTTTCTGAAAGCATTTGACCAGTAGAATAAAAATAATTGGATAGTAGGATGTTTGATTACCTGCATCAAATCTGGTGTCTCTGGTTTTGGATCAATCCCCATGTTAGTAATATTTATCCAATTAGTTCAATGGATTATTGAAGTTTTTTAACGTAGTTGTTTGACATTGTTTAGTTATATGGCTGCTTAAATATCTATAGAAAGATGTCCGCTATGGTAGGCTTGCATACAGTGTTAATTTCGAAAAAGTTTTCGTCAAAGATTTAGTCAGCGGCATTTTTACAGTGACGAAAACGAAACAAAAAGTACATTTTTGTCCACTGATGAAAACTATGACGAAAATCTGATCCTTTTTCGTTATTGAACGATGAGACGAAAATGTCAATTTCCATTTTTTTGGGAGCTCCGCCTACTTCCGCAATCTGTGCACAGCAAGCACCGTGCCACTGTGATGACTCAGAGTGCCAGTGCCAGAGAGTGTGCGGCACTGTGTGGCACTACAGGCCTCCCAACTCCCAAGTCCCGACTCCTCCTGACGCCGTGCCAGGCGCCTAGAGGCAGAGCCGACTGCGTGAGTGCAGTGCACAGTGTATTGTGGTACAGCAGGCCTGAGGCCTCCCCTCAGATGACCACCGTCCATCCAGAGCACACTGTGCAACAGTGCAAGTGTGCAGGCCTCCTCTAAGGCTCTGACCACTGGCAGTGGCATCCAGGCCGCTTTTGCACTGTCAATTACAGGCCATCCCTCAGACCACCATCCAGGTTCAAGCACTGTGTGTGTGCTGCATTTATTTCCAAATGTTACAGGCCTACTCTACTCAGACCACCGTCGTCCAGAGAGAAATGTGCACTGCAGCATAGAGGCTTCCACTGCACCATCCGTCTGTCGTCCGTCAACGACTCCAAACAATGCCAGAAATGTTGGCTTCTGTGACTGATATTAAGGACAACAAGACTCATTGCAAACCATTTGGAGCGACACTCGCTGGTAAAAATACAACAAACTTGAAGCGTCATTTGCGGACAACTCATCCTGAAATTCATATTAAGGTAAGCACAGCAACACTTAACTCCACTTTTGTTGGGAACAATGTGTTGCATGACTGTGCAGTTGTCATTAAAAGTGTGACAGCATACGGAGATGGCCGCTTGAATGAAGAGCTCCGCTCGTCCACAGAGCAACATCCAGCACCTAGACCCGGCTCTACCAACCGCACGGAGGGACACCTGTCTCCCCACATCCTCAGGGACATGACCCGCAGCAGAACGGCGGCTCACGGAGCGCGGAAACGGCCGGATTTCTTTATGCAGCCTGCCAGGATCCCTGCTCAAGATGACGCCGACCGGGATAGAGATCCCGCACCACAGGCTTCTCACACAGCATCAGCGCGGACAGAGGAACCTGTCTCAGCTATAGAGGAATCTGAGGCACAACAGCAGCAGCCAAACCCCTCTCCAACTGACAGAGGTAAGAGGTCTGCTGTTTCTCCAGCACATTCCCCCACAAAGCCTCCCCTGGTGAAAAGGCAGCATGGTGCTGAGACCTGTGGTACCACAGCATCTGGTGAACACTCTGCCTCCCTGGCCACATATAATACCACAGATAACCCTGCCTCAGAACACACACTGAAAGCCATGCTGCTCTCTCTGCAAGCTGATATGCAAAGAGAATACAGGTCTTCAATTAACCATTTACTGGACAGAGTAGATGATATAGAGGAGCGTGTTGAGCATATTGAGCAACATTTATCTGCAGCTACTGTCGCCCACAATACCATGGTTGATATACAAGACGAGCACTTAGAAGCTATACATCGGCTGCGTCTCAAAATCGCTGACCTCGAAGACCGCTCTAGGCGGCACAATATCAAAATCAGAGGGGTACCAGAAGCCATAACACCTCCTGAAATAACCCCATACCTCCACCAAATTTTCCGTAAAATCATACCGACATTGACTCCGCAGGACCTCCTCATAGACAGAGCTCATAGGATCCATAAGCCACAGCACCTACCCGAATCGCTACCTAGGGATATCCTAGCTAGGATCCACTATTTCCACTCCAAAGAGCAAATCATGAGAGCCGCTAGGTCCCTGCGCAACCTCCCTGAACCGTTCTCTAAAATACAGCTTTATAATGACATCTCGGCAGCGACTTCACAGGCACGCAAAGCTTTTGCGCAAGTGACATCGATCCTCATGGAGCACAAAATCGCATACAAATGGGGATTTCCTACTAAACTAATTGTCACTTATCAACACCAGCAAGTCGCAATTCTGACACCTAAGGATGGGATCAAGCCGATACACAATTGGGGCATTGCCCAAAACATGCCTCCAGCGCCCCCCTTGAGCAAAAGAGCCTCAAGGATCCCCAATAAGTGGGTAGCAAAAGATAAAATCTAGCTCTTTGAATACATCTATACAACCCTTTAAAATGTCTCTGCATTCTGCTGGACCTTACCTGACGAACATCTCTTCGTCACTGAACTTCCCACGCCACTTTGCTATAGTGTGCAACGCACACAGCATTTACTTTTTTCTTTTTTTTTCTTTTTAAGCTACTACCTTACCTTTCAGATTAACTGTATTGTTGACTATTCTCTGTTTGTAACGGACTTATTCAACTAAGTATTATAAGCCTCTATTTCAACTTTGATTGTGATATAGAAGTTTGATTTTCATTTCTGTTCACTGCAACTAATGGTAAACAAATTATAAGGTTTAAAGAGTTTGATTTACTACTACATTTCTTACTTCTGACACCTGCTACTCTTCTCTCATGTCACTCAAAATCACCTCCCTTAATGTCAAGGGCTTAAATAGCCCATTCAAAAGATCACTAATGTGGAGGGAAGCGATCTCCCAACGCTCCGATATATTATGCGTTCAAGAAACGCACCTTTCCTCAATCAACCCACCATTGTGCACCCACAAATTGTTTCTGCTCATCTTTCACTCTCAAACTAACAAAAAGGTAAGAGGAGTACCCATATCGGTACGTTCTACCGTATCTTTCTCGGTCTCCAATACAGAGCAGGACCCTGCTGGGAGATACCTCATACTTTCGGCAAACTTTAATAACTGCCCCTTAGTTATTGTCAATTTGTATGCCCCAAACACTCACCAAAAATTATTCTATAAAACTATCATGCACAAACTACAACATTACCCGAGAGACCAAATTATTCTATGTGGCGACTTTAACGATATACTTGATCACTCACTCGATTCTTCCACACCGCAGAGAAAACGATCCACAGCCCTCTCTTCTATGACACGCCTAGAAGAACTATACGACCCCTGGAGGTGTCAACATGGTACTGAGAGAGATTTTACCTTCTATTTCAATGCCCAAAGAACCTACTCCAGGATCGACCTGTTCCTGACATCCAAAGTACTGCTCCAATCTGTTACCACCTCCAACATCGGGGCAATATCATGGTCTGACCATGCCCCTATATCAATCACCCTCAATTTAACACCCACTATCACTCCGCGCAAGTTATGGCGCCTAAACACCTCCTTACTCTGTGCCAAGGATGTCAAGGAACTGGTCGGATCCCAGATAGCTGACTATTATACTTTGAATGAACATTCCGTATCCAATGCTACCTTGCTCTGGAATGCCCACAAATCAGTGGTCAGGGGTACCCTACTAAAACTGACAGCCCAGGAGAAAAAACTAAGCAATTTGTGGTTGAACTGGATGGACTTGTGTCTTTTTTCAACCTAACTAACTATGTAACTATGTAACCCTTGCGACCTTTCTAGACAAAATAAAGACCCTAGAAAAAAATTATATGCAATCGCCCTCAGAGGCCGCCCATGAAGAACTCAGTAGACTCAGGTCTGAACTGAGCACTTACCTTCAGAACAGACATGAGTTCTACATTAGGAAACTAAAACTTACCTGGTACTCCCAGGGAAACAAAGCAGGGAAAACCCTAGCACAACAATATAAACGTAAAGCAGCACAAGCCGCAATCCCATACCTTGAAGACTCTAATGGTCACAGATTAACTAACTAGCCGACTGTTTTAGCTCATTCTATCACAAATTATACAACCTAAAAGACTCACCCACTGAGACACGACCTACTGACACAAACATCCAGAATTTCCTCTCCAAACTGAGCCTCCCTTCTTTAACTCCCACACAAGCCGCAGAACTCGTCCAACCCTTCACGACTCAAGAAATCCGAGACGCGATCACAACACTACCGCTCCACAAAGCTCCAGGCCCGGATGGCTTTGGAAATGAATATTATAAAACATATTGCGAACAACTGCTCCCACACCTGTGTAACTCATTTAACAGATTCCTTACAACCGGAGAAATCCCAACCGAATCGTTAGAAGCTACCATCTCCACCATCCACAAACCAGGAAAGACCCCCCATGATCCAGCTAACTATCGCCCCATCTCGCTTCTCAATACCGATCTACAAATATATGCCAAATTGTTAGCCACGCATTTAGCACAACACATGACACACGTTGTACACCCAGATCAAGTGGGATTCATTCCCCAACGCCAGGCCTCAGATGGCACCCGCAGATTCATAGATATTATACATTGGGCAGAACATCATCAGACGCCTAATCTGTTGATCTCTTTAGACGCAGAGAAGGCGTTTGACAGAGTCCATTGGGGATATCTTGAGGGAGTACTAAGGAAATTTGGCATAGAGGGAAATTTTCTACAAGCCATCCTAGGCCTTTACTCTTCGCCTAGCGCTAAAGTACGCACATCGGGCATACTCTCTGATTCCTTCACAATCACCATTGGCACACGTCAGGGGTGTCCACTCTCACCCCTGATCTTTGCCTTGGTGATGGAGCCCCTAGCACAGACCATCCGCGCACATCCCCTCATCTCCGGGATCTTAATAGGTGACACCTACCACAAAATAGGCCTCTATGCAGATGATGTCATAATCACGGTCCCTGACCCAGTAAACTCCCTCCCATTCTAATGCAAGTATTAGAGAACTTTAGTGCAATTTCATTGTATAAATTAAACCATTCTAAATCATCCATGATCAGCATTAATGTGTAACCCAAACTCAAATCAGAGATCTCTAAAGTATCCCCCTTCTCCTGGGCTTCCGGTTCCTCAATGAAGTACTTAGGCATTCAATTGGTAACCCCCTCCTCCACACTACTTCGTACTAACTTAGCCTCCCTGCATCAGAAATTAAACTCTCTAATCTCGGATATGTCATCCATCAAGGCTTCTTGGGCTGGAAGGATAGCCCTGACCAAAATGTTTCTTCTCCCCCATAAACTGTACTACTTTAGGACCCTTCCTTTACCTATGCTGCCCAGTGAACTGGCCAAACTACAACACACCCTCAACTCCTTTATATGGGCAGCACGCAAGCCACGTTTAAAATCTGCAACACTGTGTACCCCTACCACTTATGGAGGCATGGGTGCGCCTGATGTCAAACGATACTATAAAGCTACAGTCTTGGACCAAGGAAAACAATGGTGGTTTCAGCATTCCAACACTATGTGGCGCCAAATAGAGGCAATGGCATTACCAAACACCCTACAACTTATAATCTCAGCAACTTGGATGAACCACCATGTACCGCACTCATACCTCCCTACAGTAGCACAAATAAAAGCTCTTAGCCATGCCCACCAAGGAATACATGAAAAAAAAGCTAACATTTCTAACACTGAAATTCCTGTCTCCAACTTTAAACATCCAACACTGGTCTGAAGCTGAACTTAAGACTATTGGAGACTTATATCTCCAATCGAACCTCAAAACCTACCAACAACTGACCACGGAATTTGGCATATCAAACAAGGACTTTTACATCTACCTTAAGATCCGACATATTCTCTCAAAAATACCTACCACCACAGAAACGACCTCCAGGGGCCTGCTCACATACTACATTCTCCAGACCGGCAAAATCAAAGGTATTTCTTACATTTACGCCCTTCTATCTCGACCAACCTCAACGCATAAACCAACAAATTTAATCTACTGGGAGTCACATCTGAAAGCCTCATTCCCCTTGGAGGAATGGCACCGAGCGCTTCGTATACCAACCAACATATCCAAAAATGTAACCCATTGGGAAACCATGATGAAGCTATACCATAAATGGTACTACACACCTACCAGACTAGCAGCCATGTTCCCAGCTCACTCCCCAAAATGCTGGAGAAACTGTGGTGAACTAGGAGACATGTTTCACATATGGTGGGACTGCCCAATCATAGCTCCATTTTGGTCTCCGCTCTAATTAAGGATACGACTAATACTTCCCAGCACCTGACTCCGCAGATGGCCCTCTTCGGGATGGATCCCCAACATGGGCCTACAACTAGCCTGCCACTTATACACCATATTTTAATTGCAGCACGCCTAGTAATAGCTCGAGCCTGGAAAAATCCACTTCCCCCAACCACCAGGTCTCTCATTAACACACTCAATGAACACTGTCATATGGAATTTCTCTTCTCTAAAACGAATATGACAGGTCACAAATTCAGCAAGCATTGGCTACCTTGGCTAGCACATCCTAGCATCTTAAAATTGACCTGAATGGTCCTTGATATGACACCAGACCAAACGGAAACAGTGAAAACAGCCCAGGATAGTCCCCGAAACCATTCAGTCTGCCATGACAAATCCTCACTGTCTGATATATTGTCTTTTTTACTTTTTATTTATTTATATATATATATATTAATTTTAATTTTTTTTCTAATGGGCCGATGGGAGACTGGGGCAGGTCACCTCCCCCAAGACACAGTCTGCTTCCAAGGGGTGTCTGGGGGGGCTGGTGTAGTGTCATAGGCCCTGGACCTGTCATCATATGACCCTCAGGTATATGCGCGGTGAAACACAATTTACCGCCTTACATATTTGCAGTGAGATTGTATCCCTGAATCTGCCTGTAACCACTCTTTTGACTATTCATGTTCTTATGTAAGTTCATAGATGATACTGTCCATCGTTTGTATGTTCTCTTGATAAATCTTAATAAAAAAGATTAAAACTAAAAAAAAAAGTGTGACAGCACTGAAAGCTTAAAATTGGCCTGGCACCTGAATACAGCTTAACCACATATCTGGCACGCTCGCTTGGGAGATATTGCTTGAATTCAGGATGGCTAGAAAAATGAATAAGGGAATTATTTATGCAGTTGTTGGGGCGTATACAGATCTTCAAATTTTTGGGACAGGTAGTTTACGAGGTGCTGAGTTTGGTGGAACCGATCATATTCAGGGTCACCCCGAGGACGACAGAGTGTATTGTTGTTGAAATGCATGAAATGCATTATATGGTCATATCTATGCCTGACCATTGCAGCACAGAACACCAGTATATGATGAATCGGGTCTGTGGACCAATATAGCCACATTTAATTATTTTTTATAATGCATATGTTAAGGGTTAGGCTCCAAAAAATGTTAAACTTGGAAACCATGATACAGTTTCACACAATCAATTGATACAGTACTTCCATGAAAAACAGCAAAAAAAATCAAGGGAGGTATTAAATATGCTGTGTCCACCTGAATTCCAGGTTGGGCAGTGAATGAGATATAACGGGTGCTGCTGAATCTGGGGGCTGCCAATCAGGATTTGCAAGCACCTCTGGAAGGACATTATGGGCTTTATGGGCCTGAAATTCTTGGGGGCTGTGGGGTACTACTAGTGCTAGCCACCTCACCAGCTTAGACTACACTTCTGGGACTCATCACATCACCATGAGATACTGCAGTGCTAGTGTGTATAATTCTAGGATGTACTAGGCAACTGGTGCCCATCAGTCCACCAAAAGGTAGTACAACGCTAGTACTGCCAATCTACTGCATATAAGAATAATCATGCGTTTCTAGCACCTTAACAACCTGGGCATGGGATCGGGTACGCCTGACCTTAGTAGGAACCTCTTCTCCTTTGTTTAAACAACCTGTCAGGGTGTTGCTACTTTCTACTGGTTCATATTCTGAGAGGACACTCCTTTGCTCTTATCTGTCATTCTCAGAATCCTCTAGGCCTCTTCACTAGTGTACCTTTCTTTGGACATTTTGGGCACTACAGTTACAGGTACCTAGTGTGACCAACAGAAAAAAGAGCTCCTGGTTGTCAGGAACTGATTGAACCACTAGAAATAAAATGTACCTGCTAGTGCTAGCAGAGCTTAGATGTGATCTTGCTAACACTGCAGTTTTGTGTACAATGTATCATATGTGGCAGTGATCAGAAATTATACTGATACTGCACTTGTTGGGGGGAGTGTGGTGGCTAAATGCAAGTGATGGCAGCGAATGAGGATGATCCTGCTAACACTATGTTTTTGGGAACATTATACAATTGGGGACATTACTATAGTTCTAATCTGATCAAAGATACTGATCCATTCAGAATTCTAGTAATAGCGGTTATAGTGTGACTGTGATAGTGTTGCTGGCAATTAAGCGGTTAAATGTGGATGGCAAGCAAATAGTGTGGTGGGCAATCTGACACTATCTGGGAGGGACGCTAACTGATGCTAATGCTATCTGACATCGTTAGTGACACTAATGCAGTGATCAGTAAAAATACTCTGTACACTTTGACACTGAAACAGGTCACTCTAATGCCGCGTACACACGAAGGGACTATCCCGCGGGATTATCCGCTGGACCGAAGTCCAGCGGATAATCCCCTCGTGTGTGGGCGCCGGCGGACTTTTTTTGGCCAAAGTACGGCGGACTAAAGTTTGAAGTTTTGTTTTCAAATTATCTGCTGGACTTGGCAGTCCAGCGGATAATCCGGCCGTGTGTAGTATGGTCCGGCGTACCAAAAAGGACGCATGCTCAGTAGCTAGTATGTCACGGACTCGCTCGGTCTGGTAAAACTAGCCTTCGTTTTGAAGGTCGCACAATCGTCACGCTGCAGATTTTTTTATTTTTTTCTTCTGACAGCGGGATTTGTATGTTATCGTACTTGAAGAATGATTTTGCCTTGCTGCTTGTATATTCACGCAGAGTACTCCCGAACGTTTTTTCTTCAGCATTCTTTAGTGAAGTTATATATTTGTATATATATATATATATATATATATATATATATTTATCTTTATCTCTCTATATAGATATAGATATAGATATAGATATAGATATAGATATAGATATAGATATAGATATAGATATAGATATAGATATAGATATAGATATAGATATAGATATAGATATAGATATAGATATAGATATAGATATAGATATAGATATAGATATATATATATATATATATATATATATATATATATATATATATATATATCTATCCAAATCACCAAATGAAAAATATATCTATATTTCTCAATAAACCCAAAAAAAGATATATCTATATATACATATATATATATATTTAGATATATAGATATATAGATATATACGTGTACGTGTGTGTATATATATATATATATATATATATATATATCTCTATTTATATATATATATATATATATATATATATATGTAAATATATCTCTATTTAGATATATTTTATTATTTGTTGGTTATCAAAAGGATTTGTTATTACACATGATACAATTGTGGAGTCAGCAGAGCTTGCCCTTAATTCAGATCTTAACCCTCACCTTTCCAGCGACTGCACTTGCAGTTCCATTGAAGTTGCACTTTACACTTGTATTGTCAAATGAATGTTTAGACATGTACCTGCCTACTCCTAAAGAAACTATGTTTTTGAATAACAAGCACGTATATCATTATTTTCTGAAAATTAAATTACCATTTATTCTGGTTTAAACAAACAAGGCAAAACAAAATAGGAAGGCAACACTGGAGCCACTTTGCGATTTTGAGAAGACTTTTTGCCCCAACGGCAGACATCAAGTTTGTGAAGCCAAAAATTAAGCTTGGGCACATTTCATCCAATATAGGGAGCACAAGAAGATTGACCAGGAATCAGACAGACCAGGAACAGCAGCAGATGACATCTATGTCCCCAAGCTGTGGCACTACAACAGCCTGTGTCTTCTGTGAGACCAGACTGAAGCCAGGCAATCACTTCCGACTCTTCCCACCACGCTGCCCTGCACTCTTCCCTGCAGTCTTCCCTGCACGCTTCCTTGGAGGCTGACTTGTGGTAGGAGGAGGAGGAGGAGGAGGAGGAGGAGAAGAAGGAAGAGGAGGAGGAGGAGGAGGAGGAGGAGGAGGAGGAGAAGTTGGTGTCGGGCCTTCATGTGTCAGGCGGGTGGATTCTCGTAATTGACCCCTCAAACCCCCCTTAATAGCCTCAAAAATGAGGCCCTCACACAGGTGCCGTTGGCCCTTCTCCATTTCCAGCAACCTGCTGGCCAAGTAGGTGGCATAGGCCTCTTCTGGAATGGGGGGTTTGTCGAGAATCGCACTCGCCTTCCTAATAAGTTGGAGTGATTCCTCCTCAACAATGGTCATCCTCCTGGGCCTTCTTGGGGGTAAGGGCAGGGGTGGAGGTAGACTTCTTAAGACAGTCTGGCTGTCACTCTGGCTCGTGCTGGGCCCAGCCACCTCCTGGCTCTCGCTGGTCATGTCCTCCTCCTCCATACCACTTGTCCCGGCATCATCCTGGGTCAGCTCATCCTGTGTGCAAATAAAAACAAAAATTAAACACCTGGTTTTTGGTTTATGGCCTCCTCAATCATCCAATTGTAAACTTATGAAGGATCAGATAAATTTTTAAAAAGATCCAAAAGGCTATCATTTGGACCCCTGCATTTTCCAAGCAGATCACCAATGTTGTATAAGGCATTTTTTGCCACTACTGGATGTATGTATACACTATATATGTATCGATATGTTGCACCCACACTTTTTCGAAGTTTGCGCAATTTTTGGCAGCTTTTTTCACAATTCTGAGTTCAGGGTGTTAATTGTTTCACATTTTAACGTTTACAGCATTAATATTCACACAATCACAATTTGGGATACTAAATATATACCTGGCTCCAGCTGGGCGCATCAGCCTGCTCCAAGGTGGAGGGGTCTTCTCCTTCCGTGGAAGCCTCAGCTGGGGTGGAAGGAAGAGTGGAGGGAAGAGTGGAGGGAAGGGTGGAGGGAAGAGTGGACAGTGATTGCCTGGGTTCCATCTGGTCACCTAGAAAAGCCAGTTGGTTGTAGTACCACAGCTTCGGTACATAAACCATCTCTGCTGCTGCTCCTGATCTGACTGATTCCTCAATCTTCTTGCGCTCCCGCTTGTACATGTGCCTTAAACTTGAAATTCTGGCTTCAACAAACTTGGTGTCTGCGTTGGGGACTTGAGTCTTCACAAAATCCACAAGTGGCCCCAGTGTTGCCTTCCGGACATCCCTATTGCCATATAAAGGGTTCTTGAGCTGCCACAGGTTGGTATTTTTTCTGTACAGCGCAATGAATTCGGACATGAACTGCTGGTCCTTGAATGGATTAAACTGGGCTGCTGACATGTTTGTTTCTGTTTTGTTAGTAATGGCAATACAAAAGACCAAAAACACAAATGTTACTAAAAACGCACATCCAGTTTTTCAAACCAAACATTACACAACACACCCACACACAGGCAGCAACACACCCACACAGGCAGCAACCCCTACACACAGGCAGCAACACACCCACACAGGCAGCAACCCCTACACACAGGCAGAAACACACCCACACAGGCAGCAACCCCTACACACAGGCAGAAACACACCCACACAGGCAGCAACCCCTACACACAGGCAGCAACACACCCACACAGGCAGCAACCCCTACACACAGGCAGCAACACACCCACACAGGCAGCAACCCCTACACACAGGCAGCAACACACCCACACAGGCAGCAACCCCTACACACAGGCAGCAACACACCCACACAGGCAGCAACCCCTACACACAGGCAGCAACACACACATATCCTTAAAAAATGCAGGCCCAAAACCCAGTAAACCACAGTAATGCATCCTAGAAAACACTTACCTTCGTACACAGCGCTCGCTACTTCCGTTCGGGAACACGTGGGGCCCTCAAACAGCCTTATATACACTGCGCACGCGTCGAAGTCCGCCTGCGTCCTCCGCGTCGCCCGCCCATGACGTTCCTCCTGACGAGTATTCCCCGCCCCGCTTCCCCTCGTTGCATTGTGGGTGAATAAATTCATGAAGATGGCGGACACATTCTCAGCCAGTAGCGCGGAGGAAAGCCAAGAAGCGAACACATCTGCATCCAGCAGCAGATATAAGGCCACCAATATGGCCTTTGAAGAGATGGTGGAGATGGTGGACATCCTCCAAAGGGAAGATTACGACGGGGAAAATGGCCCCTACCCTCGACCCAACTTGCGCAAGGACAAGATTCTCACTACAATCGTCAGCACCCTGGAGCAGAAATTCGGCGTACGAAGGGGCAAGGATCAACTGCGCAAGCGATGGTCCGACATCAAATCCAGGGAGCACGATCAGTACAGGAGAATTCGAAAAGCCATCAAAAAAAGTAAGTCAAGCACGTGCGCTACTATGGTTATACTTGATATGTCTAATCTTGCGCAGATGTTATTAGCATTCGTACGTGAAACTTGCGCAGATGTTATTAGCATTCGTACGTGAAACTTGCGCAGATGTTATTAGCACTCGTACGTGAAACTTGCGCAGATGTTATTAGCACTCGTACGTGAAACTTGCGCAGATGTTATTAGCACTCGTACGTGAAACTTGCGCAGATGTTATTAGCATTCGTACGTGAAACTTGCGCAGATGTTATTAGCACTCGTACGTGAAACTTGCGCAGATGTTATTAGCATTCGTACGTGAAACTTGCGCAGATGTTATTAGCACTCGTACGTGAAACTTGCGCAGATGTTATTAGCACTCGTACGTGAAACTTGCGCAGATGTTATTAGCATTCGTACGTGAAACTTGCGCAGATGTTATTAGCATTCGTATGTGAAACTTGCGCAGATGTTATTAGCATTCGTACGTGAAACTTGCGCAGATGTTATTAGCACTCGTACGTGAAACTTGCGCAGATGTTATTAGCACTCGTACGTGAAACTTGCGCAGATGTTATTAGCATTCGTACGTGAAACTTGCGCAGATGTTATTAGCACTCGTACGTGAAACTTGCGCAGATGTTATTAGCATTCGTACGTGAAACTTGCGCAGATGTTATTAGCATTCGTACGTGAAACTTGCGCAGATTTGATGAAAGTTCAGTTTGTCTTCATAACGTTTATTGAGTTTACCTGGCTTTGGGTTGTTGGAGTTGTAAGGTTGTTTATTATTGTCACTAGCTATACAATTACTGCTGTAGTAAGGGTTTTAGGGGTAACTTACACAGGGACTCCAGAAGCTGTTTTGGGGGGGGGGGGATAAATATGTTAAGCAGGGTGTCATGCTCACAATTCCCGAAAAATGCTCATCATCTACAAATACTGTAGGTGGTGACTTTTCAAAGAAGTACACTCACCTGTCCCTTGGATGGTGCAGCTCCAATCTCTGATCTTGCAATCGTGAAATTAATGTTTGCGGCTTCACTTCCCGGGTCACTATTGGGCATGCGCCAGTTGCGCAATGCAATAGGACTGGTCCGCGCGAGCTCGGGACCCCTGTGTGTCCCAGCAGACAGCACGGTGGGACGGGATGTGGCGTATACTTCTGTGGGAGTCTAGGGCCGGATGTGTGTGCAAATACCTGCCTTACACAGGTATCTGCAACCCCTCCCCCCTAAAAGGTTCCAAATAAGACACCACAGGGGTGCAGGGATCCAATGAGCGGAAGTTCAAATTTAGGGTTGAAGGGCGGTTTAAGTATTGGAGTTTCATTAGATAGACATTTCAATTCTGTCTTCAAGTAGGATCTTCTAACAAACTGCTAATAATTGGACAACACTTTTAAACAATGTTTAATAATCCTATTTTGGCACTCAAATATCAGTGTGATTAAAAGTGTACCTTTTTGTGTTCCATTACCATAGGGGGCAAAAGACTCAGACGTCAGTCCGAACCTACGAGGACCTCCCGGCCTCACCAGACTAATTGGGCAGTTAGCCCAAGCCCACGCGTGGATGTGGCGGAACAGGTGGTTGAAGTGGATCAAATCTGCTCCCCACCAAGTGAGTGTCTCAGAACACAGATTGAGCTAATAAATTAAGGTCTGCATGTTTTTGACACTTTTTTTCTTGTGTTTTATCTACCCAACTTTTAGGTGATGCTGATCTGTTTGTGGAAGGACAAGCTGCGGAGCCATTTTCCACAGACAGTGCCCACAGGCTTATTGGCCAGATCATGGCCTGGAATCTGCAGCTGGAAAATATGCAGAAGGAGATGGCCACCATGCAGCAGGGAATGAAGGACATGATTGATGTTTTGGGGAGAATCTAAAGACCCCTTTTCCATTTCTTAACATCAATCATGTCCTTCATTCCCCTTTTGATGCGCTGTTTTACAAATTTTAGAGGCCAAATTTTTAATATGCACACGGTGTGTCAATATGTGCTATGTGCCATCAGGGGATCTCAATGGACGCATTTTGTGTTTGCAACCCCTAATGCTAGTAGGTGAGAGGGAAGGGGTTTCACACACAAAACACGTCCATTGATTCCCCATGATGGAACATAGCACATGTTGACATTACCCATTTTCCTGTTAAATTAGTGTGCATATTCTAAATTTGGCTTCTACTGTTCATGGGTTACCTGTTGAACTTTGTAAGTTCTGGACTTTTACATTGTGTAAATATTTTCTAATGCTAACCCTAAATTTTTTACCATTTTAAAACATGTTTTTATGTTTGTTTAAAAAAATCAATCACAAAAATAAAAAAAATATGTTGTGAGAAAAAGACCAAAAAAATGTAAAAAATATAACATAAAAAAAAGAAAAAAAATGTTGTTGAAAAAAAACAAAAAAAAACAAATATTAACCAAAAATACCAACAAAAAAAAATAAAAAAAAAATAAAAAAAAAATAAAAAAAAAATAAATTAATTAAAAACATAAAAAAGGTTTGGATGTGCACTAGAATAAAAAAAAAATGTTTGCACAAATTAAACAATGTGTGGCTTCTTCTTTTTAAATACTACCAGTTTGACCAAAACATGTTGTGGTTCATTGACAAAGGGGCTTATTTACTAAACGCAAAACAAGTTTGCCACTATTAAGATGTGCACTAGGACAACATATAAAACAGGCAAAATTAAAAGCAAAACCATACGAAAATGCCAATATTTCAAACATAAATAACTGTATTTATTCTTTGTAAATCAAAAAGATGGTTTAAGGGTCTGCTGCCATTGCAATGGCCCCCCTACCATTAAAATAATGTAAATAACGGTCCCGCACTTGCTGGGCTGATTGTGGGGCCGAACCAAGACGGCGATTATCCAGCCCTGTCATGTTGCCTTCCACTCCGGCCTCAGGCCCGATTGGTAATGAGTATGTTCCCGAATGTTTGCGTAAATAATTGTGCATGACACAGCATGCAAGAATAATAGTATTCAGTTTGTACTCTGCCAGATGTAGGGATGTAAGGAGCAATCTGAAACGGTTGGCCATAATACCAAAGGCATTTTCCACAACCCGTCTTGCTCTGGCCAACCGATAATTAAAAATCCTCCTCTCAGGGGTGAGGGATCGTTGGGGAAATGGCAATGAAAACGAACGGGAGTCCCTCCACATTATCTTCATCTGGTGGCAGCTCCAGGCCACCAGTCTGGAGACGATGACCGAACTCCGTGTGGTTGAAGACTCCTCCGCCCGACATCCGGCCGTTTTTCCCCACATCCACATAAAGAAAGTCATATTGTGCCGACACCACCGCCATCAACACTATACTATGGAACCCCTTATAATTCCAATAGTAAGACCCCGAATGGGGTGGGGGCACAATTCGCACATGCTTCCCGTCAATCGCCCCTCCGCAGTTGGGAAAGTCCCAACGGGCAGCAAACTGGGAAGCCACAGTCTGCCATTCCTGTGGCGTGGAAGGACACTGTGAAGTCAAACACAAATATACAAATCGAATTAAAAACCAGGCAAAACACCTAACTAAATGCAACAAATTAACAAACAATTTGGAAGAACATATGTATTTATTTTGTAAGTCCTTGAAATAAAGCCAAAAGATTAAGGATAAGGGACAAATCTCTGATTGATGACCCCTCTGATGGCCCAGAGAAGATAATAATGGGGATGTGGGTGTGGAGTAATTAATTGTAAGGTCACACAATACACATGCAATTAATTAACGGGGTGTGTGGGGGGGGTGGGTTAATTACAAGCTGACCAAAACCACATGCAATTAATTATCAGGGGGTGTGGGTTAATTACAAGCTGACCAAAACCACATGCAATTAATTAACGGGGTGTGTGTGGGGGGGGGGGGGGGTGGGTTAATTACAAGCTGACCAAAACCACATGCAATCAATTTAAAAATGAGGGTCAAGGGGGGTGAAAGGGGTGAGGGGCAAGGGGGGTGAAAGGGGGGGTGAGTAAAGCAGTACAATGGAGCTGGTAATATACATTTTTAACCAAATAAAGTGACTAGGCTAGGGGTGTTTAGGGGGCCAAGCTTCCATGCTGGGGAGGTTGGTGCAAGGAAATATGCATGTGACCCACTAAATAATACATTCTTAAAGCTATTTCGATAAGTCAACCATAAAATACTAGACAAAAAACAAAAAATAAAAAAAAAAAGGAATAGGGGACATTCATAGAATAGTCCTATCATGGTAATTAGCTAATGATGACATTGATGCACTACATTAGCAAACATACAAGACATAGGTAATTTTAAAAGAGAAGACTTACCTTAATGTATTCCTCCTGCAGGACGTGGATAATGGCAGAACAGGTCTCTGGAATAATGAGCCCCAGAGCCTGGGGGGAGATGCCTGTCGTGAACTTGAGGTCCTGCAAGCTTCTCCCCGTCGCCAAGTAACGCAACGTGGCGACTAGCCTCTGCTCCGCACTGATGGCTTGCCGCATGCAGGTATTCTGCCTGGTAATATAAGGGGACAGCGAAGCCAACAGACGGTGAAAAATGGGGTCCGTCATCCGGAGATAATTCCTGAAATCAGGATTATTCTCACGGATCTCACGGAGCAAAGGCATATGCGAGAATTGGTCACGCTGGCGCAACCAATTCTTGGTCCATGAACTCCTCCTCACCCTGTTCATGGACTGGGCTCGTGCCAAGGTGTTAACCGCAACACCGAGCCCCTGCACAGCACGAACTCGTTCCCGAGTACGTCCACACTCCATGGCTTCAAAACGGTCGGCTGATCAAACAAACAACTTAACAGAACGCACTGAAGAACAGCAAGGCCTATGAAGAACGACCTGAAAAACAGGAACGAGCGGACCAGAACGGCCTGAGAACAGGTAGGAACTGATCCACACGCACTGAAAGCCAGATACAAACCTCACAAGCACAAACTGAACGGCAGAAGCGAACGAATTAAGCAGAAGTCTGAGAAGCGCGAATCGTCTCTAACCAAACGTCAACTAACACGCGATACACACGAGATCAGCTGACGGTGCCCAAAGGGTGTCGTTTGGGATCTCGAGCTTCCTTTTTCTAGTCCCGTCGTACGTGCTGTACGTCATCGCGTGAACCGCCGGACTTTTTGCGTGATCGTGTGTGGTCAAGTCCGTTCGCTTTTTAGTCCAGCGTACCCAGCTGGAAAGTCCAGCGGATTGTCCGCTGGACTTAGGTCCGCCGGGAAAAGTCCGTACGTGTGTACGCGGCAAAAGAGTTAACTGGGGGCTATCAAGGGGTTAATTGTGCCTAACTAAGTGTGTGCAAGTGTAGGTGTGCTGTTTTTACTCACACAAGTCTGCTCTCTTCTCTCTCTGGAACCCAAAAGAGCTCATAGAGAAGAACGGTTCAGTTCCTGTGTCTGTGTGATCAAACATTAACACAGGCTGTGCTGTGATTCGGTAAAGCCGATTAGCAGGTACAGGCCAAAAAGCATTGGCCTGGACATGATGACTGACTTGTGCTGTACTGAATGACAGCACAGATGGGCAACGCACGCCCACCTTACTTGGACATGCCGGATCACGTGCATGTACGTTATCCAGCACATAGCGGCCATCCCGCCTAAGTATATATACATGGGGCAGTCTTCATGTGGTTAATATTGAGATTAGTTTGCTACACCATATTTTCGTATGTATAGATCTTATAGGATAATATTAGGCATTTGTTAAAGAATGCAGAAAAATAATTGCCTGAATCAGACTTTAAATTAAGAAAAAAATTCATATCTTTGCTTACTAAAATCTTACTTCCTTTCTTGTTCAGACTCTGGTAAGCGAGTCTATTCTTCACTTAGGTTCTGTCTGTCTATCCCTGTCAGCATGATGTAAAGTACTTCCAGGCTCGTTTGACAGGTGCATCATTCAACAGAGAATGTCCAACAAAAGTCTGGTCGGGTCATTTTTTAGGTTACTGATTTCATTTTGTTTAAACAGCATTCCCATGAATGGCTTGCGATATGACTACATTTGAATGCCATTCATTTAAAAAATATACAACACAGTCAAGGGAAAAGAATATCAGTCAGGTCAAGCTGTCTAATCTATCATAAAGCAGTAGGTACTTTCATATTACACCACCAAGGTAATATATTTTCCTATAGTCTGCTTTTCTGAAAGGAAGGGAATTATTCATTTTGGTTTTCAAATGAACTGTGCCACAAATATGCACTTTTCTATTATTTACATAGGGTGACACCAAGACACATGTAGTCTATTAAGTAACTTAGATTTCATGTTTGTAATTAATTTGGTTCTCTTTATAGTCAGTGGCAGGCTAAAATACAGTAAGGAAGGAAACATATTTTAGTCCACAGTTTATCTCTAGACTTTATAAATTTGTTACTGCTGCTTAATGGGCTATGAAAATGTTCAAGCTAAATGCGATTTTCCATAACGTGCTACAAGAAAATACTGTAAATATAAGGAACATAAAATATGCACCAGCAGAAAGGTAATATAAGTTCTGTTAATGGGTACTACAACCAGACAAAATTGCTAAAGATTTTATACCAAGGGAGTGTTTGTTAATGTAATAACCACATAGCATAGTGTAAATTGAAAATGTTTTAAAGGCTATCTTATTTAAATGAAGATACTGAAAGCTATCTATCACACTATCTCACTTTAGTTTATCCAAGCAGGTGTGCAAAGTTTTAGTACCTTCCCATTCCCTGGCAGATCTGTCAGTGGCCATTTTTATTTCCCTAAAGCCCAGTTCACACTGGTATGACACAACAGTCGTACGACTGTCGATCTAAATTTGCCCTGCAACTTTGGTCCAACATCGATCCGACTTTAATGAACGGGATATGATTTTGCTCCGACTTTGTTTTCCTGCCGCTTTAATCCCTTTTCTTTTGCTGTGTGTTGGTGTGTGTCGGTCAGCCAATATGTCCCCTCTGGCAACTTCAGCGTCAGCCTTAAACACATCAGGTGTGGCAGTGTTGATGGAAGCACAACAGGAGGAAGAGCGGAGGAGGAAGAGGAGGCGTCGATATTGGGTCCATCCCGTTATCGCAAACCGAGAACAAAAAAGACAGTTCTGGCTCATCTATGAGGACCTCTGTGCACATGAGGACAAGTTCCTCAAGCTAGGTGAGAGCATTTGTTTTGTTTTATTACAATAAAAAACAACATCCAAAAAAAGAACGGCCCTTAGGTCTGGTATGGATTTTGAGATGAAACCCCACACCAAATCCATACCAAACCCTTATCTGAGCATGCAGCCCGACAGGCCAGGAAAGGGGAGGGAATGAGAGAGCACCCCCTGAACCATATCAGGCCACATGCCCTCAACATGGGGGGTGGGTGCTTTGGGGCAGGAGGCTGTGCGCCCCTCATCCCCAAAGCACCTTGTCCCCATGTTGATGGGGACAAGGGCCTCATCCCCACAACCCTGGCCGGTGGTTGTGGGGATCTGAGGGCAGGGGGCTTATCGGAATCTGGAATCCCTCTTTAAAAAGGGGGCCCCAGATCCCACCCATCATGTGAATAAGTAGGGGGTACAGTGTACCCCAACCCATTAACCAAAAAAAAGTCCAGATGAAGCTACGCTATCCTTCCTAGCGAAATGTATTAACGTCACGCCCGCTTAGTCACATGACACCACCCACACATGCTCTGTAATTCTTGGATAGGATTACAGAGGATTATAACCCTATGGACATCTATCACACGGGATGGTAATGTGCCTCCACCACATGGTGGCTACTACAAGCCCATGACTGGAAGTTCTATGCTGTGATATATGTATAAATAGATTTTCATATTCCTCTCCTTGACGCATTTGCTGACACCATCTTTAGCACAACAGACCGCCGGGATCTACACAAATTAAGGCTATTGTTTCCACAGTGACAAGAGTGCACTGTTCTAATACAACAACATTTTTTCAACTACTCACTGCACCTTCTAGTTCTCTATACCTTAATGATATGATCTGTATGAGCTGACCCAAATGAAAGAATGAGACTGATTTTTAACCACATCTCAGCTTCAGCTCTACAGGTCACCGAGGCCACTCTGCCTTGATGAATAAGCCGCGACGACCTTCTCTCCTCGTGGAACTATTGAGTAGTCTAAGCTCTCCAGATATTTCATCTGTATCAGCTGTATCACCCCAAAGCACCACCCCTTCTCCATGTTGAGGGCATGGGATGAGGGCATGGGATCTGGTATGGTTCAGGAGGGGGTCGCTCACTCGTCCTCCCCCTTTTCCTGGTCTGCCAGGCTGTGTGCTCAGATAAGGGTCTGGTATGGATTTGGGGGGTGGGGGTGACGCCATTTTTTTCTTTTTGCTGTGGGGTTTCCCCTCAAGATCCATTCCAGGCCCAAAGGGGGGGCTCACGCCATTTTTTTAAATTTGACATGGGGATTCACCTCAATAATTAAACCATTGTGCATATGTGAGGTTAAGGTGACTTGCAGTAGCCTATGTGCATCGCAGGCGGAACTCAGAGTCAGTCACTCCTGGCGGAAGTGTCACCCATTATAAGTTGGGCCCAACAGAACCTGTCACACTTCTCAGCAGTTTATATCCCAGCTCCTTAGAATTTCCTAGCAGACACCCTGAATCGCAAGACTCTGAACAGCAATGAGTGGTCCCTGGACCAATCAGTCCTTCTCTGGATAGGCAAACAATGTGTAATTTCAGATCTGGATTTGATGGCAACTCCAACCAACACAAAGTAAAAATGCTTTCTTCCCAGAGTGAAATTTCCATAAGCGGAAGCAGTGGATGCACTCAGTTCCATTTGGGAGTGCTGGCTGGCGTATGTTTTTTACCTCCAGTGCATATGATCTTCAGGCTGCTCAGCAGAATACACAAATATTCCGGGTTAGTGATAGCAGTGATACCTCTGTGGCCTCGCAGGCCATGGTTCCCATTACATTCCCCAGAAAGGTCATATGTCCCTCCATGAGACTTGCAAGTTGTACTAGACTTGTTATCCTAGTCTTCTTTCTTGAAGAGCCAATTCTCAACATTATGAAACGTAATCTTGAAGGCAGTATTCCTTACAGCTATGACTTCAGGAAGGAAATAAATTTGCTAAGGTAGTCTAAAACATCACAGTATCTGATGTCCATGACATGAATCACATTTTAAGGATGATAATGCTGCTTTTAAAGAGCACCTGCATTTGAAATGTCCCCATACCATAATGCTGCTTATGATATACAGGAACAAATACATGTCCAAGTTTAATGTTTTCTAGACCTACTTTTTTTCCAAAGATTGACGTGTGTTAAGAACCTAAGCTAGATGGACAGTGTATATCTTCAAAACAGTTTTTATGATTTTGTTCTGTGATGAAATGATTTGCTGAACTTTCTGGTATGAATTGTCATGAGGTAAGGTGAGCACTGCCTTGATATTTTAGATATTAGTTAGGTAATGGTTGGTAGTTTAAGCTGTAGTTAAAGTGGTTCTATCATGTAGAAAGTAAACATTAATTTTTTTGGTTAAAGGTGGGATAGGTTCTGATTCTGTAAACCCCACCCTGTCAATTCCAGCTTTACCACTGAACAGACAGTTTTATGTATTCCATCTGCTGAAATGTAAGAAAATGTACATCCCTAGCCACCTCTATGCCAAGTGCCTCAATGCCAGCTTGGCAAAGTTGCTGGCTTTACAACTGCTGGTGGAGTCTGTCCTCTTCCTGGAATATTTGGCCTGTCCTGTATTACAGTGGCAGGTTCACAGCTGCCTTATATTTACCCATACGCCTTTAACTTCCTTCCACCATCATGTGGAATGTAAAATTTCCATGTTGTTTGACCATGCAGTCAGTAAGTATGGACGGGGATATTATATCTTGTTCATGCTCACTAGGTTAATTTTTTGTAACCCAGAAAAGACTACTGGAGCTGGTTGTGTCATGGCATTTCCTGACATCTTGTTGCAGTAATAGACCAGTCTCCAATGTCCTCTTCTGTGAAATCATTCTCTAAAATACTAGTAGACTACTACTAATGTAGTACACTACTACTATATAGTACACTACTACTAATGCAGTGTAAAATCTATCTGCCTGCAAGCCACCTAATATGTTATAGCCACCCTGTGAGACCTTGGCCATGCTGCAGTGACATAGCAGACAGTAAATAAGTACCTGTGCGAGTATACTGTAGAATGAGAAAAGGCTCAGAGAGTTGTTTTTTTCCCCACATTATTGGCTCCTTATTCAGGATGCATGTACTGTATTGTTATCATCTGAGGAGGCAACAAGAATGGCTAGCAGAGACAATGAATTCATTAGGGACAATATTCCTGTAGTGTTCCCGCTGGAACAACTTGGGGGATAATATACCGGATACTTGAAACACAGTAGCAGGAGAAAGAGGAGAACTTCCTGGTGTCCCAGAATCTGCTTTACCCAGACTCTGTCCCTGTGAGGCCACAGCAGGCCCATGAGGAGCACAAAGAGAAGGATTTTGGTTGCAGTGGTGGTATTGTGGAGGAGGTCTTGAGGCAGGTTTCCAGGTATAAACCATTCTCTGAAATACTAGTAGACTACTACTAATGTAGTACACTACTACTATACAGTACACTACTACTAATGTTGTGTGAAATCTATCTGCCTGCAAGCCACCTAATATGTTATAGCCACCCTGTGAGACCTTGGCCATGCTGCAGTGACATAGCAGACAGTAAATAAGTACCTGTGCGAGTATACTGTAGAATGAGGAAAGGCTCAGAGAGTTTTTTTTCCCCAAATTATTGGCTGATTATTCAGGATGCATGTACTGTATTGTTATCATTTGAGAAGGCAACAAGAATGGCTAGCAGAGACAATGAATGCATTAGGGACAATATTCCTGTAGTGTTCCCGCTGGAACACCTTGGGGGATAATACACCAGGTACTTGAAACACAGTAGCAGGAGAAAGAGGAGAACTTCCTGGTGTCTCAGAATCTGCTTTACCCAGACTCTGTCCCTGTGAGGCCACAGCAGGCCCAGGAGGAGCACAAAGAGAAGGATTTTGGTTGCAGTGGTGGTATTGTGGAGGAGGTCTTGAGGCAGGTTTCTAGGTATAGACTTCATCCTTTACAAGTTACAACATTGCCGAGGGATTCAGGTTCCTCTGTCTCCAGTGATTTCTGGTGGATGGGCTCTTTCATGCTTTAGTGCTGCAAAAGGACCCCAGCATTTTTAGCATCAAGGAGAGAAACTGTTACTGGTTGGCCACCCTCCAGGATCCACATTATAAAAAGAAAGTCACAGAACTCATCCTACCCTCTCTGAAGAAACAAAAGATGAAACATATGGAGGACATGCTGTGTAGAAACCTGACTTGAAGACCACTGTCAGTAAAAGGAGATGCTGCAGGCCTAGAGTAAATACCAGCTCAGGACGCCATTGTGATCTCCTGCCTCCACGAGCACACCCTGCCACCAATAACACATTTTTATACCAACGCTTACCTGAGACTGTGGCCATCTTTTTAGAATTTCCACCACTGTAGGCTTGCCACCATTACCATCTGATACTGTGCCCATTGCTGTATTTGATTGCAACAACAATTTTAATTTGGCACACTTTTTCCATAAGGCCCCGTTCACACCTATACGAATTAGATGCAGCTTACACCGCATCCAATTCTCAGGACATTTTAAAATACATTCATTTGAATGCATCTGGTTCATATATGTGCGTTGCATTCGCACTGTGAGAGGAACTGCTGAACAGCTGTTTTTTCTCTTTGCAGAGAAAATGGAGCTGGAATTCACACTGCACATGTGTGAACCAGTTGCAAAATATGTTATTAATGTTTTAGCACTAATAACATCCACGGCCTAGTTTTTCTGCAGCTGTTTCCCTGCGGCAAAAAAATGTATATTTCTTGGCAGGATTATCCTGTCCTCTGAATAAATGCAGTTTGTTAAGTTTGTTATAGTTGTGTTTTGGCACTAATATTACCTACACCCACCATGATTTTAAAATGAACACTTTTTTGGCTGGATAAACAGTGTGTTGGTCACTAATGTTTACTCGTATTACACTGTATTATCATTAAAACTGGATAATGCGTGGGGGTCTTGTTATAAAAAAAACAATCGCATAGCCATTTGTATGGTAAATCAACATGCACATTTATTAAGTGAGAACTGGGCAAAATGAATGTTCTTTAGGCTATTTTTTCTTTTAAATAAATGTTTTATTATCGGCAGTAGTAAAATACTGCATTATAGCCACTGGATGGGGTTGAGAAGCTTAGAAAATACATACATCTTTGTAACAAGACATACAGTGTAACAATTCAAGAAAACGCTAATAGATTTAGCAAATGGATACAGCCCAGAGTTGCTCCTGAAGATGCTGCATTGGTGAAACACATTGAGGCAGACCTTCATCACCATATCCAGCTAACGAGTGATGTCCCATCTGGTTGTGAACTTCCAGCTTCTGGAAGACACGCCAGCTCTAGCGAGTTCTTGATACTGGTGCTGGATATTTTAAGGCACTTATAAATGTGAGTAATATATGTTAATGTGTTTGGTGGAAACTATTTTATTCAATAAATACTACACTATGTTATAAGTATTGTGGCATCATCCCGGTTATTGATGAATGGTTGGAGCCAAGTTAAGGATTGCAATGGTACCTTGACAAACAAGGGCACCAGAGGATAAAGCATGATTTGACCAATGACCTTCCTATATTTAGAGGTCAAGTTTCTCTGGTGAGTGTGGCAAGTATAAGAAGAGAAGAGGACACTTTTTTGGTGTTCGGTCATGTCATTTGGACTTTGGACAATATACTATCTAATGAACATTAGTTTGTTGTGCTTATTATAAGTATAATTCGGAAGGTCACTAAATAATATGTGGGCACTTAAGTGAACGCGCCGGTACCTTATCTATACAGGTGCAGACCTCTTCTTTTTTTTATTTTGTCAGCAGCCGGCGTTCACCGTTATTAAAGTAGAATCTACAACTGGGGGCAAATTTTTAAAATTATTTTTTAACAAAGCACTTGTCAACAACTGGTTTTACTCACTTTTTCTATTTTTTTTTGGTGAAGGAATAGGGGTACTATGTACCTCATACTCATTTACATAGGGTGGGGCAGGTGATGAGTCATCCATTAAGGATGCGGTGGCCTGCTTGCCGGCCTGTTCCTTAACAACCAACTATTTACTGGTTGTTGAGGACGCCCGCTCCTTCACAAAAATGCAACTGCTCATAAACTGATGAATATACTGTTAAACGGCGGTAAAAATAATTAGCGTTTTTTTTCAGCATTTTTCCAGCGTTTTTTTAAGCTCATAGTGTGCATGGAGCCAAAGACTTAAAAATCCTGCCCAGCCTATAGTAGAATGATGGCTGGGAGGGACCACTCTTGTTCTGGGTGGATATAATACTTCCTCCAGACTTGCCTCTCATGTGCGCCCCTGATCAACCCTGATTGGGGTAAAGAGCCAATGACAGCGGCTCTTTACCACGTGATTGCTGTGTCCAATCGCAGCGGATAACAAGTGTAAACAAAGACCAGTAACTCACTGTATCGGCTTCTCCTCACTGAGATCCCCTGTGAGGAGAGGAGAGTCCGGGAACTGTGAGTTACCAATCTAAATGTTTAACTGTACTGTGCACATCACCCCATAATAAAGAGTACCTGTTACATCGCCCATTAGTGCCCATCAGCAGTGTACCTGCCGCACATTACCCATCAGTGCCGCCATCAGCAGTGTACCTGTTGCACATCACCCATCAGTGGCCATCAGCAGTGTAGCTGTCACACATCACCCATTAGCAGTGTACCTGTCGCACGATGCCCATCAGCAGTGTACCTGTTGCACATCACCCATCAGTGCCCATCAGCAGTGTACCTGTCACATATCACCCATCAGTGCCCATGAGCAGTGTACATGTCGCCCATCGCCCATCAGTGCTCATCAGAAGTATACATGTAGCACAGCACCCATTAGTGCCACCATCAGCAGTGTACCTGTTGCACATCACCCATCAGTGCCCATCAAAAGTGTAGCTGTCGCACATCACCCATCAGCAGTGTACCTGTCCCACATTGCCCATTAGCAGTGTACCTGTCGCACATCGCCCATCAGTACCCATCAGCAGTGTACATGTAGCACATTGCCCATCAGTGCCGCCATCAACATTTTGCCTGTTGCACATCACCCATCAGAGCCCATCAGCAGTATACCTGTCACAAATCACCCATAGGTGTCCATCAACAGTGTACCTGTCGCACATCGCCCATCAGTGCCCACCAGCAGTGTACCTGTCGCACATCGCCTATCAGTGCCTGCATAATGCCCATCTGCAGCCTTACTGTCTCTCCCGCTGTGTCATGCAGACTATTAGGCGGCTGTCCATTGTAACAAAGCTCCTCCTCATCTGTGATAGACGGAACACTGATACAGTTTCCCAGCATTGTATCAGTGTTCTGTCTATCACAGACGAGGAGGAGGCAGGGCTTTGTTACAATGGACGGCCGCCGAACAGACTGCATGACACAGCAGAAGACACCCACTGTTTTAGTGATCACAGGTACAGCTGAAAATGGGCACTCTTATGCCTAGTTGTTCTTGGGAGTACAAGGTGTTCGTAATTAATGCGTGGACATTTGTTGTGCCAGAGGAATTTTGTACAGATGGTTTTGTACATATAGAAAAACTTGGGAGGTAGGTGAATGGGGATGGCTTGCATGACATATAAAAGTCTAGGGAGGATGTTCATTTTTAGTATGGCAGCTCTTCCGAACCAGGCAAAGGAGGGTATATCCCCCTTTTGCAAGTCTTCTTTTATCAAGGTCAGAAGAGGTGCAAAATTTAGGGAATATAGGTCGGCTAAGTGGGTTGGTAGTTGGATACCTAGATATGTAATTGCTTTGGTTCTCCAGAGGAAGGGGAAGTTGCCCTGGCATCGAGATACTGTGTCTTTTGACAAGGAGACAGTTAGAGCGTATGATTTTCCAAAATTTATTTTGAGATTGGAAATACATTGGAAGTGGGCAAAATCTTTCAGTAAATTTGGGCTGGCCCCTATGTGTGTATGTGTTAAGGACCCAAGCAACCCTGATGCATATCGCCCATTATCTTTGTTAACATCAGACATTACATTTTTGGCAAAGGTACTGGCGACTAGATTATCAAAATATATTACAAATTTAATTCACTGTGACCAATCAGGATTTATTCCTAATTGATACACAGCCAATAATATCAGGCGTTTATTTTAAAATTTACAACTCCCCACAGATAACATAGGAAATAGAGCTATATTGTCACTTGACGCGGCTAAAGCATTCGACAGTATAGAGTGGGAATTTTTATGGAATTGCTTAAAACGATATGGGTTTGGCCCTATATTTATAAAGTGGATACAACTTTTATATAACTCCCAAGTGCAAGTGTACAGGTGAATGGATACATATCAGCCCCTTTTTTTTATTGTCTAGAGGAACAAGGCAGGGCTGTCTTTTATCCCTGCTTCTTTTTGCGCTAGCCATAGAACCACTAGCGGAAGCTATTTGTACCTCCACAGATATTTTGGGATTCCGGAGATCTACAGGTGAAGATAAGATTGCACTTTATGCGGATGATACCCTAGGGTTTTTGGGGGATACATGTTCATCCTTGTCCGCAGTTATGTCTTTAATAGATGTTTATGGATCCTTTTCAGGATTTAATATCAATTGGAACAAGTCTGTAATGTTCCCTTTGGACCCTATACGTGTGGAGCTTCCACACCAGGCTCATCAGATAGCCCTGGTTACATCATTTAAATATCTGGGAGTGGTAATTACACCAAATATTACAGAATATACAGATAAGAAAATACTCCCTCTTATTGTCAAATTTAGACAACTAGGTAAAACTTGCAGTAAATTCCCGTTGACTATGATAGGGAGAGTGAATTTGGTGAAGATGGTGTGGACGCCCCAAATGTTATATGCATTGCATAACTGTCCTATATGGTTGAAGCTGCAGGTTATTTAGAACTATCGATTCGGTTTTTAGGGACTTTATATGGAAGGATGGAAAACCCAGAATTAGGCTTAAAATATTACAACTGGCCCTAGATAAGGGGGGAATTGCGATACCTAATGCAAGACTATATTTTATTGCATCACAATTGCAAGATTGGCATGGCTGGGAGGCTATGGACATGCAGGACCCCATACAGAAGATTATAATATCCCAATTTAAAATGTACCCTTTAGTTCAATTAATAGTGCCTCACCATTTGTATAATAAAAAAAAGTTCCCTACTTTAATTCATAGGTTATAGGAAGCAGCGTGAACTATTACTCAGCATAAGGGCTATACAAAACATATGCCTATATGGGATAACTATTGTTTATATGAGTTGAATAAAATGCCAGAACTATCAGAGTGGAAAAGAGCCGGTATAATATTTTTTTATCAGTTATATAAAAGGAGATAGCTATCTTTTAATATATTAAAAGGTAATAGGTTATCAGTTAACGAATAATAATTTCTAAGTTTTTTGTATTTTTATTTCTTTTTCTTTTTCGGGGGTTATTCTCCCTATAATGATTTAAATGTGGTTGTTTGTTTGTATTTCAATGTTTAATAACAAAAATAAAAAAATGATTTGAATTTAAAATAAATAAATTGGGAGAGTGATATGAGAGTCAGAAAGGGACAGTAAAATATCATCTGCGAAAGCTGCAGTTTTATATTTGCTCCCAGACACCAAGAGCCCTCTAATGTTTGGGTTGCTCATAGATGGTTGAGGAAGGGCTCTAGAGTAAGTACATAGAGAAGCGGGGATAAAGGGCAGCCCTGGCGGGTGCTGTTTTGAGCAGAGAAGGCATTCAACAGGTGGCCATTGACTCTCACTTGTGCAGTAGGGCAGGTATATAGGGAAAGAATCAAAGTAGGCATGTTATCCCTGGGTTATCCCTGGGTCCTAGCTTTGATGGTGTTATCCCTCGCTTCTCGACCAGGGACAAAGCCCACTTGGTCTGTGGACACCAACAAGGGATGAGTGGAGGGAGGTAGTTAGACAGGACTTTGGCAAAGAGTTTCGTGTCCACGTTGAGAAGGGAGATGTGGCGGTAGTTGGAGATGCGAGTGTGATCTTTCCAATCTTTGGGTAATACAGTTATGTGAGCTTCTAGAAGATGGTGGGGAGGATGTGTTGTTGATGTAAGAGAGTTGAATGCTGAAAGGAAGGGAGTGGTGAAGGTAATTATTGAATGTTTTATAGTATGCAGCTGTGTAGCCATCCGGGCCAGGGCTCTTTCCTGCTTTCATTTATTTGATCACTTGGGATATCTCCTCCTCTAAAATAGAGTTTTCAAGAGACTGAGCTATATCTTGAGATATTGGGTTAGGAGTGTACTGTTTCAGGTAATCTCAGATAAGTGTCAGTCTTGGTGTATTGGGTTCTTAAGGGTCTTTTGTATGGGTCAGGTTGTATAGGTTGGCATAATAGTGTACAAAACATGCAGTTATATCTTTGTTATTTGTGGCAGAGGTGCCATCAGCTTTATGGACTTTTCTGATCATGCTCATAAAATAGGTTGCGTGTCAAGGCAAATTTACTTTTAGTTACTTGGCGTAGCTCATCCAATAGGAGCGATCTTACTTATGACAGTTCTTGTAGGACTTGGGCGGCTTGAGACTTTTTGTGTGACATTTCCAGATTTTTTATTTGGTTGGTCAGGTCGTTAATGTGTTTTTGTTTCTGTCATTTCCTTTTGGAAGCGAGAGCTAGGAGTTCCCCTCTTATGGTGCATTGTATACTTCACATTGTGTTAAGGGATGTACATCAGGAGTGTTGTTTGTTAGGAAGAAAGATTTGGGCATGAATGAATGTGGTCTAAGTGGACCTTGTCTGTCAGTAGTGAAGCATCAAGGCGCCACACTTTTGATCTTTCAACTGTCTCTGGGAAGGTTAGGGAGATAGAGATGGGATGATGGTCAGATACAAACATGAAAGGGAGAATGAGTATCAATGCAGTGTGGTGCTGCAGATACTGAAAAAGGTAATCGTGTGCCACGTCCTTAGTATAATATAGAAAAAGGAAGGGGAGGGACTTATGGACTTTTTAGGCACTGTAGACTGTTTTTTAAAATATCAAAAATTTATTTATTAAGGAGAAACAACATACATAAAAGACCGCGTACATCTAAAAACACATACATTTGAGTCAAAAAAAGGAAAAAGACATTAACAAGATAAGGAATCGCATGAGCAGCCTATGAGTAATAAGCCTGAGGGATACCACAGAACAAAGATCGGTGTTGAAGACGGATTTTGTCCAGGATTGATGAGGTATCCGATAAGGAGGCAGAGGTGCAGTGCGATAATAGTAGATTTAGCCGAAAGCTCTACATGTTTCGCGTTTTTCATTTAACGCTTCGTCTGGAGCCTGAAGTTGCAGTGACTAACAAACAAATATGAAATTTAAAAGACACGGTAAGTATATGCATATCACTAATACTTCTTGGATAACATGTTTTATTTATACATAAAGGATAAATATAGATCTAAAGTGGTTGTCGAGTGTGGCCATCAAGCTCCCATCATCACTACCAGACAGTGCGCAGCAGGGGTATAGGCCAGTATTCCAAACACCCAGTGGGGACGTGTAAAATATCATATTGAACTGTCAGTTAATTGTAAAGAAAAGTGTACTTACTACAATTCCTAATTTGTTCAAAAAACGTATAACAGAAGAGAATAAAGTCCCTGTTGTCTCCCCACCAACCAGGAGGGGGTGATGAGCATGGAATAGGGTAGAGTTGAATAACACGTACCCCAGGTATGGTCCTAAATGGTAACCAGACATAAAATTAATTAACTGTTAATACAGACAGGACAGATAGGCATAATGGATAAATTAACCCCAACAGAAATTGAGGGGTTGGCTCACCTAAATGCAAAGGAGGGGAGGGTATTTTGAGGACTCCCTCGGTTAGGTGTGTGCACCAGCACTGTAATTGTTGTATAGTGGGTTCCCGGGTAGAATCGGCCAGGATGAGAAGTCAGTCCGATTAATGGTCAGATAGGAGAAGCCTTAATGTTGGGGAGCGGTGCCAAAATGGACCTGTATAGTGGGGCCATGGGTTTAAAAAAAATTGCCTCAATTGGAAAAAGGTAGACATAAGTAAAATAATGTAGCATGGCCGAACGGCGTGTATATAACTCACCATCCTGGGGTACAGAGAAGTCAAGCCTACCAGCATCACAGCGGTGGTGGAGAGCGGGGGACGCTGACAGAAAGCACATCCTATTGTGCTTAAGTACACGTCCCATCCGTAGTCACATGTCCGGCGTCGCCGGCGTGACGTCATCCGGATCGGCCGCAAGGAACGTACCGCGCATGCGCCGACGTCCCGTCCCACGCCTGCGCATTGAGGCTGGGACGTACACGGCGGCGCGCGCAGCACGCTCAAGCAGGGAAAATGACTGGGGAATAAATTCCCCAGTCATTCCTTGCTAATCGTCACATAGGTGGTCAAAGTTACGATGTGCGGCCGCACTGGGTATTGGACAGGCCCAAAAAGGTGCGGCGCAGTGTCAGCCAGCGTGAATGTTGGGGGAAAGGGGCCACAGTCGGCAATATTAAGTAAACTCCATACAATGTTAGAAGAAAGTAACATATGTAACAATCGATAAAGGTATCCAGCTCATTAAAATTCTGGGACATTTTAGAAATAGATATTTCTAAACAAAACATCAGTAGTTAGTCTAGTGGCAATAGAACTGTCTAGGAACATATTTGGAAAAAGAACCATGGAATAAATGTAGGAACTGCTTTGGATATAGGGTATGTTATGCTAGATAGATATAATGCTAGATCATGATGGGTACATATACTTAGTCAGTATAGTACTTTTGACAGAGGGCAGAAGGAACAAGAGCATAAGACCATCTTAGAGAAAAGGTTTGTAAGATTGTGCCTCATTAATGCCCGGAGAACGGGTCGCATCGAGGCGTTCTATCCAGAGGGTCTCTTTTTTTCAAAATTTCTTTGTCCCAGTTACCCCCTCGTGGGTCCCTTGGGACAACCGCCAGGGCTATAAAGGAAACAGCTGTAGTGTCGAACTTGTGATAGAGATCTAAATGTCTACTCACGGAGGTGATCATCTTTCCCCAGATGAGTAGTAGATATGATCTTTTATTCGGGCACGGAACTGGCGGATGGTTTTTTCCGACGTAGAATGCATTGCAAATGCATGTCATTAGGTATATCACCCCTTGGGTGTCACAGTCCGCGTGGAAGCGCGGTACAAAGGTTTCCCCATTGGGGAGGACAAAACTATTCCCTGGTCGTACCCATGGGCAGTATGTGCATCGTCCACACCTGGAGATGCCCATCCTATCTGTATTGAGGTGAATATTGGTGCTGTAATGGCTCGATGTCAGTTTATCGCGCAATGAACGTGATTTTCTGAATGTAATGGTAGGATTTGGGCTTATATATTTTCTCAAAATGGGGTCCTCAAGGAGTAGAGGCCAATGTTTAACCAAAATTTCCCGTAATTCACTATGCTGTTTAGAGTACCTAGTGATGTAGCGAACAGTATCAGAAGTTTTTGTGATTTTTGTTTTGTAGAGTAGTGAGTTTCTTGATTGTCTCAAGGCCTTGTTATAGGGTTTTCTAAGGATGGATTTACTGTATCCTCTATTTTTTAGGCGATCTCGGAGGAGATTTGCCTGTATTTTAAACTCATCAGTGTGTGTACAATTTCGTCTCAATCTGAGGTATTGAGCGTAGGGAATGCTACGAAGTAAAGTTTTCGGGTGGGCACTTTCTGCATGAAGCAGTGTGTTGCCAGCCGTTTCTTTTCTATATAATGTTGTTGCCAGGCACCCTGTGTGGTCTCTGAATATAGTTAGGTCCAGGAAGGTAATTTTCTCGGGATTAACGGAAAATGTGAATTTTAGATTGAAGGCATTTTGGTTTAAGATTTCCATAAAGGTTTGTAGACTATTAAGGGACCCCGCCCAAATGACAAAAATGTCGTCAATATAACGCAGCCAGCATAATGCTAGGCTGGTATACGGCGACAGATTGTCGTCAGAAAAAATGGTCCGTTCCCACCCCCCCAGGTACAGATTGGCGTAGGCCGGGGCACAGCAGGTGCCCATGGCCACGCCCTGTACCTGGAGGTAGTGGGACTCGTTAAAGGTGAAACAGTTTTTGGTCAGGACAAATCTCAGCAGATCTAGTATGAACTCACAAAATTCCCAGTGATGATGGTCTTCTTCATAAAGGAAGGTTCTAGCTATCCTGATGCCCTGCTCGTGAGGGATGCTGGAGTATAGTGCTTCAACATCTATGGTCACGAGGAGGGCATCAGGAGGCACGACCATTCCTTCAATATTCTTTAAAAGATCTAGGGTATCCCTTGTGTAGGAGGGAAGTGAGAGGACGTGAGGCATGAGTACAGAGTCAATAAGGCGGCTAGCATTTTCCGTCAGGGCTCCAATTCCCGATACGATAGGTCTACCCGGGGGTAAGGTGGGATGTTTGTGTATCTTCGGGAGTACGTAAAACGTTGCTAATCTGGGGTTAGATATATTCAGATACTTGTACGTATCTGAGTCTATTAGGCCCTTCTGGTGGGCAGAGCCAATGACCGAGAGATATTGAGTTCTAAAACCCTCAATTTGATCAGGTTCAATAGGCACGTACCACTCTCTGTTCTTAAGAATGTCATGTGCCATATTTTCATAAAATGTTTTAGTCATGAGGACAATATTTCCTCCTTTGTCTGCTGATTTAATTTCTATATCGTGGTAAGATTGAAGGCGTTGGATAGCTAACAACTGGGAAGATGTTAGGTTATCATCAGTAGTTTTGATGGCAAGTGATTTTAGGTCATTGACTGTGCCCGCCAGAAAGGCCCAAATGGATGCATTAGTCATAAGGTCGGGGAACCGTTGAGATTTTGGTTTAAATTTTTTACATGTGGGCGCTATGGGGCCGGTTGAGGATGTAGCGATGTCGGGTGTGTCAGATGATGGCACACCGGACTCGCTTTCATCCAGTAATAAAATGAGGTTGCGGAGGGCTCTGAACTCCTCCATGGTGAAGTTCTTTACTTTTTCCGAAATGGTTTTATCTTGGAGGGATCTAGCCCTATCTTTGTCAAACATATATTTATATGTAAGATTGCGAGAAAAGAGGTATAGATCTTTGATGGCTTCGTATTTGTCTATGTTCATGGAGGGGCAAAAGCTTAAGCCTAGGCTTAGGACTTCTAGTTCGGTGTCTGAGAGTACGTAGGGGGTAAGGTTGATGATGGTGCGGTTATTTGCTAGGTTATTGGCGGTGTGTTCAGGGGCAATTGAAAATTTACCGCTGGATTTGTCTGTGAGATATGTGCGTCAAGGGTACTTTGACGTGTAAACATAGAGAGTTGAGACGAAGTGGGAAGAGGATTGATAGTGGTTGTGATAGTTGTGGACAAGTTCTCAATAGAATTTGTTCTTAAAAGAGGGGGGGCAGGACGGTGTACAGTCTCCATAGTGGAGGTGGCTGGTGGTAGAGTTTGGGGTGTGGATTGGTTTTGAGTGCTCAAGAGTTGAATTGCGTGAAGAGCAGTGGCTCCTAGGTATTTACCTTGTACTTGGCCACCACCACTATGTGACTGAACATTAGTGTGTATAGGTTTGTGCAGGGTAAGAGTGGTATCCACTATTGGCGGACGTTTTTTATACGGTGTACGTGACCCACCACCAAGATCCCGCTTACGTGCACCCGTCGAACCATGTTGCGTATTGTAGTTGCCTCTCCTTTGATTGAACTCTGGAAAAGAAGAAAGTGTGGAGTCAGATTCAGTATCATCATCAGTTGTTGAATGTATATTAGTGTTGTTTCTAGGCATGCGGAAGCTGTTACGTGGGTTTCTGGTCTGAGGTTGAGTTTGCCAGCGGTATGCATAACCTTCCATAAATGCTAGTCTGTCTTTAGCTAGTTTATTTTGTTTTTTGTAGATTATATCTTTTGTTATCCTGGTGACGAAGTCTTTGACTTCCTGCCAGCGTTTAGTAAACTGAGGATGGGTCTGTAGGCTTTCATTGCCAGATTGCAACAGGAGAATATCCTGATCTAGTGCAATTAGTTCAGACTGGTATTGGGTAATTAGCAATCTCATCAGACTAGTACTACAGGAGGTTAGATTAGCTTCCCATGCAGTTTTGAACTCTGTGGTAGCGTTCTGGAATGACGGATAAACTTGTATTCGCAATCCCAGAGGGCTAATGTTTTCCCTTACGTATTTGTTCAAAAATTCAATGTGCCAATATAAATTGGATTTCTTTTTCAAAAGTCTTTTCATTTTAGCCATATATTGATTAATACCAATTTCCTGTTCGGTGTCCACATTACAGTTAGTTTGAATATCGGACATATAGCCCGTCCAAGCAGTGCCTATAAAGTCCATGGTTTTAAGACAAATGTCTAGTATGTTCCGAAAAAATGAATACATGAGCTGGATAATTAGTTATACCTTGTACTAATTTAAATAGGTAAAGTAAGTAGAACCACCGTAGGGTCCAATGGAGGCAATAGGTTGGACCATAGGGTTGTTTTTGCCCGGGTGCTACCACCCAATAATTTTGAAAGGGAGAATGAGTATCAATGCAGTGTGGTGCTGCAGATACTGAAAAAGGTAATCGTGTGCCACGTCCTTAGTATAATATAGAAAAAGGAAGGGGAGGGACTTATGGACTTTTTAGGCACTGTAGACTGTTTTTTAAAATATCAAAAATGTATTTATTAAGGAGAAACAACATACATAAAAGACCGCGTACATCTAAAAACACATACATTTGAGTCAAAAAAAAGGAAAAAGACATTAACAAGATAAGGAATCGCATGAGCAGCCTATGAGTAATAAGCCTGAGGGATACCACAGAACAAAGATCGGTGTTGAAGACGGATTTTGTCCAGGATTGATGAGGTATCCGATAAGGAGGCAGAGGTGCAGTGCGATAATAGTAGATTTAGACGAAAGCTCTACATGTTTCGCGTTTTTCATTTAACGCTTCGTCTGGAGCCTCGATGCGACCCGTTCTCCGGGCATTAATGAGGCACAATCTTACAAACCTTTTCTCTAAGATGGTCTTATGCTCTTGTTCCTTCTGCCCTCTGTCAAATAACACGTACCCCAGGTATGGTCCTAAATGGTAACCAGACATAAAATTAATTAACTGTTAATACAGACAGGACAGATAGGCATAATGGATAAATTAACCCCAACAGAAATTGAGGGGTTGGCTCACCTAAATGCAAAGGAGGGGAGGGTATTTTGAGGACTCCCTCGGTTAGGTGTGTGCACCAGCACTGTAATTGTTGTATAGTGGGTACGCGGTCTTTTATGTATGTTGTTTCTCCTTAATAAATAAATTTTTGATATTTTAAAAAACAGTCTACAGTGCCTAAAAAGTCCATAAGTCCCTCCCCAGATACAAACATGGGTTCAATCGTGGCTTTAGTTAAAAGGGTCAAGTCCTGTTGAGTTAAAAATAATCGATTCTGGAGTATCTATTGTGTGGGGCTGAGAAATACGTGTAATCTTTGTCTCATGGATGTAGGGTTCACGTATCATGTAGGAGAGAGTCATGAAATTGACAGTATATATGACATATAGCTCAGAAGGTGGAGGAGTCTAGGAGTGCGTGTTAGTTACGTCCTGGATTTGTGTAATGGAGGTCTCTTGCCTGCTTGTGGCAGCTTCCACTCCCTCCAGCCTAGTAGCCTATGGACTGTATGTCATCATAGGTCGTAGGTCTGCTATGGCAGCTGACAGGGTGTTTTTTATGTCCTGTGCTATAGCCTGCATGTCCCCCAGGCACAGGGGTAGTGCCTGACTGATTGCACAGGGAGGTTATGCCTGCCACTCTCAGGGCTGCAGCTAGCAGAGCGTGTGGTGCGGGCAGAGGCCTGTGAGGAGAGCTGCATGTCCCGCTGCTGGGACCTGAATATCGCGGGGATTTTGCGGCTCAGCTGTGTCTCGTTGTGCCGGGGTGCGCGGGAACGGTTGCTGAGTTGCACCTGTCTTCCTTACCCATCGTGACTGAATCAATCTCCACTTAATGGCAGTGCAGGGTCCCCGTGTTTTCCCTTTCACCTCATAGCGAGGTGTTAAAGCGAACAACAACAATTTTTTAACTATTGAATATTTTTTTCCCTTTTTGCAATTTACTTTAGTTGATTGTGGACCAGACCAATATTTTTGCCCAGCAATATATTGCAAATAACCCCAATTCATCCTATGCCCATCTGCTTGAATGGAGATGGAGTTAAAATTATTTATGGGGCTTCCAAAAAATAAAAAATAAAGAACATACTTACTGGCCCACCCGCTTCAACCATCACATTCCCATTTATTCAGCTGTAATGCTCAGATCATGCTATACAATGATCATGCGCTTTCTCAATTTCATCAACAATACACAGTGCCCTCCCTGAGATCAGCCTGGCTATGACAAGCTCTACAAAATTTGCCCACTAATTATTTTTTTTCCCATAGATTCACTGAACTGTATGTCCCTGACCAAAACATCCATGTAGATGAGTCCCTTGTCCACTTCAGTGGCCGGTTGGGAATCAAGCAGTACCTCCCCAGTAAAAGGGCCAGATATAGAGTAAAGCTCTACAAGCTCTGTGAAAGAGCCACAGTGGTTTTCGTGTGCGTTCCACGTGTATAAAGGCAAAGATTCCCAGCTCAAGCTCCCTAAATGCCCAACCTACATGGGCACAAGTGTAAAAATTGTCAGGGACCTTGCATTCCCACCTTTCAAAAATGGTTATCACAACTACCTGGATAACTTCTATAGAAGTCTGCCTTTTTTCCTCAACCCGGACTCCAAAAAAAACTTTGCATGCAGTACCACCCAAACAAACAGGAAGGGCTTCCCACTAAGTCTGGTGACCTCAAAGAAGGGAATCAGGGAGTCTGAGAAACGACAAAATGTTGGCCGTGAAGTGGAGGGATAAGAGAGATATGTCCTGTCCAGCATCCACAATGACACCTCAGTGGAAATTCATGGACAACACGGTTCCATTCAAAAGACTGTGTGCATCCAAGATTATAATCTCTACATGTGTTGGCGGTTGATTTCAACAATCAGCTGCTACAGCCCTATTTATCAAGAAGAAGGTCCAGTTTCTGGTACAAAAAAGTTGAAATTTACCATTTACATTTGGCCATTCACAATGCGTATGTCACCTACCACAAATCCACCAATTTTAAAATTTCTAGAAGATATCGTCACTTTTCTTATCTACCAACAAAGATCTCCATGAGAAAACATTCACTCTGATTCTGTGAGTAGACTACACGAGCACCAACAGAAGCAGGCCAAAGACGCCAAACAAATGTCAAGTATGCTGCAGTGGGTGAGTTAGAAGAAACACCAGTTTTCATTGTCCCCAATGTCCCGCCCAACTGGGCCTATGCATTGGGGACTGCTTCCGACATTATCACATGTCAATAACATATTAGCCTATATTTCTAACAGTCTGCTATTTCCCCGTTTCTAATATCTGTGGTGATCATTTGCCTGATGCTTTGACTAACCATGCCTTTGCCTTCCACCTCAACTGATCCTTGCCTGTTTATTGACTATGCCTCTGCCTTCTGTCTGCAATGTTTATCAACCACTTTCTGCCTTCCACATAAACTGACCCTGGCCTGTTTATCAACAATACCGCTGCCTGCCATCTGTATTATTTATCAACCACGTTTCTGCCTTCTACCTGCACTGACCTTGGTCTGTTAATTGACCATGTTTTTTTGCCTGCTGCTTGGACTGATCTTTTGCTACTGTAGTAGTGGTATTTAAGATAACACAGGGATCTCACATATGTGACAGGCTTCAGAGTAGTGTTCCAAGTAGAGAAAAACTGTTTTTAGTTTTCTCTGGGTTCTGTAATTCTCAGGTCCAAAGAGATTTGTGTAGGAAGAAGCCTCTACCCAGGTGCCCAGATCTTACCTGACCGAAGTCCTAAGCCTGATGTTTTCGCCTGCTGCCTGAACCAATACTTTAGCTGTGCTGACCATATCTCTGCCTACTGCTTGTAAGGACAGGACCCATGACTTTTTATGGACCATGTTCCTGCCTGCTGCCTGGATCAATACTTTAGCTGTGCTGACCATATCTCTGCCTGCGTGCTGACCATATGTCTGCCTACTGCCTGTAATTGCCTGGCTCCATACTGTAAGGGAAGTTTGTCTAACAGACGTGCACCTGCACACAAGCACGGGCACACCAGTGTGTATATCGCACGCCAATGCACACACACATGTTCGCCAATGCACGCACACAGATGCGCGCCAATGTGCCAATGCGCACATGTGCGCACACCCGTTGACTTCTGCCTGCCTTCATGTGACCTCAGCTTGTGTTTGACCTCATTCCTGCTTCATGCTCCTGTACTGCGCTGCCCAACTGTGTACCGAACCCGGCCTGTATCCTGTCTTTGATTCTGTCTCACGTTCCGGTACCTGCTCTGCTCGGCTGTTGATGACCTCCTGGCTTATTTTCCGACCACGACTCTGCCTGTTGATCCAGCAACACGGAGTTCCAGTCCTCGGTGCCCATCCGGTGATCTGCAGCTATCGGGTTCCTTCCAAGGCCTGTCTTGAGCCACCTGCTACATCGACCCTCGTGCCACTCTGTGTCTTTCACTCCCTGTCATCTCTACCAGGGGTGCTAGACAGGAGGTGCAAGAGAAGCCCTCTCTACAGCTCTGTCTCCACCAGGTACGTGACACATACCTTGGCTGTACTGACCATATATCTGCCTGCTAGCTGTATTGCCTGTACATATTTTTTTTACACAAACTTGTCAGTTGATAAGATATTTCTAACACACAGCATGTACATATCAATAATTACTCCAAAGTACATTATGCTACTCCTGTATGGTGTATGGTGTTATTATGTTGATACCACATGGTGTGAAACTTTTCCACAGCCTGACCACATAAAGCAGCCCAACATCCAAGTAGCACCTTCAGGTGTTCTAGGGGAATAAATTACACATTTAATTTCCTGACAACCTATCACATTTTTGAAGGCCCTGAAGCACTAGGACAGTGGAAACACCTAAAATTTTTCCTCATTTCAGAAAACAAACACCCCAACGTATTTTTTATAACACATAATGGGGCTGATTTACGAACGGTTTGCGCCATAATTTGCGGTGCAAACATTTGAGCCTGTAACACAGCGCAATTCCCCATTTACTATTATATTTTTGGTGCACGGGAGGCGGCGATCGGTGCGCCACTATAGACATGGCGCACAGCATCTTCAACTCAGAATTTAAAGAAGCTGGAAGTGCCAATATTATGGGGGTGATGTGGGGTGATGTGAAGAAGTCTAGTTATAACTGTCAAGTAACAAAAATGCCCAAAATAGAATGAGAAAGTAACTTTTTCTGAACAAGCCTGCTGGGCCTGCAAGTACACTTAGAACTGCGTGAGGTCAATTTATGCACTGCACATGCACAAGCATGCAAGGACATGGCTTAAATAGGAATTTCATGGAGGAGCAAAGAGTTCAAAGTACAATAGAGACAAGGTATAAAGCAGGAATGTCCACAGGATAAGAAAGGGAGCTGTCCTGCAGTTCAGATGGCAGAGCAAGAACAGCCACAACTAGACACAGCAGCAGTCCCAGTTTCAGATCTGGATCCTGACAGAAGCATTGTCACCAGTATATAAAGTGATAGGAAGATCCAAAACTTTGAGTTGGAGAGAGCAAGTGTGGACATTTGGTGCAGTGGCAACTGTCTTAGAGGTTATTTACTTCCTCTTTCGTTTCAATTTTCTTTATTGGTTTTGCATAGAGAATAGTATACAAACAATGTTTTGAATGTTCAGAGTGATGAGTAAGTAAAGGGATTGCATTTCTAAAATTAACAAATTAACAATTTACTTCCTTTTTCCTAAGGGGCAGTAAGTGAAAGAAATCTCTCCAATAAGACAAATACTGAAAAATTATACCTAGTAGTGGTTTTACCCTCCCCTGCTCCTTGCAAAACTAAAGAAAATATATATTTTATATAAATGTGTCTAAGACCCCTTTCACATGGGGCAGATTCCATACTAATCAGCAGGGGATCAGCGCACAAATACCTTGCTGATCGAGCAGAGCAGGCAGATGACAAGCGTGTCTGATCAGTTTCTGCAGAGCGGACATGGACAAGGCCCACTCTGCTCTATGGACGGCTGGGAGTAAATGGACTCATCTATCTGCTTACACCCAACCACCCTCCGATCTGCTCCATCTAAACAGAAGAGGATGAATCCCCTGTTTTTTAGCAAACAAACTGACAGGCAGATGTAATCGGAATGGCCATGTGAAAGAGGTCTAATAGCTGCAGTTCCAAAAAGTCAACAGTAGTAGTAAAAAAAAAATTTTTTGGAGTTACATTGCTATCACATCACTATATTGAAATTAGACATGACTATCTATATCTTCTTCCTGAATTCAACATTGGAAAAGAGTTTATGTGATTGTGCATAATTCTTTCTCTATAGAGAGAGAGAGAGAGAGAGAGAGAGAGAGAGAGAGAGAGAATATGCCAGTAGGCAACTAGTATTGTTTAAGTATATTTTGCTCTTCCATCATGCCACTTTCATTTTTTGCCCTCACAGGGAAACAGGAGGATGAACTGAAAATATCTTTCACCATTCATGTGAGAAAATAAGATGCTGTGAGTGTAAATATCACTTCAGATTAGTCAGATGACACATGAGTTGTAGGTGATAATTTTTGTTTCCATCCATGACTTCGCCATAATAAAAGTAAAAGAAGACAAACACAAGCCTCTATAGTACCATATTTAATTAATTTTAATGATATATAGCTAGATAGATAGATAGATAAATGACACTCTAATAAAGAGAAGAAGGCATTCCACATGTTTCAGTGCCAGACGTACAAGAAGTTAGCGAGTGATAGCAGTACTATAAGAACTAACTATGTCTAAACAGCGAGACGTGTAATAAAATAATTAAACTCTGTTGGGGAACATTATCAACTGGTTTGTGAAGGAGGTTCTTTATGACGATTGATTTGTAATATTGAGTTGATCATTGTATTGACCGCCAGCATGTAACAGGTTGATAGCGTTTGAGTCTCTGCCTTGCCGACCCTCAGCGCCCCCTCCTCCGAGTGGCAAAGCAAAGCACAAAAGTGATGAGCTCAAGCATCTTATTGCTTGAGTTCCAAAGCCAGGAAGAAGTCAAAGGGAGTTCTAGGTAGCGGAGGCATGGAATGCCTCTGCCACCTAGGAATTGCTGTCATCTTTGACAGCTCTCTGGAAAGTGTGGGCTCTTAACCACCTGTGCTGATCTCTGCCAGCCCTCCTCTCCAGTTTATTTAGGGTCCTTATGTGTGATATCATGTGGGATGGATGATAGGAGGGCCAATGTGGATCAGTCCACCAGAACAGGTAAATCTGTCATGGTGGCTTCCCTGCACTGCTCTGCTCTCCTGATCCCTCTGTAGCATGCCCTCCAGACCCCCAATACTATGTCCTTCTCACATCTATGTAATGTGCCCTTCTGACCACCAGGACCCCCAGGGCTCCTGGAAGTGGGAACAGGATACCTGTCAAAGACAGGTATCCTGTCCCCCTTCAACCCCGAAAGGTGCCAAATGTGGCACTGAAGGGGGGGAGGAGACAAATGAGTGGAAGTTCCACTTTTGGGTGGAATTCTGCTTTAACCCCTAGTACCATGCTCTCCTGACACCCCCCCCAGTACCATGCCCACCTGACCCCTGAGTACTGTGCCTTGCTGACCCCCCATGCCTCATGATTCCCTAGTACCATTCCCTCTCGACCCCCCTGTGCTGTGACCCCAAGACCCACTGTACCATGCCCTCCAAACCCACCTGTACAAGACTCTCCTGACTCCCCTGCACCAGGCCCTCCTGACCCCCCCTTTACATTGCCTTGCTGACCCCCTGACCTTTACCCTCCTGACCCCTTGTCCTTTGCCCTGTTGATACCCTGTTCTTTGCTCCGATGACCCCTGTCCTGCTCAAACCTGTTATCTGCCCTACTGATCCCTGTACACTGCTCTACATCCTACTGACACCTGTACACTGCCCGACCTACTGTTAACCTCTGTACAAGGCCCTACCAATTACTGACCTCTGGAGGCTTGCTAGTTAACTTCTTGAAAAAAAAAAAGCTCCACCACAGTAATCATTGCTTTTTTTCATGTTGTTATGGTTGATCTCCACCTCTTAACCACTTCAGCTCCAGAAGATTTACCCTCTTCAGAACCAGGCCAATTTTGCTTTGCTTTGCAATACGGTACTGCGTTACTTTAACTGACAATTGTGCAGTTGTGCGATACTGTACCCAAAAAAAAAAGGAATTTCCCTTTTTCCCCCACAAATAGCGCTTCCTTGGTATTTGATTACCTCTGCGGTTTTTCTTTTTTGCACTATTATAAACAAAAGAAAATGCCCAAAAAAAAAATATATTTTTATACTTTCTGCTATAAAACAAATCCAATAAAAATTGGATCAATTTGGATCAAATTGGATCAATTCATCAATTTAGGCCAACATGTATCCTGCTACATATTTTTGGTAAAAAAAATCCCCATAAGCGTATAGTGATTTGTTTTCGCAAAAGTTATAGCGTCTACAAACTAAGGTATATATTTATGGATTTTTTAATTTATTTTTTTACTAGTAATGGCGGCAATCAGTGACATATTGCGGGACTGCAATTATGTGCAATTATGTGGTGGACAAATCAGACACTAACTTCAGTAACCAAAACTGCAGTGTTTATCCTTATGACACATCACAGGAAGCACCTCCCTGGTTAACAGAGGACAGAATTAAAATTAGACTTGGGAAACTTAACTAATTAATTAATAAATTACCGGGACCAGATGCCTTGCATCCGGGGGTACTTAGGAAACTCAGTGAAGTAATTGCCAGACCATTGTTCCTAATTTTTACTGACAGTCTACTGATTGGAAAGTAAAAAATAAAAACAAAACATGAATCCAATTGACTAAGTGATGAGTGTACTGTATGGGAGACACTGGGGTAATCCCGTCTTAGCAGAGGAGGACGGGGCCACTTGTCACCTGACCCCCTCCCCCTCTGACGCAACGCAAGGGGGAAGCTGGGCTTCCCCAGTGACGTATGGGTGACCCCGCCCCCCTCTGATGTAACGGAAACCTGTGTTACATCAGAGGGGGGGCAGGGTCACCCGTACATCACTGGGGAAACCCAGCTTTTCCCTTGCGTCAGAGGGGACGGGTCACCCTTACATCACTGGAAAAGCCTGCGTTTCCCCAGTGACGTACGGGTGACCATGCCCCCCTCTGATGTAACGCAGGTTTCCGTTACATCAGAGGGGGGCGGGGTCACCCATACGTCACTGGGGAAGCCCAGCTTCCCCCTTGCGTTGCGTCAGAGGGGGGCAAGGTGACGAGTGGCCCGGTCCTCCTCTGCTAAGACGAGATTCCTCAGTGTCTCCATGGAGACAGGATGCGCTGCGCTGGACGTCATCAAAAGTGATCAGCCATCGCTGGACCCTGGAGAAGAGATCACCCATCGCTGGATAGCAAGAGTGGATTACCACCGCTGGAATCTTTTTTTTATTTTTAATAAAGGACTTTTCCCAACAGTGTCTGTGTGTTTTTTAACTATTTTTTTAAACTATTTTTTACACTTTCTTTGTGAAATGGTAGGGATACTTTTGTACCCCCTTACCATTTTGAACAGGGGGCCGGGATCTGGGGGTTCCCTTGTTAAAGGGGGCTTCCAGATTCTGATAAGCCCCCCGCCCGCAGACCCCCACAACCACGGGCCATCAACATGGGGACATGGTGTTTTGAGGGGTCACAGACCACCATGCATCCTCCCAATGTTGAGGGCATGTGGCCTAGTACGGTTCAGGAGGGGGGCGCTCTATCGTCCCCCCCTCTTTTCCTGCGGCCTGCCAGGTTGCGTGCTCCAATAAGGGTCTGGTATGGATTTTGAGGGGGACCCCCACGCCATTTATTTATTTATTTTGGCGCGGGGTTCCCCTTAAAATCCATAGCAGACCTGAAGGGTCTGGTATGGATATTTAGGGGGAACCTCACTTAATTTTTTTTTTTTTATTTGACCCCGGGTTCCCCTTAATATCCATACCAGACCTGAAGGGCCTGGTAATTGAATTTGGGGGGAACCCCACGCATATTTTTTTTTTTTAATCAATGACTTTCAATGACTCTGTTGTTCTCTGTATTACGGGAGCCGACAATTCATTATAGCCGCGAGTGATTTTAAATGACTTTTTTTCCTGCAAAAATGACACTTTGTGCAGGGACAGTTCTAAGCACGGGAAACATGCGCCCCTTTACAGGCATACGATACACACCCCCAGGTACGAAATTTAAAGGAATATTACACTTTTATTGTTTCACTTTAAGCATTATTAAAATCACTGCTCCTGAAAAAACTGCCGTTTTTAAAAGTTTTTTTGCATTGACACATGTCTCCTGGGGCAGGACCCAGGTCCCCAAACACTTTTTATGACAATAACTTGCATATTAGCGTTTAAAATTAGCACTTTTGATTTTCAACGCTCGCGTCCCATAGACTTTAATAGGGTTCTAAAGTTCACACGAACTTTAGGTCTTTTCGCAGGTTCTGGTGCGAACCGAACAGGGGGGTGTTTGGCTCATCCCTAATCCTGATATAAAGTTAGTAGCTGACCAGGATAAAAATTGAGTATCCTGTTGGAACACAATAATTAGCTTGATTTCAAAGCTGCAGCGTCATGAGACTGATTAGCATGGTATAATGCACTATGGATTCAAACACTCAGAGTTCACTTTCTGCAATTTCAGGAGAGGGACAGACAAGGGGAGATGATGTAATTTATAACATAGCCCAAAGGCTCTCACCAATCCATCTTGGGTAATGAAACCATCATGTTGCTGTCCAGTCCGTGCTTTTTCAAGTGATCTTTCCCTGTGTGTATCCATGCTGCCAATGCGCAGAGAGGGTCAAATTGATATACACTTGTAGTCCAGTATGTCTCTGCTGTGTACTGACTGGAATTGTACCAGGTGATTGGAGAAAAGCCAATGTAGCACCAATATTTAAAAAGGGCCCAAAATACATCCCTGTGAATTACGGACTAGTTAGCCTAAAATCAATAGTATGCAAGCTCTTGGAGGGAATGATAAGGAGCTATATACAAGATTTTAGTAACTAGAACGGTATCATTAGCAGTAATCAGCATGGATTCATCTATTCTACATTCTCTGAGGAGGTGAGTTCCCATCTAGATAAAGGAAGGTCTGTAGACGTGGTGTATCTGGATTTTGCAAAAGCATTTGACACAGTTCCCCATAAACATTTACTGTACAAAATAAGGTCTTTTGGCATAGACCATAGGGTGAGTACATGGATTGAAAACTGGCTATAAGGGCAAGTTTAGAGGCTGGCGATAAATCGGGAGAACTCGGAATGGTCAGGGGTGGGTAGTGGGGTCCCCCAGGGTTCTGTGCTGGGACCAATCCTATTTATTTTGTTCAAAAACAACCTGGAGGATGGGGTAAACAGTTCAGTCTCTGTATTTGCGGACGATACTAAGCTAAGCAGGGCAATAACTTATCCGCAGGATGTGGAAACCTTGCAAAAAGATCTGAACAAATTAATGGGGTGGGCAAATACATGGCAAATGAGGTTTAATGTCCAAAAATTTTAAATAATGCATTTGGGTGTCAAAAATATGAATGCACTCTATACAAACCTCTGGGGGAATCTAGGATGGAAAAGGACCTGGGGGTCCTAGTAGATGATAGGCTCAGCAATGGCATGCAAGCATGCTGCTGCTAACAAAGCAAACAGAATATTGGCATGCATTAAAAAGGGGATCAACTCCAGCAATAAAACGATAATTCTCCTGCTCTACAAGACTCTGGTCCGGCCGCACCTAGATTATGCTGTCCAGCATCACTCACAAAATAGCAAACAGGTATCAGCGTGTTTCCGGGTGTATGCATATGGCGTGCGTTCCACGGCAACCGGAAGCAGCGTCACTGGTTCTCAACACCGGAAATTACGTTGACGCGTTTCGCCCCTCCTCCAGAGCGCCAATGTCATTGATGACGCTCTGGAGGAGGGGCGAAACGCGTCAACGTAATTTCCGTTGTTGAGAACCAGTGACGCTGCTTCCGGTTGCCGTGGAACGCATGCCATATGCGGACACCCGGAAACACACTGATACCTGTTTGCTATTTTGTGAGTGATCCAAATAACAGCGGTGTTACAGCTTTAAAATAGCAGTACTTCACATGATTTACTCTCTTTCATCTGGAAATGTTCATCCTCTGAAAATACTTTGAGAGCATCTATGAAAGGAAATTTTTCACTTATCATCTAATCCCCTCACAAAGCTTTATTTGACCCCAGGACTGAAAAGCCGCGGGTCCATCAATTCTGGTGAGTGGGGTTACTGGAGGGGATTTTCCTTTCAAGGATCCTGCTTCTCTCATGTATTGAGCACCTTACTTGTGTGTTGCGTTTATCTAACAAGTTCTTGTGGTAAAACCAAGGAAGCTTAGACTTCTAAAGTGTATTAATGCTTTACTAAACAGGGAAAAATCTGCACATACAAACTGTAGGATGAACAATACAACACAACGTATAGCTTACAAAATATATGCCTACACATATAAGCATGTATAATATGTGCACATTAAGCAAACTAAACAATTACTCAACTTAGGGGTCAAGATGTCCTCCATGGTCCTTTGCTCAGTCCACCTCCTGGAAACCATGTGTTTCCTCTTTGTCCTCCAAACACCACTGTCCCTCTGTCCCAAAACACATGTCTTTCAAACCCTCTCCATGCCCCTCCCACCCACTTCCTGTAAACACCAACTTCCTCTGCTCATCTTCTATCTGGTTTATTTACATATCAATGGAGGGGGAAGAGGCTTTCTGTGGACATGCTGTTACTAAATCTAAAACTCTATATTATTGCAATACAGTCACTATACAAATGCCCATAGCAACACATACCACCTCTTGACTTTATAGGATAATATAGGAAACTTCTTAAAGCCTTTTGTCCAGGAAAGGGCAAAATAAACCCCCTGTATAAATGGGAGGAACAAATTCCCTTTCGACCCCCGTCTTGTGGGCTGTCAGACGATTGGTTTGTCCCTGGAACGCTGCAACATTACTTTTGAGCAGGGTTAACAATGTCTTTTGGCAGTTTGTAAAGAAAGTCCCAGATGAAAAAGTCTCTTTTCTTCTTGGTCATAAGGAAAATGCTCAGATGGAAGTCCACTCCAATTCAGCCACCTTTCCTCAGGCTCTCGTCTGGTCTGTCTCCTCCCATCCAGTATGGTCATCTGCTCTGCCTGCTCCACCTCTCGATGCTCAATACCTGAAAAGAGTAAGAGACAAAGCAGATTATATGTTCCTTCCAACTGTGCCAAAAAACAAAGCTCACTGCTCACATTTCTCTATCTGCCCATTTCTAACTGCAAAACTATTGTAGGGTGCCCACTGTTGCCTTGAAACACTTTCACGGAAAGGCATTGACTTCCAACGTAATGAATAAACTTGCATGTCTCTCCGTGCTGTCCTGGGAAGCACACAGGCCTGCTGTTGTTCAGTCTTCACAGCATGGCACATTTTTGCAAAATGCCCCATTTTATGGCAACAGAAACACTTAATGTGACTGAATCTACCATTCCCAACCATTTGCTTCCACTTCTTAAACAATGCCGGTGTAGGAATCCCATCTATTTCCTCTCTAGGGACCCCCACCTTAAGTAAATCAATCCACATGTGTCTCCTGGAGATCATAGGCCTTGCCTTCCTTGTATCTGACTCAACTCGGTCATTTGAGCTGATCAAATCCTCTGCTTCCCGGTTATGAGAAGTAACAGTGGCACATGTCCTACTTCTGCTTACAGGCTTTGGGCCTTTGTCCTTTGTTAGGGCATCATTAGACTTGGTCATGAGGGCTGCACACCGCTCATTCAAATGTTCAGCTCGGCCTACAGGGGTTTGAACACACTTCGAAGCCACTGCAGGCTTAAATTTGATTACCCTCCTTTCTTAATCTTTTTCCTTGCTTGCAGTTTCTTCCAAACACTTGGATGCCACTGCAAGCTGCTCCTTCAGTAAATCTCTTTCTAATTCTGCCTTTTCCCTCTTTTCAGATTCAATATGTAGAGCATGCAGGAAGTACAAACCAAACACAGCAACTGCCCGCATCTCTCCCTTACTGAACCCAAAACTTTTGAGACTAAAATCTGAGGAAAGATCAGACTCCATCCCTCCAAGCTCTGTTCAAAGGAGACGCATATCTAGCTAGCTCCTTTGCAACAGGCATCCACTGACTATTTCTGGCCCAGATAGGAAGGGTGCACGCCTTCAAGTCCTCCTGGACACCAGAAATCTTTGCAGCCTTACTCCTCCTAAACAGTGTATGCAGCATTTTTCCCCCAGCACAAGCAACAAAACACACAATATAAAACAGGTCTGCTTCAGTTGAAATTTTAGCACAAATCCCGGACGAGCCCCCAAATGTATCGCTTGAGTCTATCTAGCAAGGTTACTCTGTGGTATAACAAGGAAGCTGAGACTTCTGCAGTGTATAGATGTGCGTTTTACTAACAAAAACTGCTGTACAAAACTATTACAATCTTAGGAAATACAATACAAGACTGACAGTTATCTATAACAAGCAAAATGCCTAGAAAATAGAACAGCCTAAGGTCTAACAGTACAAATACATTTACAAAGGGTTACTTAACTTCTGTTACTGAATGTTCATGATCTCCAATTGGCAATATTTCTTCTTTGAGACCAGGTTCTGTTCTTGAATCATGAGCGGCTTCTTCTGATCTTCAAAGCATGATGATGTGTGTCCTGATGTTACAGCATGATGTGTTCCCGTCTCCCTCTGTGTCTCTACCCATTCATTGTATACCCCCGTTTGTTGACCAAAGCTAACAACCGACTAACAATCATTCTTTTCAGGTTGAGAGACCCTCCAAACCTATTTACTGTAGCTGACGAGACAATGGGCTAACTAACCATTGTCTCCTCAAACGAAATCCTGCCATCAATATAACAGTCATTGTTTTCAGGTTGAGAGACCCTCCAAACCTGTTTACTGTAGCTGACGAGACAATGGGCTAACTAACCATTGTCTCCTCAAACTGTCAATTTGAATGAAAGAATGCTATCTAAACACCATTGTATGAAAACAGCATTTGTTTGAGAATTCTACTCAAACCAGAGAATCTGATCAACTGAACTTTTCTGATTTCTCCCATGTAATGTTAGGTCTGATGTTTAAAAAAATCATATTTTAACAAACGCAACACAACTTGTCATACATTTAAGCGTCTTTCAGCACTTTATGTGATTTATTTATGCAATGTATTTATTTATTTATTTGTATCACATTTTTTGCTATTAATTTCATTTATATAGCACTTAGCACTTTATGAGATTTATGATTGATTATGTATTTTTGTTTCACATAGTGCACTTGTCACTTTATGAGATTTATGATTGATAATTTATTTTTGTTTGACAAATTGCACCTGTTACTTTTGTGACTTATAATCAATTAATTAAGCATCTATTAAGCACTATATCCGCTAGCGCAGTATATATATATATATATATATATATATATATATATATATATATATATATATATATATATATATATATATATATATATATATATTTATATATTGTATGTCATCCAGTGCTAAAAATATGCACTGTCCCTGTACTAATGTCACTGGCTGGGAAAGGGTTAACATCAAGGGCGATCAAAGGGTTAACTGTGTGCCTAGCCAGTGTTTGTGCATTGTGTGGGAGATGCTTTTATTAGGGGAAGGCATGGACTCATGTCCCTGCTTTGCAGGAACACAGGATCCATGCCTTCCCTACTGAGAGGATGGCAATCTGCTTTGTTTACTAATGCCCCGTACACACGTTCAGACTTTGTCCGCCGGACCTAGTCCAGCGGACAAACCGCCGGACTTTCCGAACGTGTGACTTGCCGACACACGCCCGGACTTCCGAGCGTGTGACTTGCTCACACACGCCCGGACTTCTCCGGCGGACAATCCGTGGGAAAAAGTCCGCGGGACTTTTGAAAATGAACGGACTTGCCCACACACGGAGCAGTCCGTTCATTTAGAATGTAACTGCGGGTAGACGGGGCTAGCGGAGGCAGTGAATGCCGCCGCGCTAGCCCTGTCACCTGGCATGGATCTAAAGGGAATCCCCACGCCGAAAAAAAAAAAAAAAAAATAAAACGGCGTGGGGGTCCCCCCAAATCCATCTCAGACCCTTATTCGAGCATGCAGCCCGGCAGGCCAGGAAAGGGATGGGGACGAGCGAGCGCCCCCCCTCCTGAGTCATACCAGGCCACGTGCCCTCAACATGGGGGGTGCCCTGGGGAAAGCACCTTGTCCCCATGTTGATGAGGACAAGGGCCTCTTCCCGACAACCCTGGCCGTTGGTTGTCGGGGTCTGCGGGCGGGGGCTTATCGGAATCCGGGAGCCCCCTTTAATAAGGGGGCCCCCAGATCCCGGCCCCCCACCCTATGTGAATGAGTATGGGGTACGATGTACCCCTACCCATTCACCTAAGGTGTAAAAGTGTAAATAAAAAAAACACACAATTTTTTTAAAATATTTTATTGCACTGCTCCGGGGGTCTTCTTCCGTCTTGGGGGGTCTTCTCGCCGGACTCCTCCACTCATTTACCTAGCTCTTTTACCGAGCAGAGGAGCCCAGCTACCTTCTTCGTCGTCGTCGCCGTTGTCTGGGGGTCTCCATCCGCCTTCGGGGGTCTTCCGGGGTCTCTTCTGTTCTTGCCGATGTCGTCGTTTTCTGCACCGCCGCCTTCTTCCTCTTCTTCTTCTTCTTCCGATGTTGACTCTTCGCTCTCTCTGGCTGGAATGCCAGAGCCACGCTGTGCTGGGACTTATATAGGGACAAGGGGACAGGGTCACATGCTCATGTCACATGGTGACCCAGCCCCCTTGTGATGTCACAGTCCCGGAGGATCCATGCCAGGTGACGGGGCTAGCACGGCGGCATTCACTGCCTTCGCTAGCTCCGTCTACCTGAAGTCACGTGCTAAATGAACGGACTTTCCGATGATCGGCAAGTCCGTTCATTTCCAAAAGTCCGGCGGACTAGCATACTAACGGCTGGATTGTCCGCCGGACTGCCAGGTCCAGCGGATAATTTTAAAACAAAACTTAAAACCTAGTCCGCCGGACTTTTGGCGCCAAAAAGTCTGCCGGTGCCCACACACGGGGGGATTGTCTGGCGGACTCGAGTCCAGCGGACAATCCCGCGAGAAAGTCCATTCGTGTGTTCGCAGCATTAGGCAGACTGCCATTCTGCCTGTGTACTGAACAATCAGTGGTTGCCAGCAGACATTAAGTTTGTGGTACCCTCAGATTGGCTCCCGATGTGCATAATCACAGTGGGAGCGAGCGACCGGCGGCATACATTTACGCCCACTAACTGGAAATGCGGGATCACATCTATATATAGATGTGATCCTGCAGCCGCCACACTGTAGCAGTAAAATTGCTATAGGACATTTAGCAAGTGGTTAAAGGTTGCCTACCCCTGGTTTAGTCCCTTATCTACAAACGTCCCTTTAGTCCCTTATCCAGTTTTGGTCAGGACCATTAGATGTGGAGCGTATCTTCTGTTTCCTGACTTCCTCTAAAGCAAAAAGCAGGATAGGACAGAACTCAACTGGCAATTCTAGCTGCAGTAAAATATCACTTAGAAAGCACCTTATACAATGTTTCCAAAGCTAACACATTCTGAGAGCTTTTAAACAATACACGCCAGATGTCTGTCCATCCCTTAGGAGTAAAGGATTTGTTAAGGTCTCTTTACCCCTGAGTACAATAGAGTGGAATAGAGATGTACACAACAAAAAGTGTTTTCTTTAATTTCTGATTTATTTTTAAATCATTTCATTTTTTCATATTCGTTATGTTAAAATGATTTGTTTTCAGAATTCATTTAATATATTCAGATTCGTTGTTTTGAATCGATTTGTAATTTTTGAAAGTGTTTTCTTTAATTTCTGATTTATATTTTTAAATCATTTAATTTTTTCATATTCGTTATGTTAAAATGATTTGTTTTCAGAATTCATTTAATATATTCAGATTCGTTGTTTTGAATCGATTTGTAATTTTTTAAAGTTATTATTTCGGATTCATTTGTTATGTCATTTGAAAAAGAAAAACAGCCTGGAATAGCTGGTTGTCAAGGAGCTGGCAGCTGCCATGTCCTTAACAACTATGACTCATCTGCTGTCAGTGGGCTTACCTGCTGACAGCAGAATGTAAAGAAAAGAAGAGACGGCATTAGAAAAATAAAAATAAACTGTGTGTGGGTCCCCCCAATCCATACCAGTTGGGGTGCAGGGGATAGCTTATCAGAATATGGAAACTCCCGACCCCCCCCCCCCAGTGAATGAGTGGGGGGTAAGTAGTATTTGTAAACATATGCTGTGTCCTCACAATACACATTTATGGGACCTGGAAGTTCTTGTAAATATTGGTCAGTTTGTCTTTGGTTTCGGGTGTTGTGGGAATACCTACCAGAAACCAATTGTTCAAATAATTTGTTCTGTAAGCAAGCTTGGTTACAGACTGAATTTGTTCAGTATCTGCCTTTTGGTATATTCAAACTTAAGCTGACACTGCCCCTTGACCGGTTTAAAATCTGTTTAAAAGTTAATAGGGCCATGTCTCTATCTTGCTTAGAAAACTCCTATAATCCCACAATTAAAATGACAATATATATATATATATATATATATATATATATATATATATATATATATATATATATATATATATTTCTCTCATAAGTGTTCTGACTTTGTTAACATAAAATGCAAGAAGCCTAGCTTCTAAACATTTAACCCTTTATTAGGGCACACATTGTTAAAATCTAGTTACAACCAATAATGATGATCTGCCTGCACAATAGAGACAGGGTTAATTATGGCAAACACCGCTTTCCAGCCCTCTTGTAACAAAAAGAGCTATGTAGAATTTTTCCTTGCTGGAAGTTCCAGAACATCTGTAAGCTGCATTTTTTTTTCTTTTTAAGTTATGTTAATGGGGACATGTAACAAAAAAATAATTAAAAATAAAGTAGATTTTATCCCAATTTGGTTGCAAAAGTGTAGATGCACTTTAATGTAGAATTTTGGCCTTCCATGTAAAATATGTGCCTCTGCACTTAGTGTTTTTTTAATCCCTGTGCCTGCATGCACTACAGGGGAATGAGGAGATTTTGCAGAGGGTGTAGCTATGTGCATTGTCACTGATGTAGCTAGTAAGTTGCTGTTTCTGAAGCCCACCTACTTTGAGCTGCAATGTCTGGGATTGGGAGCATGGGAGACACAAATTAAGGAAGACTTGGAAATGAAAGAAGACTCGGTCAGGGAAGGTAGAAGAAATGTTGTGTTTACTTTGAGGTTTGTGAATCACTGGATTTGGGACTTGTTTAGACTAACATACAAAAACCTTGAAGCCTCGTACACACGCTTTGATTTCCGGACGACAGAATGTCTGATTTTTGTGGCATGCTAGTCTCGTGTCGAAAGTGAAGAGGTTACTAACAATACGAGAATTTTCATTTGACAAAATATGTCAGAAGTGACATAACGTGTTGAATAGTTTTGAATGTATTCTTTCGTTTCTGAGCATGTGTAGTCTTATGCCCTATACACACGGTGGGATATTCCGACGATAAAATCCATCGGATTTTTTACGACGGATTTTGGCCGAAACTTGTCTTGCATAAACATGGTCGCACAAAGTTGTCGGAAAATCTTTACTTTTGCTTTAAACTTTCATTTGTGTGTGCTCCTGTTTGGTCTTTCTGTCCTTTCATCTGTTTCTGCTTCTCCATTTTTCAAACTAACAAGTGAATAAGTTGGTCCATTCTCTGAAGCACAACGCTTTTTACTTCAGTCATCTACATCGTCTATAAAATCACAGTTAGTGCTTTCATAAGACTGTTTTACTTTCTCCAGCTTAATATATCTCATCTGTGATAAATGATGGCTGGAAAAGTGAACTTAACAAAACCTTTATGTAAGTGTTAATGGTTAATTAATGCATGCAATTTGAGCTTGTATAGCTTATAAGGCTAAATTTATTTGTATACTGCTTTGTCTGTTTGTTTTACACCCCCATCCTAAGCTCAGCAACATCAGCTAATGCAACCAAACCATGATAAAGTAACAATGCTTTAAAGTATTAAAGCGGAAAGTAAACATGTGTAGCAAGTTCTGGGGCCCCAAAGGCCTAATGGTGACCTTAAGGGTTAGGGAGAGCTGATATCCTTCCTTGTAGAGTGGGTTACCAGGCATGGTGGGTGTGATGCAAGAAGAAGAATAGGTGTCCGTCACTTTTTGAATGCAAACAAGAAATGTATTGTCTCTTAACAGAACTGGGGGAGAGAGGGTTAGGGCAAGGACACCCTTGAGTAGATGCAATGGTAATTGGCAAACTCTGAGACTTCTTTAGGTAGACAGCTATACAGTGGAAGACCTCCAGCCAGATAACACTTCTGTATAGGTAGGACCGCTGTCTCCTATGGCAACTAATCTTGTAACAGTCACTAACGGTAGTTGTACATAACTCTTGGTAACACAGAACAGTCCTTTTACTTATCTCACAGTATCCCACTGTAGATCTTCAATCACTGAACTCCCAGTCTCTCACTAGACTTCCAGATCCCAGTCGTCACTGGATTCCCTGAGCTCTTCCACAGCTATCCCGCTGTATACCCAAGCGTCACCCCCGATATCCTGCTGGGTTCCTGGCTTAGCACTTGCTGATGCTTTCCCACTTCTTCACCATCCCCAGATGATAAGACTGCTCAGGTACTTGTTTCAACTTACGCACAGTAGTCTCCAGTAATAAGGTGGACGGTCCCTTAGTAGCGACAGCTTCCCCTCTACCTCCGACCAAAACTGGTTCCCTGCCCGGCTGAACCTTCTTAACTCAGTTGGACTCTAATCCTGCAGTTCCAACCCTACGCTGCTTCTCCTGCTCCTGGATAGGCCTCAGGCAGCCTAGCGGCCAGGTGTCCCCACGATAGGCCTCAGGCTTCTGGCATAGCAGCCTGGGGTGACATAACACACGTCCACCCAGACAGCCGTCCAGGTGGCACAGAACCCTGATCACCTGACTCCACCCAAATAAATAGGCTCTACCAGCAGGCCAAGGGGCTTAAAGAAACCCTTGCCCATTGTCTGAGACACCCCATTCATTCATAATCTGTCCTTGCTATGTTCTTGTCTATCTAATGTCAACAGCTACAATGCCACCTAGTGACAGAAGGGAAAAGTGCAGCAATTCCAGAATTAGGGGGAAATCAGTGGATCTCCTAACAATTAGCCAGGACAATTACTACCTGGCAAACTAAATTGGTTAACAACCCTGCCTAAACACCAATGTGTTACACATGTATTATATTGCAGCTTACCAATTCTTAGTTTCCTTTTTTAGGCTTTTTTTCTTCTTTTTTCTCCCGGTGATCCAGCCAGCAAGGCTGTTTCTCAAAAGCACGAGCTCCCCAGCAGAATGTGTCAGTTTATATGGATGAAACAAACAAACAATTTAACAATGACAGGGGTGCTGACAATCATCAGCTTTTATTTATTAATGTAAAACCTTTATTCTAAAAGGAAAAAAAATGTTTTCTGTAAATTAATAGAAAGTGTTAACTGGAAGTTGGCTTCAATTTGTTACTGTATCTACTAATACATTTAACATTGTCCTCCTCCCAGAGTGACTATGCTGCTATCTGCTGTGCCTCCTGTGCTCATTCATCTAGAGTGAAGACACTCTAATACAGGAGGTGTGTTACTAGCCAGATCACCAGGTGAAAACAGGGGGGGGGGAGCCAAAGAAAGGAAAATGAATGCAGCCACCACATCTAATGATTGATGAGCTTCAATACAATACATTATTGGTTTTGGGTGTAATAGCACTTTAATTTGAAAATAGCATAACTAATAAGGTAGTTTCATGCTAGTTCCATTTTTTTTTCATTTCTCTACAGCAGGGGTGCCCAACCACTGGCGCCCTCCAAGGTGTTCATGTCAAATGCAACCTTTTCCATTTGAATGCAGTGCTGCTCAAATGCCCGCTCCAAGTGCACCTCAGTAAGACTTCTTGTTTTGAAGGAAATACAACACAAGGAAGGTCAAATGAAGCTTTTGAACTGTTATTTGTACTACTTCAATTAGGTCAATGGGCATCTGCTGACCTGCATTTGTCATGCATTTCAAATACTATTTAAATAGACAAAACAATGCTATTCTACACAATCCCTATTATATTTTTAGGTATGTTTAGGTATTTTTTTTTTCAAAAAGACAATTTACAAAGAATATGTTGTACTGCTAGCTTCAAGTTATTGATGACTGAGTTTTATTAAAGACCCCTATTGTGGAGGACAGGAAAAGGAGCCATTTAGGTAGTAATAAAATAAAGTTTTCATGAGATAAAATAACACAACAAATATATAATAAGGCTTTCATTGGTTTCATGTTTGTTGCATGTGGAATAGCAACAATTAAATACATATATATAGTTATTATTTATAATTATTAAAGTTGAACATCTAAGATGAGAACATTTTATTTTGTTAAAGCAGAACTTCTTTCTCAATAAAGCAGAACTTCTCTCTCAATAAACATTGACTATGTATATTCCTTATACCACTATAGTTAGTAAATACATAGGAAAGTATATCATATTTACTTGTTTTAAACCTTTTAACACTTAATTCCTGGTTTTCCAGGCCCAGACAAATGATGTCATACATTTCAGGAGTCTGGAGGGAAGGATGCGTTTCTCCTCTAAGCACACTCTCCTGCCTGCATGCCTGAACTAAGGGCAGATTATTTCCAGGAATTAAATGCTACATGAATTCTTCCCTTACTCAAGATGGCCATGGCCAGAAATGCTGGGGGGGTTTCTTCAAAGTGATTTCTCAGCAAAATAAAACATAGGGACATGGATGGTAGGGTGAGTTTTGTGTTTGGTTTGAGTATTTAAATGTATTAAATGGTGTTTTTGGTTTGAGGTGCTTAGACACAGTGTAGCTCTATTTTAAAATAAAAGCCACAAATAAAATCATGTATGTGGGTTTGTGAGCTGAGGCTTATGCCTACTAATAGGGGAAATCAGCTTTACATACAGTACATGGGAAAAATCAGCTATACAGTGTATGTATAGTCACAGTTTTTTTTTTGTTTTGGGTACAGATGGTAGTATCTAGAACCCCTCATAAGTTTTGATTGCTTTCTGCATCCCTGCTGGGGAGATTCACTCTCTCTGTGTATCCTGGTGTCAATTATGAATTAAACAAATCCAAAAGCATTTGAGTTGACCATGGAATAGAAAGTGGGGGAAATCTTCCAATAGCGATGCCTGTTCTGGCATCAATTATTTAAGAGAATACCCCTCATCATGTAGAGATTTCATCCGACTTACTGTTTTGTCTCCAGGACAAGTAATAAAGAGGAAATCTTCCCTAAGGGACACTGTTTACAAAAAAAACTGACATGGGTTTTAATCCATACTTACATGAAATATAAACTTTTGCCTTTATATACACACACATTAACTGTACAAAACCCCAGTGTTGCTCAGAACATGCATAATCTGTTTTTGGAACAGTTGGTGTCAGTGTGTGGCTGCAGTGTCCTTTACCCTTTCCGGATTTTTTTTTTTCACTAAAGAGAGCACATAAAAGATAAAATGAACTATTCCATATGTTCTCATTAAAAAGCAACATTGAGTAGCTAATACGCATTAAGCCAGTTTTCTACTTTCATGGTTTTAAGCTGTTTGCTTTGGAGAATCATATTTCAAACTAATAAATATAATCTGATATTGTCACATTTAAAATATTAAAAAACTGCAACAGTTGCAGGATGGTTACTGGTTGATTGATATTTCTATTGCTTATTTGTGGGCAAAAAGATGTATATTTTTCTAACATGTACCGCATGCTGGTGACCCTTTTTGTCTTGATTTACAATAGAAATAAAACCATTGGTTTGGAATATTTCATAACAACTATTCAGCCATTTGAGTTTGATGATCTTTCCATCCAAGGTCAATTATGACAAATAATTTGTCCTAGGACTACCTATTTGGTCTTTTCTTCAAATACTCATATTTTGTGTTACTATGAAGACAAGTCAAGTGTTTCACAGCTATAAGAAACAAATAAAAAGCTCAGTTCAGTTCTTGATTCATGAGCTTTTATGAGAACTGGAAACTGGAGAGAAAGTTTTTCCTTTATTCCACTAACATATTTACAGAACACTAAAGCATTTGCAATAGGAAACTTTTTGATCCGATCCACCACCCATACCATGGATGTCAATGAGTCCATGTTATTGTTGCATTTCTCCTATTAATCGGTCCAAACAACACAAGATCTGTGCTGAGTATTCAGTTAAAAATTATGTGATCTTCCACTAAAGTGTTTTAGCACTTATAATAATAGAACCACGGAAATTTTCTAATCCACTATTTCACAGGGCTTGCTTCCCAATGAATCAGTAAATTGCTTCTATGGCTCTAATTACAATCATTTTACACCAATTATTTTTCTCCCCTTGAATATATTTGCATAATCTGACTAGAGTATATGAAGCAAACATAAACTTCATTTTGTAACTGGCAAAGCCATTGAAATGATAAGCTGTGGAAGTGCCAAATCATTTTTTGCTATTTGGACTCTCCAAACAATTCTCCTTATTAAGATGCAAACATCTGTGAACTGGCCAGACGGTATGAAGATGAAAGTAAATGTGAAGTGACCTTCATTTAGAGTGAACACAAAAGAATATTACAATGAGGCATTCCTTTCAAGTCACACAAAGTAAATTAAGTAGAAACCTACGGCTATAATTTACAACCAAAATATTTCCTACATTTTGACAGTTTCATTTAGTTGATTAATTAAAATTGTCTGTAGGCATTTTCTAGTTATATTTAAATAAATGCAATAATTGCCTTTTGGGAAAAAATAGGTCTTTCTTACATACATTGTAGTGGCTGTGTTTGATGTGATGTCAAGAGATTAGATTGTGTTAAACCAATGCAAATCACATCCAAGTAGTTTTCCCAAGCTGGAAGCTGTCTATGTCTATTACTGGTGCAGATTTGTATTTTTTTTTCTTTCCTATGCCAATTCTTACTAAGATACAGTAAAAGTGTATATCACCTACACAGTTGTTAATCAACAAAACATGCTAAAACAGATGACATGCTACTTCTGAGAATTGTGATCCTAACAAATGTTTTCATAGGATATTTAACCACTTACCCACTGGGCACTTAAACCCCCTTCCTAACCAGACCAATTTTCAGCATTCGGTGCTCTCACACTTTGAATGACAATTACTCAGTCATGCAACACTGTACCCAAATTAATTTTGTGTCCTTTTTTTCACACAAATAGAGCTTTCTTTTGGTGGTATTTAATCACTGCTGGGTTTTTAAATTTTTGCGCTATAAATCAAAAAATACTGAAAATTCAGTAAAAAAATAAATAAAAATTCTTTGTTTCTATTAAAATTTATTGGCGAGTATTGGCAGAGTATTGGCAGAGTATTGGCGAGTACTGGCGAGTATTGCAGTGTTGCACAGTATTGCACAGTATTGATAGAGTATTTCACAGTGGTGGCAGAGTATTGCACAATGGTGGCAGAGCATTGCACAGTGGTGGCAGAGCATTGCACAGTGGTGGCAGAGTAGGCAGTGTATTGCACAGTGGTGGCAGAGTATTGCACAGTGGTGGTAGTGTATTGCCCAGTGGTGGCAGTGTATTGCTGTCACTGACCAGCGCTGTGGGCACTACACATCCAGCCCACAGCACTGGTCCCATCTCATCCCTTTCCGCTTCTCCCCTCTCACTGTACCGATCGGGATGTTCCCGAGTGGGTGCCCATAGGACGTCCACTCAAGATAAGCCGACCGCGCTGTAGCCATCTTTCGGCTATGGCCCGGTCGCCATGTGGTTAAAGGGGTTGTAAAGGTAAACATTTTTTCACCTTAATGCATTCTATGCATTAAGGTGAAAAAACATCAGACAATGCCGGCCACCCCAGCCCCCCATTTTACTTAGCTGACCCCTCGAAAGTCCTGCGCTCGCACCCGATATCCTTTCTGCCGATCAGCCTTGCCGCTGATTGGCTACAGTGGATAGATTGAGAGCAGCGCAGCCATTGGCTCGCGCTGCTGTCAATCACATCCAATGATGCGGCGCGCCGAGGGGCGGGCCGAGTGATACAGTGAGCGGCTATGGCCACCGGCTGTATCACGGGAGCGCTCCCGCAAGCACTTCTCACCATGCGAGGGAGCTTGCATGAATGTGAGAAGTCCTTGCGGGGGGAGAGGAGACAGCCGCCGAAGGACCCCAGAAGACCAGGATCAGGGCCACTCTGTGCAAAACTAGCTGCACAGTGGAGGTAAGAATAACATGTTTACAACCCCTTTAAAGAATATTAGTAGTTACCTTAATAACTGAAAGCTCTGGTTGGGTGCTGTTGTACTAACCATGCAAGGTTAGTCCAGCGATCTCCCACGCTGAGCTGGCCCCCCTGCCAGAACACTCCGATCGGCATTCTCTGCCATTGCCTGAGAGTGCTGATACAGAGTCGGACGGCTGCTGGTTTTCCAGCATGGAAACCAGACGAATGGCCTGCTTCTGTCGGACAGACCGACTTGCGCGCAGGGAGAATTTCACCCTGTATTTTTTGTTCCCGGCAAATGTCTCCGGACATTCTGCCCATGTGTATGGGCCTATAAACTGGATGTTTTAAGCAAATCTACCAAAATATAACATTTAAAAAAAAAAGTTAACTTTAAAAGAGGCCCCTGTGTTCCTGTGTATTAAGTGTATGCACATTGACAGTAAGCTCCCCCGACATTGCCAACATTGAACCGACATGGCAAAAGTTTAATAGGGCAAACTATACAGCAGGAACATGCTCTACATAATTTTTATTTCCATGCTCAGACATACATTTATTATGCTATACAATATCACTCAAGATTTTATATATATATATATATATATATATATATATATATATATATATATATATATATATATATATATATATATATATATATATATATATATATATATAAAAAAAATGAATTGATCGGCGATCTGCTGCCCTCTACTCTCTATATTTGCAAATAACTCTGCTCTTAATATGAAAAACTTGTTTATGTACATTACTTTCTGTCTCAGTGTAGCTGGGTTAGAAACCCCAGAAAGAGAAAATGAAGAGAGAGAGTTAGAGGAGCTGAGCCACGTGTCTCCATGGAAGAACTGTTGCTATTCCAGACCGGAAGCAGGGGTTATTAGTCATGTGTTCCTATTTTAATAGTTTAATTAAGTTGTCCATATTTTCTGGGAGTATATATGTAAAGAATGGTAACAGAAGCATTTCTGTCCCCTTGTTGTTATCTCCTCACATGTACTATACCAGAAAGTTCAGTTTGTGACCCAGTGTGCATATTTAGTGGTCATCTTGCTGTATGTAGTAGGTGAACCTGTTTAATGCAATACAGTTTTTGTGCAGCTCATGTTAGTCTAGTTAACCCTGTTTCATAGGGTCTGGGATTCTATAGCTAAGTTTAGCTCAGGGCTCAGCAACCAGCATAGGTTAGAGCCAGGTTAGGCATCTAAAAGCCACTTGGTAGCTAGAGGTCTGGTTGCATGACATATTAGATGCTACTAGGTACTAAATGTAGGATAGACAAGATGGCTCTGAGTTCCAGTGTCACACCATGGTTTCTGCTGGTGAAAAGTTGTGTTCCAAGTTGGTTGGACAATGGCTGGAGGGTCTCCCTATGAATGCAGATCTTGTTGTCAAGTGCCCTACACCGAGACAAATGAAGCATCTTCATCATCCTCAGGGGTCCCTGCAACTGGACTCTTCTGCAGCATTCATCTGGAAGTACCTCTGTTAGTAACTATATATACCCGGGTATATGTGCACAATTCCACCAGGACTCCTATGGGGCCCTTTGTTGACAAGATCTGTCTCTACATTGATGTACTAGTATTCATTTTTTCTTATATAAAGCCTGGATTATTTCTATACCGGTGTGCATCTATATATTTACAGTATGATTAACCACTTGCCGACCGCCGCACGACGATATACGTCGGCAAAATGGCACGTACAGGCAGGAGGGCGTATATATAAGTCCCTACCTGCCCGCGGGTGGGGGGCCCGATCGCCCCCCCCCCCCGTTGCCTGCGGTGGTCGGCATCGTTGGGGGAGTGATCGGAGATGAGTGGGAGGCCACTTATTCGTGGCCACCCCCTCGCGATCGCTCCCGGCCAATCAAACACTTTCTCTAGCCCTTTCATGTAAACAGGGCTAGAGGAAGTGATGTCATCCCTAACGGCCACGGGTGGGGGGCCCGCCCCCGTGCCTGTGAATGTCCGGGACATTGGGGGAGGGATCAGAGATGAGGGGGGGGCACTTATTCGTGCCCCCCCTCGCGATCGCTCCCGGCCAATGGAATGCTTCCTCTGGCTCTGTATTGTGAACAGAGCTAGAGGAAGTGAGGTCATCTCTCCTTGTGGCGGTCTTTTCAAACCGACACAGTGCCAGTTAGTGCCAGTACCGCTAACACCCACGCACGCAGCATACACCTCCCTTAGTGGTATAGCAGTTTAGGGTTCCCAAAAACGCAGTGTTAGCGGGATCAGCCTAGATACCTGAAAGCACCTGCGTTTAGCCCCTCCGCCCAGCCCAGCCCACCCAAGTGCAGTATCGATCGATCACTGTCACTTACAAAACACTAAGCACACATAACTGCAGCGTTCGCAGAGTCAAGCCTGATCCCTGCGATCACTAACATTTTTTTTGGTAGCGTTTTGACTCAGTCGCTAAAAGTCAGGAGCTTTTTTTTACCTGTGAGTCTCACTAGTGTACTACTAAATTTAGAGGCCAAAATGGCAAATCGAACGTACACTAGTGAACAGGCCTACAGGTTTCTGAGCCAGACAGATAGTGAAGAGGAGGTCACTCATCTGTCAGATTCAGGCTCAGAATACGATCCAGTAGACGACAGCGGCTCCATGACAGATAGCTCTGACGGCGGAGTTGTGGTCCCTGCTAAGGTCAGGCGTACCAGACCCCAAACTCATTCTTCTGTTGTTGAGGTGCAAGAACCGCAGGTTGCTCGTAGGAAGCAGAGATGTACTAGAGCCGCTATTCCTTCTGGTGAACTGGCAAGCACCGGCGGCCTAGTACACCCTGGACGTACATCCAGCACTGCAGTATCACGTGGTGACTTGGCGAGTCCCATAAGTGCAGTTCAAGCTGGCGAGGTGGCAAGCACAAGTAGTGCCCCGCTGCCACCAAGGAGAAGACAAAGACAGGCCCGTCGTGCCCATAGTGCCCTTCCTGCAGAATTCGCCAATCCTGATTGGGCTCACCACCACTTACTTCTGCAGAACCCGTACTTCCCCCATTCACTGGCCAACCCAGTATTCAGGTGGAAACAGCTTATTTTACGTCACTTGATTTCTTTTCGCTGTTTTTCACCGAAGATCTCTATAGATCTATTGTGGACCAAAGCAATTTGTATGCTGGTCAACACATCGGCGCTAATCCCCAGTTGTCCTCCCTTGCCAGAGATTGGAGACCAATTACGGTCCCCGAATTTAAGCTCTTTTTGGGCCTTTCCCTTATCATGGGCGTAGTTAAAATGGGTACGTTGCGTTCATATTGGTCCACTGAGCCAATGTACCATATGCCCGTGTTCTCTGCTTCAATGTCCAGGGCACGATACGAGATGATTTTGCGGTTAATGCACTTCAACGACAATGAACTCTGTCATCCTCGTGGAGACCCTGCATACGATCGGCTCTACAAAATTCGGCCCCTCATAAACCATTTCAACCAACGTTTTGCAGACTTGTTTACTCCCCATCAAGTTGTCTGCTTTGACGAGTCCCTGATTACGTTTTCTGGCCGTTTGTCATTCAAACAATACCTTGCAAAATGGTGCATGTATGCCCATCATTAGAAGTGGGTGGATGAAGGGAGGTATTCTAATGGTGGGCATACCCTCCGATCAATCTTTTTTTTTTGTTCAGCCCACAGGCTGCATGAAAAAAAAGATTACAATATATGCCAAACAAGGGCCAGCAACGTACTGGTATGTTGCTGGACTTTGAGTGGTTATACCAGAATGATGCTGGTGGGTTTAGGTATTATCTTGGTATCATTCTTTTCAGCCAGCGGTCGGCTTTCATGTAAAAGCAATCCTAGTGGCTAATTAGTCTCTAGACTGTTTTTACAAGCAGTGGGAGGGAATGCCTCCCCCCTCCCACCGTCTTCCATGGTTTTCTCTGGCTCTCCTGTCCCAACAGGGAACCTGAGAATGCAGCCGGTGGTTCCGCCAGCTGACCATAGAGCTGATCAGAGACCAGAAGGGCTCCAATCATCTCTATGTCCTAAGAAACCGGAAGCTACGAGCATTTCATGACTTATATTTTGCCGGATATAAACAGCGCCATTGGGAAATTGGGAAAGTATTTTATCACACCGATCTTGGTGTGGTCAGATGCTTTGAGGGCAGAGGACAGATCTAGGGTCTAATGGACCCCAATTTTTTCAAAAAAGAGTACCTGTCACTATCTATTGCTGTCATAGGGGATATTTACATTCCCTGAGATAACAATAAAAATGATAAAAAATATATATAAATGAAAGGAACAGTTGAAAAATAAAATAAAAAAGCAAAATCAATAATAATAAAAAAAAAAGCACCCCTGTCCCCCCCTGCTCTCGCGCAAAGGCGAGCGCAAGCGTCGGTCTAGCGTCATATGTAAACAGCAATTGCACCATGCATGTGAGGTATCACTGCGAAGGATAGATCGAGGGCAGTAATTTTAGCAGTAGACCTCCTCCGTAAATCTAAAGTGGTAACCTGTAAAGGCGTTTAAATGCTTTCAAAAATTTATGTAGTTTGTCACCGTTGCACGTTTCTGCGCAATTTTAAAGCATGTCGTGTTTGGTATCCATGTACTCGGACTTAATCCGGCGGACAATCCGCCGGACTTTCCAGCGACGGTCCACCGGACTTTCCGAACGTGCGGGCTTGCCCACACACGCCCGGACTTTTCCGGTGGATAATCCGCCGGAGTTTTGACAGAAGTCCGCCGGACTTTTGAAATGAATGCAAAAGTTGTGGAGTAACAGCGCTGTCTAAGAAAAAAAATAATAATAATTCTCTTTTGTCATATAAGTGACTAATGTGAAAAATTATTATGAATGTTAGTGAATAAAAAATAATATAAATATCTGCTGCAACCTAATGTGAGATACACACAAGAAACAAAACAAAGCAAATTGGCTGCGCTGACAAAATAATAAAACAAAAAAAAAAAAAAAATTTTGATTCGAATAAAAATTAATTAATTAATTAGCCTACCCACATCGTGATGTGTCAGAATAAATCTATTTACATAATCCGTGTATGACTAAAAAGAAAATTTTAAACTAACTCAATCTGAACTGAGTCCACCACTCTTACCCACCACTCCGTAATAAGTGAAAAAACAATTAATATATGTGACAAAACACAAATGTATATCACAGTGAATTGAAATCTGGTAGGATGTCATAGAGAACAACAGAGGTCCAAATCACAAAATGTATATCACAGTGAATTAAAATCTGGTAGGGTGTCCTAGAGAACAGCAGAAGTTCAAATCAGGGAAAATAACGTTTGCACGGAGAAAATCAGTTCATGCAAGAATAAATCCACCACAAAGTTCAGATTATGTTATTGGTGATTTCCCGTTTGGGACATCTGGCACACACTGGATAAAGGGTGAAATAGCCAAAGTAAGGAATCCTCCACCAAGTGATAAAAATAGCCGCTTACCAGCTAGTCTGGTCTCTGTGTTACGAGAGACCAGATTGGCGTATGGCATGTACCCCTGCCTGGGTCTTTATCCGGGCTCCTCAAGGACACAATCGTCTGGTTGTTCTATGGGAACTGATCACTTATCTGGGGTCGCTTGGTTCTCAATCAATGGGGGTTAATTACCATGTAAAAGAAAGGGATACCATAGCGCAATACAGTTTTACCCTTTATTTTAAAATAAACTAAAAAATAGCACACTCACTCATTAAAAACAAATATCAGAGCGGTTTTAAATTATCGAGCCGGCCGGCTCTCTTACTTCACTGCCCGTCGCTTCCTGGAACAGACGGGAGAAAGGAGGTGACGTCAGCACGCCGCTCACCCTACGCCGTTTCGTCAAAATGTGACGTCTTCCTGGGGCACGGGCGGCGTGCTGACTCACCGCCTAATATACATACCACAGTCTAAAACACTCCCCTTTCTGAGCTCTCTTCGGCCATCATTAAATAGGGCAATCGCCCTGTTTATGTCCCTGATTGGCTGCTCAGATTAATAGGTGGTCCTAACAACCAACTCAGTGTTATTAGCTTAGTATCTAGCAAATGCCTGAAGCTTTATTGCTCAGTGACATGTCAGAATAAACAGACCCGTCTTATTTCTAATCTCAAATCATGTCACACTGACAACCTGTTATATCAAATTGCTATATGACATAGCTATCCTACCATATTATCCTGAATAATAGGTCATGTATGTTAAAAACATTACAAAGGGTAATTAAAAGCGCGGTATCTCCACCATCAAGGTTAACCCTTTAAATCTCCTCTGCTTTTATTTTATAATATTACATTAGGTGATCTATTATACCTCCGGGCCAAGTACCAGTTAAGATCAATTTCAGGGTACCCTCAATGAATGTGGGTACATCGAGAAATTAATGTCTTATTATATTTTAGCAATATTTTCGTTCAAAAACCATTACCCTAGTTCCTTAATTGTATACACCTTAAAGGGAGCTGGTTGGAAATGGAAATATATTTTTTATTTTATATTATATTATTTTAGAACGGTTAGTCGGGGTTAACTTCCAACGATTCAGCTCTACAAAGATCCAAAAAAGAGGAAAAGAAAAAGGAAATTTACCAGAAACTGAAAACTAGTGGTCACTAACGAAAATTAAGACGTCAGTGTCCCTTATAGGCCATTCTTAATAATGTCTCACTCACTTCGGTCTATGTAGGGGATTAAAAATAGACAGGAAATTAAGTGGAAAAATAAATCTCATTCTCAAATCGCCTATGAACACCGTGTATTTAAGGGTATATCTGATATATACCAAATGTATCCAAATCATTATGTATATTCTCTTACTGGCTTTAGAGAGCTCAGAGTCGGTTCACATCTTTCATATATTAGCTGTTGTCTATGAAGGCATTCAAATCAACATCCACATTGAGGCCGTAAGGGGTATAGCAGCGCACTCTGTGGATCCAGGCCATTTCAGATCTAGATAAATCCCTCACTAATGGGCTGCCCCTCCAGTGTGCACTGAACTTATCTATGCCTAAAAATAATGTACCCGAGGGGTTGCGATCATGATGCAATGCGTAATGTTTAGATACAGAGTGAAACTTGTATCCACTTTTAATATTCGTGATGTGCTCCCCTAAGCGTACATGCATTGCTCGCTTAGTTCTACCAATATACTGAAGCCCGCACGGGCACTGGAGTAAATACACCACCCCCTTCGAGCTACATGTAATAAATGTTTCAATTTTATGTTCCCTTCCGGTGCTGGTAGATGTAAATGTTACTGTCTTTCTCTGTTTACTCTTATTAATTGTACAGAGTTGGCACCGACGACATTGATGGTAGCCCGATAGTTGTTGGAAGAAGGAAACCTTTTTGGGAGGTGGGTCCACCACATTAGGTGCCACTTTATCCCTAAGGGAGGGTGCTCCCCTAAACACCACCTCTGGGTTGGTGGGAAGAAAAGTGTGAATGATCCTATCATTCCCCAGTATATGCCAATGTTTCTTTAGCATTTTTTTAATTAGGTAGTGCTGCGTGGAGAAGGAAGTCACAAACGGGACTATTGGTCTGTCCCTGGTTCTGGCCTGTCCTTCCTTAAGCAGCACCGTCCTATCCATTCCCGCTATTTCCTCAATCAGAGTATCCATAGGGGCAGTCTCGTATCCCTTCTCCTCCAGTCTCTTTTTAAGGACATCAGCCTGTACTCGGTAGTCCTCCAAGTCTGAGCAGTTTCTCCTCATTCTAATGAATTGGCTCTTTGGAATGGATTTTAACCACGGGGCATGGTGACAACTCCCCATTGGTATGAATGAGTTTCTGTCTGTTTTCTTGAAATATGACATTGTTCTAAATTGACCATCCTTTTTAGTGATTGATAGGTCAAGGAAGTTCACACTGTCCTGGCTAGCCTCCACAGTGAACCTTATGCCCCTGTTGTTAGTATTAATTTCTGTGAAGAAATCTTCAAGTTGTGAGGGGGTGCCCTCCCATAGGAGGAGGACGTCATCAATGTATCGCGCCCACAAAGACAGAAATGGGCTACGATCTTTGTAGATGACGTCCTCCTCCCACTTGGCCATAAACAGATTGGCGAGGCTAGGGGCATATTTCGCGCCCATAGCCACGCCACGTGTCTGTTGATAATACTGATGTTCAAACCAGAAATAATTGTGGCCCGCTGCATATTCCAGCAGGTCCACAATGTATCTCTGTTGATGTTCGGGTAGGGACGAAGATGTATTGAGATAATATCTCACCGCGTCGATACCCATAGAGTGTGGAATGATGGTATATAATGAAGTGACATCTGCTGTCACTAACAATGTATTGGCAGTGGGTCTCAAGTCAGATAGCATATTTATCACCTGTCTCGTATCCTTCAAAAATGATGGCATCTGCTGCACCAGTGGTTGGAGGAAAAAATCAATGTACTTGCCCACCCGGGACGTGATAGAATCTATACCACTCACTATCGGGCGTCCCGGGGGGCAAGTGGAGTTTTTATGGATTTTAGGCAAATAGTACAGTACTGGTGTCCTAGGAGCCTTGGGGATAAGAAACACCTTCTCCTTCTCATTCAGAATGTGTAGATCAGATCCCCTATCCACCAATGTTTTTAATGTTTTTTTATATTGAATAACAGGGTTACAAGGGAGTATTTTATAGGTGTCCCTATCGTCAACTAGTCTATGCATCTCCTTCAAATAGTCTGCACGATCTAAAACCACAATGCCCCCACCCTTATCAGCAGGGCGAATAACCAGGTTCTTGTTATTACAGAGAGAGTCTAGTCCCTCCTCCAGGCCTCTCTCCATCCTGCAGCCTGCAGGTTTAACAAGTTCCAGGTCCCGTAGTAGAACATCACGGAAGACCTTTAGTGAAGGGGCTAAGGTTCCTGGAGGATTAAATGTTGATGCATTAGACAACCTGGTGTGTATATTAACCTGTTGTGCTGATGGTCCTTGTTGAGTGGGGACCATAGCGAAATGTCTTTTAATATTGATTTTGCGGACAAATCTATGTATATCAATATACGTTTGAAATTTGTCCAGTTTTCTAGGGGGCGCAAATTTAAGGCCCTTATTTAATACCATAGTTTCAGATTTAGTGAGAATCTGTGAACTAAGGTTAAATATTCCTTCTCCTTTTACTTCCTTGTTTTTTTGTAATTGTGCTCTCCTCCCCCCTCTGACTCCTCTTTGCCTTCTACAGGCCTTTTTATTCCCTGAGTTGCCCTGGGAAAACCCCAATTCTGCTGTTCCTGGCCCCCCATAGTAGGGGCAGCCTGAGGGGTTCTAGGTGGACCATAGTTTCGCAAATCTCTGGTCCTTCCACCCGTTTCCAGATCGCCAGGTGGGGCGCGTGGGGGGCCTTGCCTATCTCTCAGGGGGAAAAAACGGTTCTGTATATCATCAACACCAGTATAGTCTCCCGCATCCCTGTAATCCTGAAATTGACCACCATGATATGGGCCCTGATTGTCCTGATGATATGGAGTAGGGTGTCTATAATCATTTAAGTATGGTCTCTCAGGGCCTTGACTAGGGTAAGAAGAGTCCCTTTTCTGGTTAGATTGTTGTACTTGACCATATGGACTGTGTTGGCCATATGTTTGACCATATGGGTTAAATTGGCCCTGTGTTTGACGGTATGGGATAAATTGATCATAATTATTGTTACCCATCTGTCTTTGTTGTGGGGGATAGTTCCAAGTGGGGTTATCCATTGGTTCACCCACCCTGCCTTGATTTGGATACCTCCTGGGTGATTGATATACTGTCTTTTTGTAATTACCATTATTCTTTTTTCCTGTCTTATTTTGGAATTTCTTGGGGTTCTTTGGAGGTTGAGTACCGGTAGGCAGGTGTTGAACCACATACGGTGGGGCCACAGGGGGTTCTTCCCCTTGTGTTATGGCCTCCATCCTTGAGTCTGATTTGCCTTTCTCCTCAGCTATCAGTTTTTTCTGCCATTCGAACACATTTGTCGCTTGATAGTCTGCAAAGTCTCTATTATACTTTTTCCTCTTTTTGATTTTTTGTTCCTTTTCTTCCTTATCCAGGGTTTTTAAAAGATTATTAGACCTCTCCTTGTATTCTTCTTTATCTTTATACATGAGGAGACTATCTTTGATGGTCTTAATCTCCCCATCAAGCCTTACTAGCTTACTATTCTTTCTGTCAACTAGAAACTGGAGGAAACTGACTCCCGCCTCATTGAAGTAACGGAACCATTCCTCCAGTTCAGTTTCCCCCTTTTGGGGGCATACCTGCCAGCGTAAACTCCTAGGAACCATTTTGAGCCTAATATAGGTCTCTAGGAATGCTATATCCCACTGTGTATGGACCTCCGAGATGGTAAGATTTTTGAGTCTTACAAACAATCCCCCCAGATCTCCATCACTATCTTTATACATTTCAAAGACACCCTCAAGATTAACCTTTTTGGATGCTCTGTACTCAAAAATATCCATTCTTGAATAGTATAAAGAAAATTAATTGTGAAAAAAAAAATTTTTTTTTTTTTTTTTTTTATTCTACCTATACCCTTATTTCAAAAGGTGAGATACACCATGAAAGTGTAAGACTGCTGCTGTTATGTCGTATCTGTGTAATAGTGCAAAAGTTGTGGAGTAACAGCGCTGTCTAAGAAAAAAATAATAATAATTCTCTTTTGTCATATAAGTGACTAATGTGAAAAATTATTATGAATATTTAGAAAATAAAAAAAAATAAAATAAATATCTGCTGCAACCTAATGTGAGATACACACAAGAAACAGAACAAAGCAAAATTGGCTGCGCTGACAAAATAATAAAACAAAAAAAAAAAAAATTTTGATTAGAATAAAAATTAATTAATTAATTAGCCTACCCACATCGTGATGTGTCAGAATAAATCTATTTACATAATCCGTGTATGACTAAAAAGAAAATTTTAAACTAACTCAATCTGAACTGAGTCCACCACTCTTACCCACCACTCAGTATTAAGTGAAAAAACAATTAATATATGTGACAAAACACAAATGTATATCACAGTGAATTGAAATCTGGTAGGATGTCATAGAGAACAACAGAGGTCCAAATCACAAAATGTATATCACAGTGAATTAAAATCTGGTAGGGTGTCATAGAGAACAGCAGAGGTTCAAATCAGGGAAAATAACGTTTGCACGGAGAAAGTCAGTTCATGCAAGAATAAGTCCACCACAAAGTTCAGATTATGTTATTGGTGATTTCCCGTTTGGGACGTCTGGCACACACTGGATAAAGGGTGAAATAGCCAAAGTAAGGAATCCTCCACCAAGTGATAAAAATAGCCGCTTACCAGCTAGTCTGGTCTCTGTGTTACGAGAGACCAGATTGGCGTATGGCATGTACCCCTGCCTGGGTCTTTATCCGGATTCCTCAAGGACACAATCGTCTGGTTGTTCTAAGGGAACTGATCTTTTATCTGGGGTCGCTTGGTTCTCAATCAATGGGGGTTAATTACCATGTAAAAGAAAGGGACACCATAGCGCAATACAGTTTTACCCTTTATTTTAAAATAAACTAAAAAATAGCACACTCACTCATTAAAAACAAATATCAGAGCGGTTTTAAATTGTCGAGCCGGCCGGCTCTCTTACTTTGCTGCCCGTCGCTTCCTGGAATAGACGGGAGAAAGGAGGTGACGTCAGCACGCCGCTCACCCTACGCCGTTTCGTCAAAATGTGACGTCTTCCTGGGGCACGGGCGGCGTGCTGACTCACCGCCTAATATACATACCACAGTCTAATACACTCCCCTTTCTGAGCTCTCTTCGGCCATCTTTAAATAGGGCAATCGCCCTCTTTATGTCCCTGATTGGCTGCTCAGATAAATAGGTGGTCCTAACAACCAACTCAGTGTTATTAGCTTAGTATCTAGCAAATGCCTGAAGCTTTATTGCTCAGTGACGTGTCAGAATAACCGGACCCGTCCTATTTCTAATCTCAAATCATGTCACACTGACAACCTGTTATATCAAATTGCTATATAACATAGCTATCCTACCATATTATCCTGAATAATAGGTCATGTATGTTAAAAACATTATAAAGGGTAATTAAAAGCGCGGTATCTCCACCATCAAGGTTAACCCTTTAAATCTCCTCTGCTTTTATTTTATAATATTACATTAGGTGATCTATTATACCTCCGGGCCAAGTACCAGTTAAGATCAATTTCAGGGTACCCTCAATGAATGTGGGTACATCGGGAAATTAATGTCTTATTATATTTTAGCAATATTTCCGTTCAAAAACCATTACCCTAGTTCCTTAATTGTATACACCTTAAAGGGAGCTGGTTGGAAATGGAAATATATTTTTTATTTTATATTATATTATTTTAGAACGGTTAGTCGGGGTTAACTTCCAACGATTCAGCTCTACAAAGATCCAAAAAAGAGGAAAAGAAAAAAGGAAATTTACCAGAAACTGAAAACTAGTGGTCACTAACGAAAATTAAGACGTCAGTGTCCCTTATAAGCCATTCTTAATAATGTCTCACTCACTTGGAAGTTAACCCCGACTAACCGTTCTAAAATAATATAATATAAAATAAAAAATATATTTCCATTTCCAACCAGCTCCCTTTAAGGTGTATACAATTAAGGAACTAGGGTAATGGTTTTTGAACGGAAATATTGCTAAAATATAATAAGACATTAATTTCCCGATGTACCCACATTCATTGAGGGTACCCTGAAATTGATCTTAACTGGTACTTGGCCCGGAGGTATAATAGATCACCTAATGTAATATTATAAAATAAAAGCAGAGGAGATTTAAAGGGTTAACCTTGATGGTGGAGATACCGCGCTTTTAATTACCCTTTATAATGTTTTTAACATACATGACCTATTATTCAGGATAATATGGTAGGATAGCTATGTTATATAGCAATTTGATATAACAGGTTGTCAGTGTGACATGATTTGAGATTAGAAATAGGACGGGTCCGTTTATTCTGACACGTCACTGAGCAATAAAGCTTCAGGCATTTGCTAGATACTAAGCTAATAACACTGAGTTGGTTGTTAGGACCACCTATTTATCTGAGCAGCCAATCAGGGACATAAAGAGGGCGATTGCCCTATTTAAAGATGGCCGAAGAGAGCTCAGAAAGGGGAGTGTTTTAGACTGTGGTATGTATATTAGGCGGTGAGTCAGCACGCCGCCCGTGCCCCAGGAAGACGTCACATTTTGACGAAACGGCGTAGGGTGAGCGGCGTGCTGACGTCACCTCCTTTCTCCCGTCTGTTCCAGGAAGCGACGGGCAGTGAAGTAAGAGAGCCGGCCGGCTCGATAATTTAAAACCGCTCTGATATTTGTTTTTAATGAGTGAGTGTGCTATTTTTTAGTTTATTTTAAAATAAAGGGTAAAACTGTATTGCGCTATGGTATCCCTTTCTTTTACATGGTAATTAACCCCCATTGATTGAGAACCAAGCGACCCTAGATAAAAGATCAGTTCCCATAGAACAACCAGACGATTGTGTCCTTGAGGAGCCCGGATAAAGACCCAGGCAGGGGTACATGCCATACGCCAATCTGGTCTCTCGTAACACAGAGACCAGACTAGCTGGTAAGCGGCTATTTTTATCACTTGGTGGAGGATTCCTTACTTTGGCTATTTCACCCTTTATCCAGTGTGTGCCAGATGTCCCAAACGGGAAATCACCAATAACATAATCTGAACTTTGTGGTGGACTTATTCTTGCATGAACTGACTTTCTCCGTGCAAACGTTATTTTCCCTGATTTGAACTTCTGCTGTTCTCTAGGACACCCTACCAGATTTTAATTCACAGTGATATACATTTTGTGATTTGGACCTCTGTTGTTCTCTATGACATCCTACCAGATTTCAATTCACTGTGATATACATTTGTGTTTTGTCACATATATTAATTGTTTTTTCACTTATTACGGAGTGGTGGGTAAGAGTGGTGGACTCAGTTCAGATTGAGTTAGTTTAAAATTTTCTTTTTAGTCATACACGGATTATGTAAATAGATTTACTCTGACACATCACGATGTGGGTAGGCTAATTAATTAATTAATTTTTATTCGAATCAAAAATTTTTTTTTTTGTTTTATTATTTTGTCAGCGCAGCCAATTTGCTTTGTTTTGAAATGAATGGACTTGCCGACACACGGATTAAAGTTAATTTTGAACGTGACTCCAGGTAGACGGGACTAGCGAAGGAAGCCAATGTCGCCGCCCCTTTCGGCGAGATTGACACCTTGCTAGCCCCGTTGCCTGGTAGGGATTTAAAGGGGAATCCCTATGCCAAAAAAATGGTGTGGGGGTTCCCCCATATCCATATCAGACCCTTATCCAAGCACGCAGCCCCCTCCTGAGCTGTACCAGGCCGCATGCCGTCAACATGGGGGGGTGCTTTGGGGTAAGGGGGCCCTGCGGCCCCCCACCCCAAAGCACCTTGTCCCCATGTTGATGAGGACAAGGGCCTCTTCCCGACAACCCTGGCCGTTGGTTGTCGGGGTCTGCGGGCGGGGGGCTTATCGGAATCCGGGAGCCCCCTTCAATAAGAGGGCCCCCAGATCCCGGCCCCCCAACCTATGTGAATGAGTATGGGGTACCATGTTCCCCCTACCCATTCACCTGGGTAAAAAAAAAGTGTACATAAAAAAAACACAACACAGGTTTTTAAAATACTTTATTAGACAGCTCCGGGGGTCTTCTCTTCTTCTGTCTTCGGGGGTCTTCTCACCGGACTCCTCCACTATTTTCTGCTCTTTTACTAGCGGAGGAGGCCGACGAACTGCACTCCTGTGATCCACAGAAGAAGTACAGACAAACAAGCTTTGGCTGTACTTCTCCTTTAAACAATTGTTCTAACAGCTACAAAAGAATTAGCAAAGCACATCTAAAATATTGTTTTAGATAATGTACATGTTTTATATATTAAGACGGAACTTGTTACATTAATGGACTTTAAATTTGTATCAGAATGTTATAGGAAGTTTGAGTCTTTTCTACATTCAAAAGAAATTGCTTTCGGTGTTAATAAAAATGTTAACGTTAGGGATCTGTTGTACCTAAAGGTACTAGACTTTTGCATATACTGAAGCTAAAGTTCTGTGGTATTTATTATATCAATGAAACAGAGAGCATAAAGACTAACTCTTGCTAAAACTGTTCATAAGTATTATCCACAAGAACCAAAGAATGAATGTAACACTAGACAATAAAGATTTTGCTTCTTGAATACTTTTGGGTGTATCTTATAGATTTTTGGCTACTAATCACAAAATGAACCTGTATTTTATCATGTCACATACCGTTTTTACAATTTCTTCATATATATATATATATATATATATATATATATATATATATATATATATATATATATATATATATCTCTTTTCAAAGTAAAGGAAAGCTGCACCCAGTCTTCACCTAGTGCAGTGCGATCTGGTCATCCCGCTGACCGAAAATGGATGCATTTTAAGTGCAGCAATCCTGTGGACTTTCTCTTTATATATATATATATATATATATATATGTATATATATATATATATATATATATATATATAAACTTTGGCTTGCTTGATTAGAAGCTTTGTGTAACTTGCGTGTTTCCAGGAATGCTTTTGGGACATATAGCATAACATTTGTGGAACTGGTACAGTTTAGGCATGTCTAGGCATGCTAAGCTGGATGGATCCTGCCTGGAAAGGTTGTGAAAGCAGCTTATATGCACAGATGCTATTTATTTTGTTGATATTTAAAAAGATATATGAACAAAAGTGCAAACAATAACTCCTCTGGGACTTTTAAGGCAGAACCATGTAACAGAGTGATTTAAAAGGCAGATGCTAAATTTTTATTGAGAAAAAATATATAATTTTAAAAAGAACATGAGTCCTAATAAAAATCACATCAAACAAACATGTTTATATCTGTAGGACACTCTCATACATTGATTACTATATCCTTAATACATCAAGAAACACCAAAGAAAATGCCAACAATGGTTGTTTGGTCAGAGCAGGTGAAATGATGCATTGGGGGTTATTTACTAAAGGAAAAACTACTTTGCACTGCAAGTGCATTTGAAAGTGCACTGAAAGTGTACTTGGAAGTGCAGTCGCTCTAAATCTAAGGGGTAGATCTGAAATAAGTGGAAGCCTGCTAATTTTATCATCCAATCAAGTGCAAGCTAAAATTATGTTTTTTATTTTCCTTGCATGTCCCCCTCGGATCTACAGCAATTTTACTTCCAAGTGCACTTGCAGTGCAAAGTGGATTTTCCTTTAGTAAATAACCCCATTGCATCTTTTTGTCTTTAATATTGGGATGTTGGCAGTGGAACCCTCACTATACTCAGCCCTTATGTCTTTTTGTATTTTGTTGATATTAGTTTCCATGTATTTAATGCAATTGTTTTAAGGCATAACATTTTCTATGTACAGTATATAATGAAAAACTCTTGTGCAATCAAAAATAAGCAAATATGCCTACTTATATACAGCGGGGAAAATACATATTTGATCCCCTGCAGATTTTGTATGTTTGCCCACTTACAAAGAAATGAAGGGTCTATAATTTTTATCATAGGTGTATTTTAAATGATAGAGACAGAATATCAACCAAAAATCCTGAAAAAAACACATGATACAAATGTTGTAAATTGAGTTGCAGTTCAGTGAGTAAAATAAGTATTTAATCCCCAAGCAAAACATGACATAGTACTTGGTGGAGAAACCCTTGTAGTTAGTGACCAGGTTTGCACACATCTCGGGAGGGATTTTGGTCCACTCTTCTTTACAGATCTTCCCCAAATCATTAAAGTGGATGTAAACCTGATTCATAAAATTTGAGCTGGGCACATATATCTGCAGTGTTTTTTTATCTCTCTTCAAACACTTATGTCGCGTACACACGGTCGGAATTCTCGTCGGAAAAAGCTCTGATGATTTTTCCGTCGGAATTCCGACTGAACTTCGCTCAAACTGTCTTGCCTACACACGGTCACACCAAATTCCGACGGTCAATAACGCCACGCCGTAAAAAAATTTAGACTGCACTATAAAAGGGAAGTTTAATGCTTCTGAGCATGCGTTGAATTGTTTCCGAGCATGCGTCGGAATTTTGCATGTCGGAATTGCATACACACGATCGGAAAATCCGATAGAAAGGTTTTCCGTCGGAAAAATTGAGAACAGGTTCTCAATCCAAAGTCCGTCGGAAATTCCCACAGAAAAAGACCGATGGGCATACACACGGTCGGAAAATCCGATGAAAAGGTCCCATCGGACTGTTTCCAGTCTCCTAGTCTCCTAGCTCTGTCCTGCTCAGTTGGTCTGTTATCAGCCTGAGAACAGAACGAGCACTTTCTAAACAGTCTATCAAGGTGAAGACAGAAGGTGTACATGTAAAACTTATATAGGGATATTTGTCTCATCCCTGTGTATCATCTGAGGCTGTTCACTTCACTGGGTATATGGAGAGTTTACATCCACTTTAAGGTGTCTTGGCTGTCTCTAGGCAACTTGAAGTTTCAGCTCCCTCCATAAAGCACTCCTTGTAGTGTGAAATGTGTCAGCTATTTTCCTGCTTTGCTGTGACCTATTTTTGTGTGATTCACATTTGACAAATAAAGGCTTTTGTATTTTTGGAGTGCGGCCGTCCAGAGTCCTTAATTTGCATTATCATCAGCTTGTGCCGTGCCTGCACCTGGGTTTCTCTACCATAGGAACAGCTGTGAGTTTGAGTTTGGGTGGTTTATCCTGGAGAAGTGGATCTCCTTATATCACAGGTTCAATGGACACAGATTGTTATTGTCAGAGTCGAATCTCCTATCTATATCGAACTGTTGTCACAACAAAAACGAAAATAAGGCATTTGTTTATGTCGGATCTTTCATATTTTCGGATTCTGCACTTTCGTTATCGTTTGTTAATACGATAACGAAAATACCTGAAATTCAGACGAAAATGCATTCGGACGAAAACGAATGCACATGTCTATCTAACACACAAATTTAGTTTAGGGTTGTTATCCTGCTGGAAGGTGAACCTCCACCCCACTCTCAAGTTTTGCTTTTAGGCCAAAAAAGTTAAAATTTTGGTCTCATCTGACCAGAGCACCTTCTTCCACATGTTTGCTGTGTCCCCCACATGTCTCCTTGCAAACTGTAAATGGGACTTTTTATGGCTTTCTTTCTTTCAACAATGGCTTTCTTCTTGCCACTGTTCCATAAAGGCCAGATTTGTGAAGTGCACGACTAATGTCGCGTACACACGGTCGGAATTCTCGTCGGAAAAAGCTCTGATGGTTTTCCCATCGGAATTCCGACAGAATTTCGCTCAAACTGTCTTGCCTACACACGGTCACACCAAATTCCGACGGTCTGTAACACAGCGGCATAAAACACGTTCGACAGCACTATAGAAGGGAAGTTTAATGCTTCCGAGCATGCGTTGAATTGTTTCCGAGCATGCGTCGGAATTTTACGTGTCGGAATTGCATACACACGATCGGAAAACCTGATAGAAAGGTTTTCCGTCGGAAAAATTGAGAACAGGTTCTCAATTCAAAGTCCGTCGGAAATTCAGACAGAAAAAGACCGATGGGCATACACACGGTCGGAAAATCCGTTGACAAGCTCCCATCGGACTGTTTCCATCGGAAATTCTGACCGTGTGTACGCCGCATAATAGTTGTCCTGTGGACAGATTCTCCCACCCGAGCTGTGGATCTCTGCAGCTCCTCCAGCTCTCTTGGCTGCTTCTCTGATTAATGCTCTCCTTGCCCGGTCTGTCATTTTAGGTGGACGGCCATGTCTTAGTAGGTTTGCAGTTGCCATACTCTCCATTTTCAGATGATGGATTGAACAGTACTCCATGAGATGTTCAAAGCTTGGGATATTTTTTTATGACCTAAACCTGCTTTAAACTTGTCCACAACTTTATCCCTGACCTGTCTGGTGTGTTCCTTGGCCTTTGTGATGCTGTTTGCTCACTAAGGTTCTCTAAAAAAACTCTGAGGGCTTCACAAAATAGCTGTATTTATTCTGAGAATAAATTACACCCAGGTGGTCGGGGCTCATCACATTTGTTGTTCAAGATGTGCTGTTGATCTTAGAGCTTGACTTTAAGTAACTCATAAGTCAATGCTGTTTTCTGCCTCAATGATATGGTGAGAATAGGATGAGCATGTGACAGACTGGTACTTCTGTGTAATTAATGTCACTGGTTTCTCAGCTAAAAATAAGAGTCAGTCAATTGAATATCACAATTTGCTTTCAGCCATGAGACCACTGCCATGTGACAATAATCTGCTAGCACCAAAGCCACCAGCGAAATGGACCCTAGACCAAACAGATGACGATAGTACAATGCTCCAGCCAGGCTCCAGCCAGCCAGGATAGTGACAATGATCAGGATTTTAAACTGTGTATGTCTAGTGATCCTCTTCTCATAATACAGTCTGAAATAAAAGATCTAGCCAGGGATTTAGGTTTGTCAAAATTGAACTACTGGGTTCAAGACTGCAAAGATTATGTTTGCTATCTCCAGGTACAAAAATGTCTGCCTTTCAAAGATACCAAGATGATTTAACACATTTCTTTGCCAAGTTTGACAACCTTGTTTTCTGTACTGATATTGATGTTTTTTTTTTTTCACAGCTTTGCGTTGTGAACATGAGCCACTATAATGGTGTCTACTTAATGATTCATCAATGTTAAGCCTCGTGGTTGTCTTGTTATGGCTGTTGCTAAAGCACATCCAGTACACCAAATACAGTACAACTGGAACATCTGTGGAGATCTAAAAGTAGTGGCTCAGGCTGCTTGGAATACAATTTGGATATACCAAGTACTGTTGTTACATATGCAAATTTGGACAGCTGCACAAGTGAGTTGCACTACGTCTAAAAGAAATGGCAACAAGAATTTGGTTCCAGGACAGAAAAATGTGGACCATGAAACACTTGTTGATTCAACAAATATATTTTTGCCTCTTTACATAAAACTTGGACTGATAAAAAATGTTGTGAAAGTGATGAACAAGGTTTTCGTTTTGTGAGGCAAATCTTTCTAAAAATAATTGATGCCAAGAATAAAGAAGGAATTTTTGCTGGTCCACAGATCAGATATTGCATCAGTGACAAGTGGTTTAAAGATCTATTAGTGGGGCCAGAGAAAATCACCTGAAAGTATTCAAGGATGTCTTCAATAATGTTCTTTGGCAACTACAGAGCACCACCCTGCATTCAGCTGGTTGACAAACTCCTTACAGAATACAAGATATTAAAGTGCAACATATCATCGAAGATTAATTTTCTTCATTCACAATGAAAAACATGGTGAAAGGTTTCAACAGAACATTGTGCAATGGAAATACTGTATCAGGGAAACTAGAATCCACCGATTCTGGCTGACTATTGTTGAACACTGCAGCAAGATGCACTGAACACTGAGTACAACAGGAAATCAGCAGCAAAACACATTTAGACCTGATGAACTTGTGCAGTGCATAGAAAACATTGTGATAAAATACATACAGTATATAGCCAATTAAAGTTAATTTCATATTTTTTGAGATTCCTACAGAATACAGTCATTCTGAAATTACATTTTTGTTCAGTTTGAACGGTCTATCATAATCACCAAAAGATTTTCAGAAAGCAACATTTTTGAAAAATATTTTTGTCCACTGATTAGGCCTGCAGAAATTCTAACCAGTATGTATAGCTGGTATAGCGCAGGCTGCTTAGAACCAAATGTGCATCTAGATTGCATCAACAGGAACTGGCCAAGAGCCAGTGATAGATAATGCAAATGTAAGTGTATAGAAGAAAAAAGAATATTCATAACTGAATTATCAAATTTAAGGCTGTCTGGTCTCTTTACTAAAAAGCAAACTGGTCTAGAGGCTGTTTTGAACTAACCTTTAATATAATTACAGATTTAACTGGAAAACAACATAATGATAAGTGATAAATAATAACAAATAGAGTGATAAGTGATAAATAATACCACAAGCATCACAAAACAGTTAAATACATAGTTACATAATTGGTGAGCTTAAATATAGACACCAGTGCTCCAGTTCAACTTGTGTGTATGTATTTATTTCTCTACCATTTCTCATATCCCTGTATATCGTATTTGCTAAGATGTCCATCTAAACGTTTTTAGAAATTATCGACACTCCCTGCTGACACCACTAATTGTGGAAGGGAGTTACACATCCTTACTGTTCTAACAGTACAGAACCCCATACGCAGTTTAACCACTTCAGCCCCAGAAGATTTGGCTGCTGAATGACCGGGCCATTTATTGCGATTCGGCACTGCGTCGCTTTAACTGACAATTGCACGGTCGTGCGACGCTGTACCCAAACAAAATTGACGTCCTTGTTTTCCCACAAATAGAGCTTTCTTTTGGTGGGATTTGATTGCCTCTGCGGTTTTTATTTTTTGCGCTATAAACAAAAAAAGAGTGACAATTTTGAAAAAAAAAACAATATTTTTGTACTTTTTGCTATAATAAATATCCCCATTTTTAAAAAAAATAAATAAATTTTTTCTCAGTTTAGGCCGATATGTACTCTTCTACATATTTTTGGTAAAAAAAAATCGCAATAAGCATATATTAATTGGTTTTCGCAAAAGTTATAGCGTCTAAAAAATAGGGAATAGATTTATAAAATTTTTATTATTATTTTTTTGCTAGTAATGACGACGATCTGTGAACTTTATCGGGACTGCCACATTATGGCGGACACATTGGACATTTTTGACACATTTTTGGGACCATTGGCATTTATACAACGATCAGTGCTATAAAAATGCACTGATTACTGTAAAAAATGTCGCTGGCAGGGAAGGGGTTAACACAAGGGGTTAACTGTGTTCATCGTGACCGTCGGCCACAAGCATTTGCACCCTTGCTGTGCCCCCGTGCTGACCTGCCACAGTAAAATGACAGTAGCTGGTAGGTTAAGGTTAAACCGCTTCTTGTCCAACTTCATTAAGTGGCCACTTGTCTTTTAAGTACCTGAGACCAAATCGTTTTCTCACTATGCTAAAATTACCATTTAGATATTTGTATATTGTGATAATATCTCCTCTTAAGCATCTCTTCTCTAGGGAGAATGAGAAAAATGTTTGTAGCCCTTCCTCATAAGTGAGATCCCCTAACCCCCTTATTAGCATTGTTGCCCTTCTCTGGACTCTCTCTAGTTCTAGCACATCCTTCTGAGGACTAGCGACCAAGATGAAGCAGAACAAGAGTTTTGTAAAGTGGTAGAATTATGGTCTTGTCTCGTCATTAAATACCCTTTTTAATGCATGCTAATAGCCTGCTAGCCTTGCTTACTGCAGCTTGGCATTGCATGCTATTGCTGAGTCTGTGGTCTACTAGGTCCCACTAATCAATTTCCATCCTTGATTCCCCCAAAGGTTCTCCCTTTAATGCCAGGGTGCTGGGTGTAATCCTTGACTCTGACCTCTCCTTCATCCCCCACATCCAATTACTAGCTAAATCCTGCCGCCTTAACCTCCACAACATCTCCAGAATTTGACCCTTCCTAACTAATGACATCACAAAGCAACTTATTCACTCCTTGATTATTTCCCGCCTTGACTACTGCAACTCTCTCCTTAATGGCTTACCCTTACACAGGATATCCCCCTTCAGTCTATTATGAATGCTGCTGCTAGACTAATACACCTCACTAACCGATTCGTGACTGCTGCTCCTCTCTGCCAATCCCTTCACTGGCTTCCCCTACCCCACCGTATAAAATTCAAAATGCTAACCGCAACATACAAGGCCATCCACAACATTGCCCCAGGCTACATCACCAACCTCATCTGCAGATATCGCCCAAATCGTCCCCTCCTCCCAGGACCTCCTGCTCTCTAGCTCCCTTGTTACCTCCTCTCATGCTCGTCTTCAGGACTTCTCCAGAGCCTCTCCCATCCTCTGGAATTCCCTTATCTGATCAGCCCCTTACCTGTCCACCTTTAGGAGATCACTGAAAACTCACTCATTAAGGGAAGCCTATACCAACCCCATCAAATCATTCCCTGCATCTATTACCTTTTGTACCACCACCCCCTCCTTTTAGAATGTAAGCTCCACGAGCAGGGCCCTACTGTCCCTTCTGTATTGAACAGTACTCTAATTGTGCTGTCCCCCTCTACATTGTAAAGCACTGCGTAAACTGTTGGCTCTTTATAAATCGTGAATAATAATAATAAAAAAAATAGTAATAGTGAGTAATTACATTCTTATGTTTAGCCTCCAAGTGCATTACTTCACATTTATTGATACTAAACCCCATTTGCCATGTAGTTACCCCATTATTTTAATATTTTGGTGAAATCCTGGTACACCACACCCACGGGCTTCCTCTATACAGATTAAAGCTCACTTCCTCATAGAATTAACAGGTTGGTCTATATGAAAGATCTTTTATAAATCGATACTGTTTATTACTGAAACAATTTTCATCAGCAAATTCTGGAATATAGTCCCTTATCATCCCCTCCAATAGCTTTTATACTTTTGATCTTAGGGTGACTGGCCTGTAGTTTCCAGGTATAGATCTCAGCCTATTTTTAAAACTGTAACAAGCACTACATGGTGTATTCAAGAAAGATTCAGAAAGTAATATAGTGGTCTGTAATAAGCACTAAAAGTTCAGTAAATTCAGTAAATAGTTGCAAAGTGTTATAGTGGCCTTAAGAGATAAATTAGGGTTCACCTTGATTTCTTAGCTAGATCTTAGCAAAAAAATCTTCTACTCAGAATACAGCAATGACTTACAGTGTAACTATTAGGTCCCAGTACTTTCAATACGAACTTGGAAAACTTTTGATTAGATGTTTTTATTGAATATATTGCAAATGTAAATTTAGGCTGTTAAACTTCTCTTAGAACCAGTGGCAGCCCGTCCATCTGGGGCGCAGGGACACCACCCAAATCCATGTGCCCGACCCCTAATCTTTTTTTTTTTTTTTTTTTAGAAGCACATGATCAGTGCATGAGGCTCTAATTGGCTTCAAAAAAAGGGTGAGCTCAGGGCACAGAGCACTGCAACCTGAGCCCACCTAGTTCTGTGACAATAGTGAATTAATTTTCGCTATTGTCTTCCTGATTCTCCTCCCGGCTAATCATGAAGTGGGTCCCGAGACCCTCACCCGATTGGCCGAGAGGAGAAGTGATTCTATTGGCCGCCTAGGAGGAGGAGATGCATGGCAGAAGCCACCGTGATGCCGAGGAGGAGGAGACGAAGGGCAGGCTGCTGCCCGGAGGAAGCGCTGCCCACGACCTAGATGGGGTAAGCGGGTGATGACCAAACGGGGGGGGGGAGATGTCTGTTGGTCCATTGTCTGCAAATTTTCACTCCCAATAAATATCAATAGCAGTGGATCTAAGGCCGGCATACGTGTTCGCATCTCAGCCGGTTAAACAGGATTTGGCCAAGATTCAAACCATGTATGGCCGGCTTTAGATTCACTGCTATTGATATTTATTGAGAGTGAAAACAATGTTTCCAATCAACACCACAAAATAAGCAATGGGTCCATATTTGTCTATTGGCAACCGGACACTGTATTATGTGAATGGTATCTGATCTGCCTGCAGTTAAGAGGGTAGTTTAAGACCTGCATAATCTGCTCCACAGTATATGGAAAAGTTGTAAGATGGGAGCAAATAACATAACTCACACAAAGCATTTTTTCCATTGATGGATATAGTTTATTAATAAACATTTTGATACTCAAGAAAACCAATCATTTCTGTCTATCTTTTTAATACTTAGCACAATATGCTAGCGCAGACTTAAAAGGTAATAGCTTTCTGAATTTTAGATTTGTTTCACATTATATTTATTTATTTATATTTTATTATGTCATTAAAAATAGCAATGCACCAGATTTCTATATATAGTCACTTCATTTAAAGACATAGATCTAAAGCAGAGTATTAAATCATATGCATATTGTTGTTTTCCGAACAAACAGACTACCTACAGAGCAATTGTTGCCATTATTCACGCAAATCAATATAAAATCCCATCAAGATCACAAAAGTCAATACAGCAAACTGATGAAAAAGAAATGATGTGATCACATTATTATTGTTTATCTTATTGTGCATTTGTTATGTGTATGCTTTATCCTTGAAAAAAATATTATAGGTCAAAATCCTTATTAGATTTCATAGATAGATGACCACATATGCATTTGTGTGATGAGAGCATCTTCAAAGGTCTTCAGCATCTGCACAGCTTAGGCCCCTTTGACACTTGTGGGACTTCAAAGTCAAAGTAATTTTGCCGCGATTTCAAGGAACGCCTTTGTAAGTGGCATCAAAATCGGACCAAAGTAGTGCAGGGACTACTTTGAAGTCGGAAAGACTCGAAGTCGTACTAATATGAATGGCTGTCATTGGAAATCATGGGGAACGACTTGTCATTCTACTTTGCAGTCCCAAATCGTGGGACAAGTCGTATAAGTGTGAAAGCTTACTTACACTTCTTGTTTGGATGGTTACTATGGATACGCGATCTGAGGGCTCCTTCCATTTGGCAACCTGTATGTCTGGATTGCTATAGGGGACTGATATTGTGGCTAGGGTATGAGAGGGCAGTTCCACAGTAAGAAAATCTCTGTACAATATTACAATAGCTAAAGTTAAAATAGTATACTCATAACACAATAATTAAAACAAACTATGGGGGACCAAAAGGATTGTGAGGAACACCACACATGATACTAATAAGATAATAAAATGTGTGGATATAATAAACTACAGAGACTGGCAGATTACCTATTTCAGAAATCCTGAAGCGCAGATCTCCATTTGTGAGCAAGACTAATGAGGCGTACACACGAAGGGACTATCCCGCGGGATTATCCTCTGGACTCAAGTCCAGCGGACAATCCCCTCGTGTGTGGGCGCCGGTGGACTTTTTGGCGCCAAAGTCCGGCGGACCAAAGTTTTAAGTTTGGTTTTAAAATTATCCGCTGGACTTGGCAGTCCGGCGGACAATCCCGCCGTTAGTAGGCTAGTCAGCCGGACTTTTGAAAATGAACGGACTTGCCGCTCATCGGCAAGTCCGTTCATTTAGCACGTGACTTCAGGTTACGTAGCTAGCGTAGGCAGTAAATGCCGCCGTGCTAGCTCCGTGACCTGGCATGGATTTAAAGGGACTCCCCACGCCGAAAAACGGCGTGGGGGTTCCCCCCAAATCCATGTCAGACCCTTATCCGAGCATGCAGCCTGGCCGGCCAGGAAAGGGGTGGGGACGAGCGAGCGCCCCCCCCCTCCTGAGCCGTACCAGGCCGCGTGCCCTCAACATGGGGGGTGCCCTGGGGAAAGGGGGGCCGGCCAGGCTGCATGCTCGGATAAGGGTCTGACATGGATTTGGGGGGAACCCCCACACCGTTTTTCGGCGTAGGGAGTCCCTTTAAATCCATGCCAGGTTACGGAGCTAGCACGGCAGCATTTACTGCCTACGCTAGCTACGTAACCTGAAGTTACGTTCTAAATGAACGGACTGCTCCATGTGTGGGCAAGTCCGTTCATTTTCAAAAGTCCCGCGGACTTTGGCCGGCGGATTGTGGACTAGGTCCGCTGGGAAAAGTCCGCACGTGTGTACGCGGCATTAGAAGTGCAGGTACATTAAGCCTTGTGAAAATAGTTGTCTTTTTATATCATGTTACATCTAAGGGTTCCTTTTAGAGGGAAGGTGAGTACCATCCTCCATGCAGAGCCGCTGGAGCTAGAAGGAAATATGGCAACCGTAAAAAATTATACAGAGAAAAGGAAAAGAGTGCACGGCCGCCCTAGTGTGATACTGTTTAATAAACACATTTTTTTTCCCATAAATTGCACTGACATTTTGGAAGTACAAGTTAGGCATGTACAGCTCATGTTCTCCTTTATTGGATGTCCCGTTTAAGTTAAACTGATATACGAGGAACATCCAATTTCTCCACCAGCCAGATGGCAGCTCACAAGCTACCCGACATCACCTCCGCCGTAAACTGCGGACCCTGTGGACCGCACATGTCCTCGGCCAGCCAGCGTCGCTCTGCGATGAGGGAAGAGAGCCAATGGGAACAGAGAGACAGAAAGCAGTACGTCAACCTGCAGGGCTGCTATGATTATGCATTTCAGAGGTGTCCCTTATCAAATCAACAGTAAAACGTAATGTCTAAGGACCTCACACAATCCCTAAACCGAAGCACAGTGGAGTCCTTACAACATAAGTAAAACCCTATTACAGCATGTCATAGTATGTTAGCAAATCAAAATATAAGCACCAATCAAGCTCTCTATTTGCATAAGAATGTAAGAGTGAAGTATATAAAATATTTCTTGAAAAAATAAATCAATGTAAACCAGTGGCAGCTGGTGTTTTTTTGGGGGGGAAAACGGAGAACACTGAAGCCAACACCCATTCAGCCAGTCACTGGTGGCACGCCCCCCATTAGTCAGTCAGTAAGTCAGGGGCAGCACTTACCTCATCTCATGGACAGCGCTCCGGGCGGCGGTGGCTTCTCTATGGACTGGGCGAGTCCAGGTTCCCCAGGCCCTCCTCCTCCTGGCGGCCAATTGGATCAGATATCCTTTCGGCCAATCGGGTGACGGGTCTCATGACGCGCTTCCTGATTGGCCGGGAGGAAGATCGGTATGAAAATAGCGAATATTCATTCACCATTGTCACACAATTTGGTGGGATCGGGGCGCAGTGCCCTGCTCCCCGAGCCCACCCTTTGAAGCCTATTAGAGCCTCTGGCTCTAATCAAGTGCTTCATAAAAACACCCCCCGATCTTTGGAATCCATGAGTCTGGTGCCCTGTATGTAGATCAGGGGCCAGACGCATTGAAATTGGGGGGGGCAGTGCCCGTGCGCCCTTAATAGATGGACCGCCACTGATATAAACTGGTCTACCATAGAAAATTGCTTGGATGGATATATGGTGGTGCTTTAACAACCTAGATTTTTATTATTATATTATTATTAATAATTATACTGTGCATTTTTCATATTACATGATCAGAAGATATAGTATGCAGTAGTTGGAAACACGTTTTTGATTTTTATTGTTTTTACTGTTTAAGATTTGGTTTTCAGCAAAGCTAATTTAACATCTCCAAGAAAACCAGACCATTAAATCGATCATTACTTCAAAATAATTTATTTTAGTTTTCATGATACTGAACAACTAGTGTCAGTAACAATTGTTCCTGGTGGTTATTTCTTCAGAAAACTAGCATTCAAGGAATGACAATCCAGATCCTCACTATGTTACATTGTGAAAGTTACCATCCTCACCTTGTAAATTGTAATTACATTTTTGCAGTTTGACATTTTGTGTCACTAACTCAACTCTTTCCTAAATGTCACACTGTACTAACTAACTACCTATGACAGCATGTACAAACTGTTCATACTATAAAATAGTTTTATGTTGGATATTAAAAGTGGTCTATATGTTCTTGGTGTATCATTGAATGTGAAGATCTGGTAAACAATTTCTCGCCTGAATGTAATTCATCAATTCTAAAACACACACTGCAGATTTTTAATATATGAAGTCAGAACTCTTCAGCAAAATTCACTTTGGAAATGGCCTGTTCGTAAGCAGGTTCAGGTGAGGATAGAGGAGATTGAAGAAAAGCCAATGTGGTATCAATATTTCAAAAAGGGCTGAGATATATCCCTGGGAACTACAGGCCAGTTAGCCTAACATCAATAGTCTGCAAGCTATTGGAGGGGATGATAAGGGACTATATAGAAGACTTTAATAATGAAAACTGTATCAATAATAGTAATCAGTATGGTTTCATGAAGAATCGTTCTTGCCAAACCAATCTTTTAACCTTCTATGAAGAAGTGGAGCTGCCATCTAGATAAAGGAAGGCTTGTAGATGTGGTGTAATTTTTGAAAGGCATTTGATACAGTTCCCCATAAATTATACTGTACAATCTAAGGTCTGTTGGTATGGACCATAGGGTGAGTACCTGGATTGAAAACTGGCTACAGGGGCGAGTCCAAAGGCTGGTGATAAATGGCAAGTACTCGGAATGGTTTGGTGTGAAAAGTGGGGTCCCCAAGGATTTATCCTGGGACCAATCATGTTTAATTTATTCATAAACATTCACTCCAGAGATAAAACGATAATTCTCCCACTCTACAAGACTCTGGTCCAGACTCATCTTGAGTATGCCTTCCAGTTCTGGGCACCAGTCCTCAGGAAGGATGTGCTAGAACTGGAGAGAGTCCAGAGAAGGGCAACAAAGCTTATAAAGGGGCTGGAGGACCTCAGCTATGGTGAAATACTACAAGCATTGAAGTTATTCTCTCTGGAGAGGAGCAGTGTTAATTTTGACAGCAAATTTGGATTTAGTTTTAGTCTTAGGACTAAAATGGCATTTTAGTTTTAGTCCCATTTTAGTCTTCTGCAATTGTTTTAGTTTAGTCGACTAAATCTCCAGTACATTTTAGTCGACTAAAATCATTCTAGTCGACTAAAATCATTTTAGTCGACTAAAATCATTTTAGAAATTAACACTGGAGAGGAGACGCTTGAGAGGGGATATGATATCAATGTACAAATACTGTACTGGCCACCCTAGCATAGGGAAAAACTTTTCCGTGAAAGAGAGATTAAAAAGACACGCGGCCATTCACTAAAATTCAAAGGAAAGTAGTTTAACCTTAAACTGCGTAAAGGGTTCTTTACTCTCAGAGCAGTAAGGATGTGGACTTCTCTTCCACAAGCAGTGGTATCAGCAGGAAGCATCAATAGTTTCAAAAAATGATTAGATATAACAATATAACATACAGGGGTATACGATGTACTATTGACAAACACATACACACACACACATCATAAGTTGAACTGGATGGACTGGTGTCTTTTTTCAACCTCACCAATTATGTAAAACTATGTAAAGCGTTAGGTCAGAACTCTATATAGCTGTATGGACTTTCAGTTTAAAGCTTTCTTTTGTAGATAACTTCAATATAACCTCTTAGACCTTAACTCAACTCCTGCTCAACAGCATGTCCAAGCCATTTACACGTAGCATGCTCCAGACTCCACCAGCCATTTACCAAACTGTGGGTGCATGATAGTATATGGTTTTAAAAGATAAGTGCAGTAAAACAACAAAACATCCTAGGTGGATGCAGCATCAATCCAATGCTACATCTGTCCCCTGCTGCCTCTGCACTGAGAACTAAGCGATCAAACACCACTGATCACTTAGTCACTGCTCTCTGCTCAGAACAGAGGAAGTACTATTAGTCACCGGCTCTCTGCTCTGCCCCTCCAGCACTCACTGGAGCTCCAGGATGTGCAGGGGTTGGGAGCAACTAGCTGTCTCCCAGTGGTTCACTGAGATGCTGAGTCAGATGCTGGTCCAGACTTCTGTGTGCATCCCAGCTGTAAAGTCTGGATCGATTGATCCATAGGAGAAGTAGGGCCAAAATAGCTAGAGAATAGAATAGCGAAAAGAATAGTAGAATAGAGTTCTGAAAAGACTAGTTAAATAAACTGGATGGTAAGAGCAACTGAGAAGCAGGAGAGTGGCTTATTACATAGAATCTCCATGGGAGGAAAACAAACACAGCGGTGACTGACCTTGCCTAAAACAAAGGGGGGGGGCACCAAAGAAGATGAGCTTCCATGCTAAAGGGGCAAAGAGGTTGTTTCATGATGGAGATGGTTTGATTCACTGGCAGTAACATTTTGCATGGAAGTGTGAAGCACAATGGATTTTTTATGGACTGTATATGGACACAGGTATCTGTTTAATTGTGTGTTAGGGTACAGTTGTTGGATTTGCACTAGCACTTTTGTTTTTCAAGTATAATATATTGGAGAGCTACATGAAGGGTTTCTTAACCACATGCCAACCGGGCCATAGCCGAAAGATGGCTACAGTGAGGTCGGCTTATTCTGGGTGGACGTCCGTGGGATGTCCTCCCAGAATAGCCCTGGGGCGCGCACCCGGGAACCATTTCACAGTAAACGGATGCTGATAGAGGCCGTTTACCACGCGATCGCTCCGTCAAATGAAGCATCACTTGTAAACAAACCATAGTAATTTCCATGATGCTGGTTCCTCCCCCCCCCTCTCTGTACAGTGTGAGAGGAGAGAGGGGAGAGATCATTTGCAGCACTGTGGGCACTACAGATCCATCCCACAGCGCTGCTCAGTGCCAATACTATGCCAGTACTCTGCCATAGTATGCAATGCTCTGCAATACTCTGCCAATACTATGCAATACTCTGCCAATACTATGCAATACTATTTAAGACTCTGCAATACTATGTAATACTCTGCCAATACTCGCCAATACTCTGCAATACATTTTAACAGAAACAAATAATTTTTTTCAAAAAAAAAAATTACTGAATTTTCAGTCTTTTTTGATTTATAGCACAAAAAATAAAAAACCCAGCAGTGGTTAAATACCACTAAAAGAAATCTCTGTTTGTATGAAAAAAAGGACAAACATTTCATATGGGTACAGTGTTGCATGACTGAGTAATTGTCATTCAAAATGTGAGAGCACCGAAAGCTGAAAATTGGTCTGGTTGGGAAGGGGGTTTAAGTGCCCAGTGGCCAAGTGGTTAAAGGGTACTTTATTAATTTTATGATTTATAGCACATTGCACTTTTGGAGTTGATTGCACTTTTTATGTATTTATATTGTATATTTGAATTGTATGTAAAAGTAGATGAGATCTTAATAAGGGTGACTACTAACTAGATATTTTAGGAGTGCTACATTTTTTTTATATTAATTTAAAAACTCTGTTTGGCATGGAGCAGCAATTTGAAAAATGCTTGAAGTATAACTAAAAGGTAAAATGTTCTTTTTAGTTTTGGATAGAGTAGAGAAGGATCAGAACCCCTGTCAGTTGTTATTGCTGTCTGTGCCCCCTATAAGCAGATTCACCCTCTCTATTTGTCTTGTTTACCATTATCATTGAAAGCGGAAGTAAAGAAAATAACACATTTTGGATTGTCCCCAGAAAAGTAATAGAGGCAAAATTTTCCAGACACAAGTTCTGGTGACCTGGGGGTGCCGAAGTGATTCCCTTAGTTTGCAGGGATTTTTTTAAAAATGGGATACAGATGGCTAAAAAAAAAAAAAAAATCTGACAGGGGTTATAACCCTTCCTTGCTCTAAACTGAAAAAAAAACCCTTACCACATGATCAGCTGTCAGCCAATGACAGCTGATCATGTGATGTAAACCGAGCCAGTAATCGTCTATTTTTCCTCCTCACTCTGGTAGCGTGAGGAGGGGAAAAAAAGCCGATCACCGGCGGCTGCGAGAGCGAAATCATTCCCGATCATGGAGAGTCACCAGCGTCACCTACCAGTTCCCACCAGCGCCACCTACCAGTGCCCACAGTACCACCCATCAGTGCCCACAGTGCCACCTATCAGTGCCCACAGTGCCGCCTATCAGTGCCCACAACGCCGCCTATAAATAACCAATCAGTGCATCATCACCAGTGCTGCCTATCAATACCACCTACCAGTGCCACCTACCAGTGCCCATCAGTGCCACTCATCAGTGCCACCCATCAGGGCCCATCAGTGCTGTCTTATCAGTGCCCATCAGTGCCATCTTATCAGTGCCCATCAGTGTCATTGTATCTGTGCCTATCAGTGTCGCCTTATCTGTGCCCATCAGTGCAGCCCATCAGTGCAGCCTCATCAGCGAATATCAATGAAGGAGAAAAAATACCCGTTTGCAAAATTTTATAACAATAACAGGATGAATTTGCACAGACATACCATCAAGGAACATAAGGAAGATGGTCTCTGTACACCTGTGGGACATCATTTCTCAAAACCGGACCACACTATAGAAGACTTCAATGTTTTAGTCCTTAAAGGGAATTTCAGAACTATCCAGGAAAGGAAAACATTTGAGCTAAGAATGATACTTCTTTTTGACACAAAAAACAATGGCTTAAATTTGGATATTGGTTTCCTCACCCACTATACTAGAGTTTTATGACCCCCCTCTATGACTGTGATCCCCCCCCCCCCTCCAGCCTATAGCTTTCCCTCTGTCTTATCTCACTTGCTGATAGCTTTATTACCATTGCCATACTATTGATTTGTATATGTATGTGTTTGTTTTTCTTTGCCTACCCCTCAGAGATTTTTCCTTTTTTTTCCTTTTTTTTTTTTTTTCTTTAGTTTTTTAACATTTTACCTTCTGCTAAAACTTTTGTGAATCAGTACTGCTTAGACCTTGAAGAAGGGGACACACCCCGAAAGCTCGTCCATGAAAAATGATATGTTAGTGCAAATAAAAAAAGTATCGCGGACAGTACTCAATTTTCTCTATAACAAACTATGAAACATGTTTTTATTTTATTTTTTCAAAAATTTCTGTCTTTTTTGGTTTGTTTAGCAAAAAAATAAAAACCCAAGTGGTGATTAAATACCACCAAAAGAAAGCTCAATTTGTGTGAAAAAAAATATACAAATTTCATTTGAGTACATTGTAGCATGACCGCACAATTGTCATTCAAAGTGTGACAGCGCTGAAAGCTGAAAATTGGTCTGGGCAGGAGGGGGGTTTAGGTGCCCAGTAAGCAAGAGGTTAAAGTGAAATATTAACATTGCAACATTACCTTATATAAAATACTACTACAGAATAACTGACTTCTACAAAGAACAAAAATCTTTTTAAATTTCCAATAAATGACAGCACCTGGCTGTTTTGTTCGGTTTGTAAATAAAGTGATAAGGGACTCCCTTCATCTATGCCCAGCCCCTTTTCTAGTTTAGGGTCCACTATAGATGTTAATAGGGGAACCCATGAAAAATAAAAATAGTACCACAATTAATTGTGAGTCATGTAGTCCAGTGTTGCAGATCCTTATCAATGATGGTTGAATGACGTCTGCTGACCGTAAAAAAAAAAAAACACACTGAACCGATGACACGTCCGATCCCATTGCTCACTTACAGTAAATGACAGCTCCTTAGCTAACTGGTGAATGTAATCAAAAAAAGGAATAAAACAGGGGAAATCTTCAAAGAATATACATAGCTGACTCACCCTAATGTTGGGTGGGGTTTTGGGAGTCAAAGTCAGTGGAATACAACAGGAGAAATATTGGAAAAATAGAAACTCACAGCAGCATGTGTAACAGTTTAATATGTATCAAAAAGACCAAAGCAAACCTTCACCAACCCATAATAAAAACATTCATGACAACATTGTCAAGAACAAGTAAAAAAGTACCCCAGGCTCACTGACATTCATCCAATCATGTCGGGGGACTAATAACAGATAACAGATGAGTGGGGGGAATTCAGCCAGTCACAGGGTAGCCATCAGCAGCTGATGGCTAAGGCAAGTGTCACAAGACAAGCAGAACAATGGAGCCACCAGCAGCTTATGGCTAAGGCAAGCATCACAAGACAAGCAGAGCAATGGAGCCACTAATGTCATGCAGTCCATAAGAAAGTAAACCATAAATGGAATATAGCAATTAGAACGATACAGGTGGACTAAAACACGAGATGTAATGAAGGCACTGAGATACACGTATGAGAGGCTCATAGAGCTGAACACATACAGGCAAGGAGTGTATAGGCAGTGGAGACAGGGGGGGACAGATGGTAGGCAGCAAGCAACTATTCATAGGCAGAGATGTATCCACACAGTGGTGTAAAGTTCAAGCATTAAGTGTGCTGCTAAGTGTGTTGTACACCCAATCGTGAGTCTTTCAGCTGCTGCGGGTGTCAGTGCAGGAAAGGGCTGATGCCTTATTCAAAAAGCCTCATTCACACTGTTAGATCCCCTCAGGACAGCACGGACCGGCAGATGTGAGTAGCCGAATGAATGAACTGGAGGAGCCGGATCACATGACTTGTTGACGTCGATGCATTTTGCTCACTGAGCTTCGTCAGGACACTGTGGAAAACAATCTTAAAGCCTTTAATGGATGGCGGGACACCACACCATCAGGAGATGCTCTGCTTTTGGCCACAGTATAAAGTCCACATCATGGTTCAACAAATACAGGGAAGTTTTAGATGAATATGGGCACCTTTTGGATATGAAAGTAGATCATTGCAAGTACATTTACATCAAATGGATAATTCATCCAAAACACTAGATGAAAGGATTTTCAGCAGGGGAAACACAAATTAAATTGAAGGTAGAGATAAAGGGGAACTCTTGACCAACAGATTTCTCTGTCAAAGCTAATTATATATAGTATACAGTATCTAAAGATCAAGAAAAACTTGTAGGCTAAGTTCAGTACTGAGTGCCTTAGAAATCATCGTCTGTAGAGGAAAAATCCACTCTTTTTCTCTCCGAAGGAAGTGAATCGAAGTCACCCCTGTGGTTGGAAGGAGTGAGAGAAAAAAGCCTTTCACCCTAAGGCCATCAGGGAAAGAATTATGAAACGCATCAAAATGTTGGACAATAGGACTCCCTTCTGGGTTTCCTTGACTCCTGATGCTACTCAGATGTTCACCAATGTAGACACACAGCTGATACAAAATTTCGTTCAGGGACATTCAAGAATGTACAAAACCCGTGCAGTACTGCAATTAATAAACTTTTTAATATGGTATATTTTTTGTCTGTCTGCATCGGTAAAGCAATCATTGCATTCCACAAATGGACTTATGTGACAATGGCACAAGGGAACATGCTATTGATGCAAAGCATATCCGTCAGCCAATTTCTTGGTGGCGTACGCAAAAATTCTAAATGCACCAAGCAATCCTTTAAATTATTTTCCCTTCTAGATGCTAACAGAGGTCTGGGCCCTACTATCTGAGACAAGTCCGAAGACCATGGTAATATGTGCCAATGTTTGGCTAGGACAGACCAGACTTCATTCCACTGAGATCCGTAGAGGGTAATAATGCGGACTGGGATGGAGAAGGTTTTTCTACCTGCCTACTAATTAGATCTTCACGATGAGGCCCTCTTACGTGCATGTCTAATAGTTCTATGTGAATAGCCTCTGTTGATAATCTTCATCCGTGGAACATTTCCTACTGATGAGAAGGAACTGGCTGGTAGTGATGCCTTGAATGAGTGATGGAGGATGGTGACTGGACACCAACAACAATGTATTGGCAGCCGTCTCCTTCCTAAAAGTTCTTGTTTCCAGTCTTCCATTACAGGCAGATATGGAAAAATCAAGGAAAGAGATCCTTTCAAAATCCTGTGAAGGTAAGTTTGATATTCCTGTCATTGGTATTTAGTTCAGAAATTAATTTCTGTAGTTCATCAATAGTTGCATCCCAAATGACCAGGACATCGTAGATGCACCTCAGCCACAAATGTACGTGGTGAAGGTACATCAGCAAATTGTACACTAGGCTCCACCCAGGAGGAGACAAGCATATGCGGGTGCCCATGGTACCCCATAGAGGTTCCCCCATATTTTCTGATAGTTAACTCCAGAAAACTGGAAACAGTTGTGAGTAAGGACAAAATCAAGAAGTTCTAAAATAAACTAATTTTGAGATTCCATAGAGGGATATTTTTCTTCCAAAAAATGAGCAACTATGGGGGATGGAGGTGTAGAGGGACTGGAGGTGTATAGGCTACTTTTTACCTATTCTTGACAACGTTGTCATGAATGTTTTTTATTTATGGGTTGGTGAAGGTTTGCTTTGGTCTACATATTAAACTATTTTGGAAACAATAAAACTTTTACTATACACAATCTTCTGTGAGTTTTTATTTGGAGTCCCCTTTTCTCCTGTTGTATTCCGCTAACAGCGGAATGAAAACAAATGCAGTGGCATTGTTAGGAGGTGTGGGGGGTGCAGCCCTACCAAAGGGTGATACCAGCATCCCCATCTCTCTCAGGCTGTCTGGGTTGCCCTTGGCCCTCCACCTCCCTACTAACACAAATCCTCTCCCCTCCCAAAGTTCCCTTCAGCACATAATGGACCCCCCACCTCTAGCGCAAGTGGAGAGGGGTGTGTGTACTGAGAGAGGGGGGTCTGTACTGAGTGAAGGGGGTCTGGACAAAGTGATGTGGGGCCTGTACCTAATGCAGAAAGGTCTGTACTGAGGGAGGGGGGTATGTACATAGTAAAGGGGGGTCTGGACTGAGAGAGGGGGCCTGGACTAAGTGAGGGGGGGCCTGGACTAAGTGAGGGGGGTCTGTACCTAGTGTAGGGGGGTTTGGACTGAGGGAGGGGGTCTGTACTGAGGGAGAGGGGTCTATACTTAGTGAAGAGGGGGTCTGTATTGAGGGAGGGGGATCTGTACTTAGTTTAGGGGGGTCTGGACTGAGGGAAGGGGGTCTGTACTGAGGGAAGGGGGTCTATTTTTAGTGGAGAGGGGTGTCTGTACTAAGGGGGACTATACTTGGTGGAGGGGAGTGACACCAACCCTAGAGACGCCATTGAACAAATGGACAGGGTATTCCTGTAATGGCGTTAACCAAATATATCAGAATTCCTTAATGTAATCACCCCGGGTGCCCTGGAAAGTAACTGACAACATAACATAGCTTGCAGTGTAGGATGGATCAGGCCAGAGGGGTTTGACTATCTTGCCTTGTGACATGGTACTTGAGTCAGATGGACCTGCAGTAAGTATACAAGCTAGCTACTCTACTGACACCAATAATTGTGATGCTGACCAATGTTGTCCAGTGTGAGCAAGGGCCCCCAGTGATTGTGATACCAATCACTAATGTTTGTCTGTGATTGACACTAATGTGAGGAAGTAATTTGTCTTCAGTTTATTGTGCTCAGCATGGCCATTTCCTTGCTTATGCCTACCTGTCCCAGGCCCAGCCCAGCTATATTCATATGCTATGAGACTAATGTGAGGGACATACTACTCCCACTGATGCCAATGTGAGGGGCATACTACTCCCACTGACACCAATGTGAGGGGCATACTACTACCACTGACACCAATGTAAGGGGCATACTATTACCTACCACTGACACAAATGTGAAGGACATACTACTTTGACACCGAAGTAGGGGGCATACTTCTCTCACTGTCACCAATATGAGAGGCATTTTACTCCCACTAACACCATTGTGGGAGTATACTACTTCCACTGACACCAATGAAAAGGATATACCACCAATGTGAGGAACAAGCTACTCCCACTGGCACCAATGCAAGGGGCATACTACTCCAACTGAACCAATGTGGGATGCATACTACCCTCACTGACACCAATGTGGGGGCATTTTAGTCTCACTGACACCAATGTGAGAGGCATACTGCTCCCACTGACACCAATGTGAGAATCTTGCTATTCCCACTGGAATCAATGTAAGGGGCATACTACTCACACTGTCATTAATCTCAGAAGCATTCTACTCCCACTGACACTAGTGTGAGGAGTATACTACTCACCATGACACAAATGTAAAGGGCATACTACTCTCACTGACACTAATGATAGTTAGTTAGTACTACCACTGACACCAATGTAATGGGAGCAATACTCTGACCATCAGTTTAAAGAGTAACTTCTCTACCAACTGCCACCTTAAGGGGACAATTCACTACTGACACCAATGGGTACTTTTCCATGAATGACTAATGTGAGAAGGAACTTCTTTATTGACTACAAATTTAAGAAGGACTTTTTCCACTGACCCCTAAGGCATTGGGGCACTTTTCCACCAGTGTAAGTAGCACCACTTTAACCATTACTCCCAGTACTTACACCCACACACTCCTAAGCTGGGTACACACAGATCATTTTATTTAGTTCAGCCAACGGGCTGAACAACAAAAACAATTAACAGATTCCTGCATCCACACAAGTTAGGTGGATGCAGAACCCCCCCCCTGCCGGAACATTTTACTCTGTCAATGAGGGCTCCCCACTGTTAGAATATACTAATCAGCGATGCAACCATAAAACAAATAATGAGCGCTCACCCCAGGGCCAAGAATCAATCACATAAGTGTAAGAGATGGTGAACCTGGTCTGTGCTGAAACTAAAGGTTGTGGCCACTGCAGCTTAAACATATGTTTGAAATGTATGAGACTAAACCCCTTGTTTTTAATGTGAAATGTTAGATAGGGTCAATTTGGTTTTGTTGCAGGCTAGCTGATATACGAGCAGGATTTTTGTTTGTTTTTGATGTGCGTTACAATTCCATGTGCTCCTTGGTGCAAAGGCTAGTTATAGGTTGGGGTGGTTGCCATTTGTGTGTACTGAAACTAAAGGATACCTGCAAACACCTATCCCCACGCTGTCGGGTGATGCACCCAATACGTTGGCAATTAGATATATAAAGATAAATAGTTAAAAAACAATACAAAATATCACATATAATATCAAATATATATGGCCATGGGTAGCTCATATACTAAATGCTACCAGGTGACCAGAAGGGGAGCTATGAAGACTAGCAAAAGAAACAGACAAAAAAATACAGTGCAAGAGCTCATGATGTAGCATTACATAAAATCATAGTTATGTTAATAAAAATAATGTTAGATGCACTCACAAGCATAACAGGTGGGGGGCACATAAATAACTAACCCTACAACTACTGGCCCCTTATAAAGCCGGCAGCGCTGTTCTATTCAGAGATAATGTTGTTAGTGTTACTGATGCCACCCTGTCAAGAAACAACATTCATGAGGCTTAAACACCTCAAAGGATTTGCACAGACTTGAAGCTTTAAAAAAATGTTTAAACTTTAAAAAAACATTTATATATAAATACATTTCTAAAAATAATGTATTCAATTCATAAGAGGAAAGTTATTAAGCTACTAATATAAAAATCTTATAAATTGTATTAAAAAAACTATTACTAAAATGAAATTATTAGTAAACTAAAAATTATTGATCAATTGAAAATATCTGTCCCAAAAATAAAATAAAAAATACGAAAAAAATGTCGAAAAAACAAAAACAACTAAAAAAAACATGCATAATATGTTAGGGTAGACTATAAAATCTGAAAAGGTATAATGTGCAGAACTGTGACATTGACAAAATAAAAATAAAAATAATGAAAAATGCTCCTGGAGTCAGGGGGATTTAGGAAGAAAAAGGCCCCAGGATGCGATTGAATAACATGCAGTATTTACAGTATATTATAATATTTTTTCTGGGAGGCAGTGCCTTTCTTGTTTGGCACACTCCACGATGTGGGGCTCTGATTAATGTTCAGTTTCTTAAAATAATTGTAATCTTAATATCCTGCATGGCAGCAACTGAACAGCCTATTTTTCTCTTAGCAGCTTATACTTATACCGCATATGGCTTACTTCTGACTTAAGCCAGTTGCTTAGCAATCTATCATTATTAAAGTTTATGCTGTATTAATGTCTATAAGCAGTCATACTTCACTTGTTACCAGTTAAAACACACATGGTCTGTAATCTTTTTATTGGTAAATACATTTTTATGGGAAGAGTAATGTATGGGAATTAGCATTTGTCAGTGCACCTGAAATAGTGTAAAATATGCCCCAATGGTGCTAAAATTGTCTCTGAAAACATGTTATTACCCATGATTCTGCAAAAAAGATAATTCAATTTAGTAAACAATACATGAGTTACCTTGACCACTCAAGTCAGGGGTGTTAACGTGTCGGGACATCACATAGGATATATAAAACGCATGCCAACCAATAAATAGCAAAAACCAATCACCTATGAACAAGTGCACTGCATTACAATGTTAAGGAGGCATATTTACATGTCAGCCACTATTGTAAAAACATTTTTGTTAATATGTGATGGCCAGTAAAGATGAGTATCAAGTTCACCCCAGCACTGAAAGGCTTTGCCTGACCTGTGATGAAAAAGCACAGGCGCCAATCTGAGTGTAGTAAGTTAGTGAATCTTAATACACATGTAGAATAAGGGTACTCACAAAGGTAAAAAGTCAGTAGGCATAGAGCACAAAGTGCATGCAGGACGGGTACATCCGAATGGCTTCTGCGATGGGTACTTAAACAGGCCACGCTGGTGGATGCCGATGCTTCCTGGAGCCTGGGACACACAGGGAAACAGAGATGACGTCACTTCCGGGACGTGGTAAGGAGATAGGCAACGCATTTACGGAGCATGCGCTCCTTCTTAAGGCCGTACCACGTCCTGGAAGTGACGTCATCTCTGGCTCCTTGTGCATCCAAGGCTCCAGGAAGCGTCAGCATCCACCTGCGCGGCCCATTTGAGTACCCACCACAGAAGCCATTCGGATGTACCTGTCCCGCAGACACTGCATGCAGTTTGTGCGCTATGCCTACTGACTTTTTAGCTTTGTGAGTACCCTTATTCTACATGTGTATTAAAATTCACTAACTTACTACACTCAGATTGGCGCCTGTGCTTTTTCTTCAGTTGTTCCAGAAGCTGCTTCTTGCTTTTCTCTGGGCTGCCTCTCAAGCTATTTTTGCATGGACCCCATGGACTTTATTATAGACTTTATTATAGTCCTGTCATGCCTCAGTAATTACCCCTATTATCCCTACTCCCCATAATGTACATCAGACTTGTGTGCTTATACTAGGCTTGATGCAATCGCCTACTCATCTATGTGTGTTTGCCTGACCTGTGAACCGTGGTCAGGTGCTAAAGATACATTACATTCAACATGTTAGGGAGGGGAAAGGATGGCTTTCTGGGCAAAACAATGGCAGCAAAGGTCATAAACTTTCAGATGGGGGCTTACTCCAGAAGATTTTACCATGGCTTATATGCTGCAGGTGGAAGCTGCAGTACACAACGGTGCTGCCAGCAGATCACTTATTTAAAAGGCCAACTCTGTAGAGCTTTGTAGATTGGCGCTGATATCTGTAGCATGTAACTGTAGGGCAGTGTTGCCAGATGATTTAAACAAGAGAAATAGTGAAATAAGTACCAGTAAAATTCAGATTATTCCTTGCCTTTAACCTCTTTAGGTCCACCCACCTGCATTGTACTGCGGAGGAGCGGCTCCTACAGGCACAGTGATGCCCCCGTCAACTTCCGCTGAAATTAGACACAGTGGGATTTTGTCAGCAGATCCCGGCCAAGATTCAAAGCCCAGACCTGTTGTTCGGCTGTGTTCAGTCACAGCCTAGAGCCCTGTGTTGACAAACAACATAGGGCTCTGTACAGAAGGAACAATCTCTTTGTTTCTTCTCCCTGCTTCTCACTTTTAACCCACTTTAGCTCAGCTAAAAAGCTCCAGCAACTATAACATCGCTGTGCCTGATGCTCTCTCCCTCTATGGTCCTGGTGCTATCTTCCTCATCCTCAATATCTGAAATAAGGAATGCTTGTGTAACAACTGCCTTAGCAAGTCATGATTGTGTGATCAAATATTTCTGCTCGCTTCTCATTGCTGTTGGCAGGGCTATGGCAGGAATATCAGAAATTGAGGATGCTGAGGAAGACGGTGCATTAGCAGCCGTTTCGTAAAATTTTCTGCTCTGTACCTATGGGGAAGACTTTGTCAACCAATCAACTATATCCTGTGTGTTCTGTGGCTGTATGGCCACTTAAAGATAGAAAAGACAGACATGCTCTGCCTCAAGTAGTGTGGCTCATCCACCACTTTGTTCTGAAAAACCTGCTCACCTACTACTTCCACATGCAGAACCTCTGCCTCTCACTTTGGGGCTACCTGATTTTTAAAAAAAAGAAGATTGCCTACATTGTAGCTGTGGCAATATGGGGAATAAATATGTGGTGCTTTTGAGCTTTAAGGCCGCGTACACACGAGCGGACTTTCCCACGGGATTTTTCCTCCCAAAAGTCCGGCGGACTAAGTTTTAAGTTCAGACTTAAAATTGTCCGCTGGACTCGCGAGTCCGGCGGACAATCCCGCGGTCTTTGTGCTAGTCCGCGGGACTTTTGAAATGAATGGACTTGCTGACACAAGATCGGAAAGTCCGTTCATTTAGAACGTGACTCCAGGTAGACGGGACTAGCTAAGGCAGTGATTGCCGCTGTGCTAGCCCTGTCACCTGGTATGGATTTGAAGGGGAATCCCTACAATGTACCCCTACGATGTACCCCTACCCATTCACCTAAGGTGTAAAAGTGTAAATAAAAAAAACACACAATTTTTTAAATATTTTATTGCACTGCTTCGGGGGTCTTCCGTCTTGGGGGGTCTTCTCGCCGGACTCCCCTGCTCTCTTCTGCTCTTTTACCTAGCTATTTCACGAGCGGGGAGCCCGGATTTCTTCTTCGTCATCGCCGCCATCGTCTTGGGGTCTCATTCTGCCTTCGGGGGTCTCTTCTGTTCTTGCCGCTGTCGCCGACTCATCTTCTATTAAGAAGGCTGGTACATAACAAAGCCCCCATTATTGCTCTACCCCCCCTCTAAATTATCACTGGTTTTAAAAAAAAACATCATAAATGCCCCATTTACTCACCTAAAACGTCCATGCATTGAAGTGGGGTCCTTCTTTGGGTACATGCCTATAGAGGACACTTCACATTGGCTGTCCAGCATCAGGGTTCAGTCAGGATCCTGAGTACAACTTTTCCTGCAACAGATATTTTTAACCACCTGAGATCCGCGCTATAGCCAAATGGCGGATCTGATGTGCCGGGACTACGTCTATTGACGTAGTCCCGGCCACGAGCTGCCTGCGCGCCCCCTGAAGGGCGCGCGTGGCGCGCTCTGTGATCAGCGAGTCTGTGAGACTCGCTGTATTACAGACCCCTTACCACGTGATCAGCTGTCAACCAATGACAGCTGATCATGTGACAATAGCAGAGCCGGTAATCGGCTGACAGCGCGAGGAGAAAAAAAAAAGGAGATCACCAGCGGCAGTGAGAGGGACATCAGCTGGGCATGCAATGTGCCCAGCAATGTGCCCAATACCCAATGCCCACTATTGCCTAATAAAGTGCCGCCTACCAGTGCCCACAGTGCCATCTGTCAGTGCCCACAGTGCCATCTGTCAGTGCCCACAGTACCATCTGTCAGTACCCACAGTGCCATCTGTCAGTGCCCACAGTGCCATCTGTTAGTGCCCACAACTTTTCCTGCAACAGATATTTTTAACCACCTGAGATCCGCACTATAGCCGAATTACGGCTACAGCGCGGATCTGAAGTGCCGGGACTACGTCTATTGAGTCTGTGAGACTCGCTGGATCACAGATCCGAGTAAGGGGTCGATCCCGACCCCTTACCATGTGATTAGCTGTCAACCAATGACAGCTGATCATGTGACAATAGCAGAGCCGGTAATAGGCTTTTTTTCCTCCTCGCGCTGACAGCGCGAGGAGAAAAAAAAAGGCGATCACCGGCGGCAGTGAGAGGGACATCAGTCCCTCTCACTGCAATGTGCCCAGCAATGTGCCCAATGCCCACTATTGCCTAATAAAGTGCCGCCTACCAGTGCCCACAGTGCCATCTGTCAGTGCCCACAGTGCCATCTGTCAGTGGACACAGTACCATCTGTCAGTGCCCACAGTGCCATCTGTCAGTGCCCACAGTGCCATCTGTTAGTGCCCACAGTGCCAGTGCTGCACATCAGTGTCACCTACCAGTGATCATCAGTGTCACCTACCAGTGCTCATCAGTGTCCCCTACCAGTGCCCATCAGTGCCACATATCAGTGCCCATCAGTGCCACCCATCAGTGCCATCTATCAGTGCCCATCAGTGTCATCCATCAGTGCCCATCGGTGCCACCCATCAGTGCCACCCATCCGTGCCACCCATCCGTGCCACCCATCTGTTCCACCCATCCGTGCCCATCAGTGCCATCTTTGCTGTCCCCATCAGTACCGACTTATCTGTCCCCACCAGTGCAGCCTTTCAGTGCCCACCAGTGCAGTCTATCAGTGCCCACCAGTGCAGCCTATCAGTGCCAACCAGTGCAGCAGTGGAAAATGGGTTAATTTTTGCCTATTGTCATTGGGGAAATACACTGAGTAAATATATAAACTCAACACCTTTGTGTTTGCCCCTATGTATCATGAGCTGAACGCAAAAATCTATGACTTTTTCTATGTATACAAAAGGCCTATTTCTCTCAAATATTGTTCACAAATCTGTCTAAATCCGTGTTAGGCCCCTTTCACACTGGGGCGGTTTGCAAGCGCTATTGCGCTAAGAATAGCGCCTGCAAACCGACCCGAAACAGCTGTTGCTGTTCCTTCAGTGTGAAAGCCCGAGGGCTTTCACACTGAAGCGGTGCGCTTGCAGGACGCTCAAAAATGTCCTGCAAGCCGCATCTTTGGCTCGCTATAGGAGCGGTATATTTACCGCTCCTATAGCGCCCGTCCCATTGAAAACAATGGGGGAGCGCGCCGAACCCGCCCGCAAAACGCCGCTATAGCGGCGGTTTGCGGGCGGTATTGACCTTTTTTCGGCCGCTCGCGGGGGGGTAAAAACACCCCGCGAGCGGCCGCAATGCGCCGCTAAAACGCCGGTAAAGCGGCGCTAAATATAGCGCCGCTTTACCGCCAGCGCCCCCACCGCTCCAGTGTGAAACCAGCCTTAGTGAGCACTGCTCCTTTGCCAAGATAATCCATCCACCTCACAGGTGTGGCATATCAGGATGCTGATTAGACAGCATGATTATTCCACAGGTGTGCCTTAGGCTGGCCACAATAAAAGGCCACTCTAAAATGTGCAGTTTTACTGTATTGGGGGGATCCGGGGGAACCCGAAAACCAGTCAGTATCTGGTGTGACCACCATTTGCCTCACTCACCAGTGCAGCACATCTCCTTCGGAAGTTTATCAGGTTGTTGATTGTGGCCTGTGGGATGTTGGTCCATTCCTCTTCAATGGATGTGCAAACTTTCTGGATATTGACAGGAACTGGAACAAGCTGTCAAATACGCCAACCCAGAGCTTTCCAAACGCTCAATGGGTGACATGTCCGGTGAGTATGCTGGCCATGCAAGAACTGGGATGTTTTCAGTTTCCAGGAATTACGTACAGATCCTTGCAACATGGGGCCATGCATTATCATGCTGCAACATGAGGTGATGGTCGTGGATGAATGGCACAACAAGGGGCCTTGGGATCTTGTCAGGGTATCTCTGTGCATTCAAAATGCCATCAATAAAATGCACTTGTGTTCGTTGTTCATAGCATATGCCTCCCCATACCATAACTTCACCGCCACCATGGGCCACTTGATCCACAACATTGACATCAGCAAACCGCTCACCCACACGACGCTATACACGCTGTCTGCCCTGTACGTGATTCATCTGTGAAGAGAACACCTCTCCAAATTTCCAGACTCCATGAAATGTGAGCATTTGCCCACTCAAGTCGGTTACAACGACAAACTTCAGTCAGGTTGAGACCCTGGTGAGGATGACGAGCATGCAGATGAACTTCCCTGAGACGGTTTCTGAGAGTTTGTGCATAAATTCTTTGGTTATGCAAACCAATTGTTGCAGCAGCTGTCTGGGTGGCTGGTCTCAGACGATCTTGGAGGTAAAGATGCTGGATGTGGAGGTCCTGGGCTGGTGTGGTTACACGTGGTCTGTGGTTGTGAGGCCGATTGGATGTACTGCCAAATTCTCTGAAATGCCTTTGGAGACGGCTTATGGTAGAGAAATGAACATTCAATTCAAGGGCAACAGCTTTGGTGGACATTCCTGCAGTCAGCATGCCAATTGCACGCTCCCTCAAAACTTGCGACATCTGTGAAATTGTGCTGTCTGATAAAACTGCACATTTTAGAGTGGCCTTTTATTGAGGCCAGCCTAAGGCACACCTGTGCAATAATCATGCTGTCTAATCAGCACCTGTGAGGTGGATGGATCATCTTGGCAAAGGAGAAGTTCTCACTAACACAGATTTAGACAGACAAACAATATTTGAGAGCAATAGGCCTTTTGTCTACATAGAAAAAGTTGTAGATGTTTGAGTTCAGCTCATAATAAATGGGGGCAAACACAAAAGTGTTGCGTTTATAATTTTGCTCAGTGTACAAATCACACATATCTATATATTTCTCAATTTGGGAGATAGGAATCACACACAAGGCAGAGGTGCCTTGACACACTAGTTTGGCTTTGCATGTATTTACAAATGTATTCAACAAAAGCCTATGTTTTAACTTATCTTTCTGAAACGGCTACACAGCTTTACAGCTTTTATTTGCTTCCCCTTTAAAAATTAAGCTTGGATAAATACATTTGATACATACTGTTCTTGGTATGAATGTTATCATCTTGCAGTTTGGAGCCAGGGCTGCTGCAGTGTTTCACAGCATGATCGACACCTACAGCTGAGAAAAAAATATATATTCTTTTTTTAAGACTTGTTAATTTATTTCATGCAAATTAATTGGCTGCTGTAAGGATGTACTGCACAATCTTAGCATCTGAATTTTCTTTATTAGCCAGGAATCCAGGTGCTAAACTACTTTCAAATATCTGTTTGTCTCTCCTGTGTTGGTGTAATGTGGGCAGATTCTCACTTGTTAATTTGCAAAATGTGTGAAATTGAATTGAGTTAGAGAAATTCTCCAAATGTAATTATCTAAAAATACCTTATCATTCGCTTTCAGTTTTAACCTTTAAATGGTAAAATAAATATGTTTTTCACTAATAGTATTTGTTCAAGCCTTTTTATTTTATTCTCAGTAGCATACACAAATGTTCAGATTTCCAAAAGTCAGTCTCCTGCCCTCCCTGGCAAAATTCTACTTACTCAATCTTGTGTTACTATGCACACATAAACATCTGTATGATCAAATACATCTATACTCATTTAACCTTAGAAATAATGGACCCACACAAGTGACCAGAGCCTTCAGACATGTTCATTTTGTGTAATGCCGCGTACACACGATCGGAAATGCCGCCAGCAAAACTCCGATGAGAGCTTTTTGTTGGAAAATGCGACCGTGTATATTCTCCTTCGGTCTTTTGCTGGCGGAATTCCAGCCAGCAAAAGATTGAGAGCAGGTTCTCTATTTTTCGATCGTCTGTATGCAATTCGGACGTGCAAAAAATCACGCATGCTCGGAAACAATTCGACGCATGCTCGGAAGCATTGAACTTCATTTTCTCGGCTCATCGTAGTGTTGTACGTCACCGCGTTCTTGACAGTCGAAAGTTCAGAGAACCATGTAAGACAAGCTTGAGCGGAATTCCGTCAGAAAAAAACATCCAAGATTTTTCGAAAGGGAAATTTTGCTCGTGTGTACGCGGCATTACAGGACATTTCACATCCAATGTACATTGCCCTGCCAAGTGGTTTAAAGTACATATGTTTAAGCTTTAAAATAAAAAGAAACTTTTTAAACCTGAGCAAATACCTGGTGATGAAGGTTCTTGTTGCTTTTATGGGGTGAATACTGTCTCCCAATTGAGCCCCTACATTGCTGCCTTGTCACATGGTTGAGACTACATGCAGCTGAGCCAACATACATTGCCCAGGCATAATCAAGCATTTTCACTATCACAAAGCTTGCTCTGAGTGACCATGTGCAGGTGATGTTTGAGCAAGTGCATGTAGACAGACTGCACATAGGCTGGGAAGAATAGTAGCATTTCATTTTTTTTTTTTAAAAAGGTGCAAACAGAAATAGTATATTGTCAGGATCTGAGGAGACAACATGTGTCCTCCACATATTTCAGAAAACTAAAAGTTGACTTTATTTGTTAGCAAATAAAAACAGACTTTTCCTTCAGTGTAAACAAAGCAAGTAGGCCATAGATTATACAATTTTCTTTCCTGCAGCCCCTTCCACAGTATTAAAACCCCTTATGCTACATTTTAGGATGTACCACTCTTTTGCTTTGATCTCCTTTCTTTCCCTTTTATCTGTCTCTATCCTAATTTCTTTCTTCTTTTTTCACCATCCCTCTCTCTAGCCGTCTTTCTTGTTCTTTCTCTTATTCTTTATCTCCCTTTTTCTTTGTTCCTCCCCCTCCTTTCCTTTCTCTTTCATGTATTCTCTATTTTTATTCCTTCTCTTACTCCTTCATGGGGGGTTGGGATGCATGGCAGTGCTGTCAGGGAGTTGGGATCAGTGGCAGTGCTGGCGGGGAGTTGGGATCAGTGGCAGTGCTGGGGGGGAGTTCTGATCAGCCATTTAGGTGCTCTTGATCAAGGTCATCTGGTGATCTGAGAACTGTGGTGGAGACTTTTAATGGCAACTATAACCACAGGTAGTGTTACTCACTATGTCTCTGGCTTCACTGTGTCTTCGACTTTACTGTGTCTCTGACTTTGTCGTGTCTTGCAGCAGTGACACCTATGACGAAATCAGGAGATGGAGTCTTCTCTAGACATGTGCAATTCGTTTAGTTTTTTTTGTTTTTCGTTTTTTTTTGTTTTTTCCGTTCGTTCGTTTTCCTACGAATGAACGAATCGTTCGAATCGAACAAATCCGAATAACGAATCGTTCGAATCGTACGAATCCGAAAAGCAACGAAAATCCGAAAAACCAAACAATGAAAATCCGAAAAACGAAAAAAGGAGCAACGAAAATGAACGAAAAAATTTGTACATTCGTAACTTTTTTTTTTGTTGAATTGGTAATTTTCCGTGTCCCTTACAATGGTGCTTCAAATGGATTGAACCAAAAAATTCGTACATTCGTACTTTTTTTTTCGATTCGTAACCTTTTTTTCGATTCGTAACTTTTTTTTTTCAATTCGTAACTTTTTTTTTTTTTTCGATTCGTAATGAATGGATTGAACCAAAAAATTCGTACATTCGTAACTTTTTTTTTCGACTCGTAACTTATTTTTTTCGATTCCTAACTTTTTTTTTCGATTCGTAAATTATTAAAATGTAATAATAGCATACACATTACATAAAATTATGAATTATGCTCCGATTACGAATCTAGGAATGTTACGAATGTTACGAATGTACGAATAACCACGAATGCGTCCGAATTTCGAATAAACGAATGAACGAAAATTAAACTAACGAAAAAACGAATCAACGAAAAATAACTCTTACAAAAGTACGAATCGTTACGAATACGAACAACGACGACTTACGAATGTACGAATTGTTACGAATACGAATAACGACGACTTACGAATGTACGAATCGTTACGAATCAACGGAAACTAAAAAAACGAAACAAAAAAAAACAAATTTTTTTCGGAAACGAAAAAAAACGAAACGAAAATAAACAAATTTTTTTGTTGTGCACATGTCTAGTCTTCTCCAGCCCCTCCCACTTCACATTCCCCACCAGTCTGCTGACCTCTAGTCTTTGCCCCTTAGCCATGCCATCAACTGAATGGGCGGCTGCGAAGAGGCTGTGTGGGCGGCCGCGAGCTCCAGAAACAGCCCAGCTGGGCAGCCACAGGCTCCAGGGACAGCCCTGCTGGGTGACCGCAAAAAGACTGGAGAGCGGTGCGGGCTTCAGGAACAGCCCAGGATTTGGTGACCCCTGGCAAATTGTCATTCGACCACCAGGTTGAGAACCACTGATTTAGTCCATTATATTAAGTAATTATCAAACTATAGCCACTGTAATCCAGCGCAAATCGCATATTACTTACTTTTTAAAGAAACATTAAAAAATCTTGTTTCCAGGGGTAAGGCAGTGCAATCTTAGGTATTGTTTTCTGAGTCCACAGTAGAGTGTATTTCCGCCCTTACATGGAGCCCTTCCTGTGCTGTTAACCAAGCCTCCTTCTTGATCCAACATTTATATGGCAAACCTGCTTCCCTGCTCATAGCCGACTTGTTTTATTTCATTGTATTTACTTGTGCCAATCTTATCAGCTTCAGCTGATAAGACTGTAGTATGCAGTCCAATGCCCAGGCTTACAGTCCATGTGATGTCACACAGTCACATGGGGTATAGGAGGAAGCTCTGAATGATTCTGCAGTCTCGTAGGATTTGAGTGTTGTGCCGCAGGGATTCCTGATAAAAGACAGATAAGCACACAGAGCGTGCCGTAAATCAGGGGAGCTATGAGCATGCTCTAGTGACATCATTCCAAAGGACAAATCAGATTTCAACAAATATAAGCAAGTAAGGAGATATCTACGAGCTGTGTTCATTAGTTTTTTTTTTTTGCTGATTTGCATGGGACAAAGTTGTGGGGGAGAGTTTACAACCACTTTAAGGTATCACCTAAAGACAGATAGAGATAGTCAAATAGATTGGAGTTAGGAGGTTCAGAGGTTGGGGAGGCTCTGGAGAATTCCTGGAGGTGAGCATAGGGGGAGGTGATGAGCTAGTGAGCAGGAGGTCTTGGGAGAAGGGACGAGAATGGTTTGATTGATATTTTGAGAAGTTGTTGGTAATTTAGCTGAGTTATGGGTGGTTTTGTAGGTTGTTATCAGAATTTTGAATTATATTCAATATGTGAGCGGAAGCCAGTGTAGGGATTGGCAGAGAGGTGTAGCGGGCACCAAATGGTTGATAAGGTGGATGAGTCTGGCAGCAGCATTCATGATGTACTGAAGAGGGGATAGCCTATGTAATGATAGTCCAACAAGGAGGGAGTTGCAATAGTCAAGCTGAAGGACAACCAGGGAGTGAATTAGTAGCTTTGCTTGGTTAAGAAGGGGCTTATGTTGGAGATGTTACCAAGGTTGAGTTGGCAAGAATTGGTCTGTGTGAATGTGGGGTCAAAAGAAGAATTCAGAGTCCAGGATTACCTCTAGATAACCTCTAGAAACTGATAGGTGTGCCATTAATCTTAATGGAGAAGTCAGAAACACAATAAAAATATATATACAGTATATACAAATGTAAAATTGTGATATGCAGTGCTTTAGTACATTCTATCCAGTTAAGGTTTAGTTTTTCTTTAAATGACAAAAAGTAGTTGCTTTAAGACCACAGATAATGAAATACAATATCTCGCTATTGGATCTGTTGCCATAGCTATAAAAAAACATTCACCAGCAGCTCATTCAGTCCCTGTAACATTTATATGCCAAGATCTCTAATCTAAAAATATTTTTAACATTCACAGTTGGTAAATAAATGATTTTATCAATGTTTTGCAATTAATTGCACTCTCATTGGCATTATGTGGCACATATTCATTGCACATTTTCAGTCCCGCATACGGTAATTTTAGCCTAAAACGAGTTACTAGTCACCTATTTTATAAAGTGAAATAACATTCCATGTTTATAAATTATTATTTACTGAAAGGTACCAGCACCATGAGAATTATAACTCAGTTAAAACAACAATCAAACTTGAAAGTATTTCATAAAAGACTACCGACTGATGACATCACTCCACTTAAAAACTAAATTATTCATCCAGAACTGACATGGTGAACGTAAACGCATGGCTCTCTATTGTGTTTCACCCTAATTTGGCATAATCTTAGAGATAGAAGCAGCTGGAGCAAAGGGTGTTAATATACACCATATGATAGCAAGGATATTGACCATATGATAACAAGGATATTGACTAAGATAATAAGTAGAAGGCACGACTGACTTAAAGTGTTACTAAACCCAGTAATATGAAAACAGTTCATCTGTACATCCCCCCCCCCCCCCCCCCCCCCCCCCCCCCCTGGTATTGATTGACAGCAGTGGAAATCCATGGCTCCCACTGCCTCAGCAAAGCCAGTGAGACCAGGAAATGAGGGAAAAGAAGAGCTACAGACATGCACAGCACTGGATTGAATGAGGGCCAAGTAAGTAAAAGGGGTGAGGAGAAATGCTAATGTTCAAACATTTTGTACATATTTAGGCTTTAAAACCACTTTATAGACACACTCATTGAAATGTACTAATCTTCCGTCTAAATATAGTGAAAGGAATCCCATGTTGTCCAGGTAGATCACCACCTAACTAAGGTTGCCTACCCCTGCTCTAGAGGATATTATAGCACCAACTTTTTCACATACTAAGAGCTAGTAATTTTTTTAGGTAGGGAGAGAAGGCCCGGACACTATAAGTTGACCTTGCATTTTACTGAAAAGTCTGTTTTAGGCCTAAATTATAATAAAAATGTAATTGAATGTAATGGTAATAATAAGAAGACTCTCTGGCTGACGGCTAAATGGCCTGTCAAGCATGCATCACTGATAGCTATGAAGCTGGTAGCCACTGGCCTCCTAACAACTAGCATGAGTGGCAAGCTGTCACATTTACAGTATCTCACATTTTTTTTAAAATATTTTATTATATCTTTTCATGTGACAACACTGGAAAAAATGACACTTTTCTACAGTGTAAAGTAGCGAGTGTACCACTTCTATAACAGTGTACATTTTCTGTCCCCTCAAAATAACTCAACACACAGACATTAGTGTCTAAACTGCTGGCAACAAAAGTGAGTACACCCCTAAGTGAAAATGTCCAAATTGGGCCCAAAGTGTCAATATTTTGTGTGGCCACCATTATTTTCCAGCACTGCCTTAACCGTCTTGGGCATGAAGTTCACCAGAGCTTTACAGGTTGCCACTGGAGTCCTCTTCCACTCCTCTATGATGACATCCTGGAGCTGGTGGATGTTAGAGACCCTGCGCTCCTCCACCTTCCATTTGAGGATGCCCCATAGATGCTCAATAGGGTTTAGGTCTGGAGACATCACCTTTACCCTGAGCTTCTTTAGCATCTCAGTGGTCATCTTGGAGGTGTGTTTGGGGTCGTTATCATGTTGGAATACTGCCCTGCGGCCCAGTCTCCGAAGGGAGGGGATCATGCTCTGCTTCAGTATGCCATAGTACATGTTGGTATTCATGGTTCCCTCAATGAACTGTAGCTCCCCAGTGCCCGCAGCACTCAGGCAGGCCCATGCCATGACATTCCCACCACCATGCTTGACTGTAGGCAAGACACACTTATCTTTGTACTCCTCACCTGGTTGCTGCCACACACGCTTGACACAATTTGAACCAAATAAGTTTATCTTGGTCTCATCAGACCACAGGACATGGTTCCAGTAATCCATGTCCTTAGTCTGCTTGTCTTCAGCAAACTGTTTGCAGGCGTTCTTGTGTCTTTAGAAGATGCTTCCATCTGGGACAACAGCCATGCAGACCAATTTGATGCAGTGTGCGGCCTATGGTCTGAGCACTGACAGGCTGACCCCCCACCCTTTCAACCGCTACAGCAATGCTGGCCGCACTCATGCATCTATTTCCCAAAGACAACCTCTGGATGCTGAGCACGTGCCCTCAACTTCTTTGGTCGACCATGGCAAGGCCTGTTCTGAGTGGAACCTGTCCTGTTAAAGCGCAGTATGGTCTTGGCCACCGTGCTTCAGCTCAGTTTCATGGTCTTGGCAATCTTCTTATAGCCTAGGCCATCTTTATGTAGAGCAACAATCCTTTTTTTCAGATCATCAGAAAGTTCTTGGCCATGAGGTGCCATGTTGAACTTCCAGTGACCAGTATGAGAGAGTGAGAGCAATAACACCAAATGTAACACACCTGCTCCCATTCACACCTGAGACCTTGTAACACTAACGAGTTACATGACACCGGGGAAGGAAAATGGCTAATTGGGGGTGTACTCACTTTTGTTGCCAGCAATTTAGACATTAATGGCTGTGTGTTGTTGTTTCGAGGGGACAGCAAATTTACGGTTATACAAGCTGTACACTCACTACTTTACATTGTATCAACGTGTAATTTCTTCAGTGTTGTCACATGAAAAGATATAATAAAATATTTACAAAAATGTGAGGGGTGTACTCACTTTTGTGAGATACTGTACATTCTGGTTGTAATAATGCTGCTTAATGTGTCACTTCCTGTTGCAGCCAGATATACAGTCAACAGGCAGGCAAACTAAATAGGGTCTTTGTAAAACACTGCACAGGCAATGTTTAGACCAAATTCTACTAAAAAGAAGAAATGGCTGCACATGCAAAGGTTCCAAATATATGCCTTTATTGAAAATCACCAGGATACACCAGGACACCAGATATTTAGTCACGTAAACGCGTTTCACACATCCAAACTGTGCTTAATCATTACAATGACTATACTAAAAGTTGAAGCTAATATAAGACCGCCCGACATCAACAGGTGTTCATTAGGTGGTCAGAACAAGCAACAGCTACACAACATGATCAGTAATTACATACTAGAAAAAAGCGCTCTGTCCTACAAAAACAAAACCACATGTTTATGCATTACTCATTAATTTTAATCATATCTAATTAACCACAATTTTTTATTCCACCCATTAATGCATTTATGTATTTATCCATATGTATATGCATTGATGTTGTATTTTTCACTATATATGTGTATTCACTTTTGATATATGTGTTTATATGCATTTTTTTATACACAGTTCACTGTTTGTAGGACAGAGCACTTTTTTTCTTGTATGTAATTACTGATCATGCTGTGCAGCCATTTCTTATTTTTCCAAGTATTCCACGGAGGCGGGCAGGGCCTAGCACTCCTATTTGGTTCCAATTAGGATTGTATACACCTGGAGCGGCAGATTCTTTCTTTCTTTCTTGACTAGACCAAATTCTACTTTGGTCAAAACCCCCAAAAAATAACAAACATGGTATATTTATCATTTTCCAATCCTCCCCTTCTTGGCTCCCCCACTAACGGTCCTGGCCCCTCCCTCCCAATGAGCGCCCCCTAAACAGTGCAGCTTGGCCCCTCACTAGCTGTGATTTACAGCAGCCTGAAGCAATGGCTCCCACTGCTATGTCTGAGCCAGTGAAGAGCGCGAGAGAGAGAGCAGCGATGCTGCCCTAGTGCACAGCACTGGATTGACATCAGGCTTAGGTAAGTATGGGGGAGGGGGCTGGGGTAGAGCTGCCCACAGAAGGTTTTTTACTTTAATGCATTAAAGTGGTAATAAAGGTCATTAAAAAAAAAGATGCAAGTTCAGAGCATAATGTGCTGGTATGCATTACATACTAGCACATTATGAAAGACTTATCTTAAAATGAAACCCTCCAGCGGTGCACTGTCACCTGTGACACGGCTTCAATCTTCACCTAGTCTTCCTTTCTGGATCTGTTTGAATAGGGGAGCCTGGGTTACCTCACTCCCACTCATTTGCATGGGAGACACAGCCGTGACATAGCCCTCTGGAGGAATGGCATACCGTCCCTTCAGATCACAGTGTGCAAGTGCCCGTTACCTCACTGACTGCAAAAGTAGTGAACAACTTATACTGTAGGTAAGCTTTATAGTGAGTAAGCAGTGTTTACTACTTCTTTAAGGTAATTCAGACCTACTGCCTTTAGAACCACTTTCACCCCTGCTGCAAAGGTGTTTTTTTTTTTTTTTTGTGGGGAGGCTTATCATTTTTTTGCTATTGCATGCCATGAACCTCAGATCAAGTGGTTCAATTTGCTAATAATCTTTATGGGGATATGGTAGACAGTACAATATTTTTTATAACTTTCACTTTATCAAACGATACAATTAATATTTTTAGATTTAACTGACCAAATAAAAAAATCGTAGGCTTTATTTTGATCAACTTGTACAAAAGATGACACTTTTATATTTCACCTAATATATTCTGTGCAACACATTCTAATTGAGCTTGTTATTCCTGATTAAAACAATTTCATTCATATACAGCATGGAGTCTAATGAGGTCATAGTTACATCCTTAGTGGACAACATTCACATTTCAGCATAATTGGAAAATTTGGTTCATGCTGTTAGCTCATAATCTTTTAAATTATACATCTATAAAGATGTATTTTGCCATTAAACAATTTTATTTTAATAATTTTCCAAATGTTTGCCACTTATTGCATGTCTTTCAGAAAAAAATACAAAAGCCCAAAATACTGTAAAAATAGAAAAAGTTTTGAGATTATGATTTTATATGTATCCTAAAATATATGTGCTCCAATCTATAATGCAATTTTATTTAAGACCAACATCATCGATTTTCATTATCACCATTTCCTTTTTATCTTCATTATCCCTAAGGATGCTACAACAATTTGCTGATAAGCATAAATCAGAAGGAGGCTTGCTGGCATATGGTCTTAAACGATTTATCAGGAATTTAGGAAATCCCCTATGGAACTATTTAACAGATGAGAAAATACATTTACTTGGATCATATGCACAACTTACATCATCTTGTCTGGAGGAAAAAGAAACAATTGTATATGAACACTGTTGGCATAAATATAAAGGATCCTAAGATTAAATTGCCAAAGAGTCAGCACCATTAAGATAACAAATTGTCTTTCTAGACTATAAAGAGTTTACCCTCCTCCACCGAACTAGCACTGACTATGTTTAATGTCTCTTTTCCTCTATTACCAGGAAACAAGATATTTGGCACTAACAGGAAAAAACAAGTGTATATGCAGTATACAGTTTTGCTCATAAGTTTACATACCCTGGCAGAATTGATAATTATAAATCTTGGCCATTTTTCAAAGAATATGAATGATAACACAAAAACATTTCTTTCACTCATGGTTAGTGTTTGGCTGAAGCCATTTATTATCAATCAACTGTGTTTACTCTTTTTATATCATAATGACAACAGAAACTACTCAAATGACCCTGACATATCCCAGTTCTTAGTACCGCGTATTGTCACCTTTAACATCGATGACAGCTTGAATTTTTTTGTGGTATTTGTGGATGAGGCTCTTTATCTTCTCAGATGGTAAAGCTGCCCATTCCTCTTGGCAAAAAGCCTCCAGTTCCTGTAAATTATTGGGCTGTCTTGCATGAACTGCACGTTTGAGATCTCCCCAGAGTGGCTCAATGATATTGAGGTTAGGAGACTGAGATGGCCACTCCACAACCTTCACTTTATTCTGCTGTAGCCAATGACAGGTCAACTTGGCCTTGTTTTTTGGATCATTGTCATGTTGGAATGTCCAAGTACGTCCCATGCGCAGCTTCCTGGCTGATGAATGCAAATGTTTCTCCAGTATTTTTTGATAACATACTGCATTCATCTTGCCATTCATTTTGACCAAATTTCCTGTGCTTTTGTAGCTCACACATCCCCAAAACCTCAGTGATCCACCTCTGTGTTTCACAGTAGGAATGGTGTACCTTTCATCATAGACCTTGTTTACTCCTCTCCAAATGTAGCGTTTATGGTTGTGGCCAAAAAGCAAAATATCGGTCTCATCACTTCAAATGACTTGTCCAGACCTGTGCCAGAAGGTTTGAGGCTTGTCTCGGTGCTGTTTGGTGTATTGTAAGCAGGATATAAAGATACAATTATGTGCAGCGCTTAAAAGGTTTGTACTACTACAAACTCATATGTGTAGAAGCCAATATATATATAATGTGAAATAACCACAGCAATAAAAAATGGCAAAACAGGGAAAAAGTGATGTAAAAATCACAAAACTCAAATAATCTATAAATCCATATACTGTCATATAGAAATTAATAAAACGTGAATGGAATAGTCCATAAGTAGACAGTGAGGAAAAATAAACTCTATAGCAAGGAAAGTGTTCCACGTGCCATCAGTGTTGAATGGAAAAACAACAATGAAACCACCACCAGTTGTGTGAAGGCTTACCGGAGTGTAGGGACTCAAGTGGGCATATGCTCAATGAGTCAACAAGGCTTGTGGTGTTACCACCAATGTATGGAACCTTTACACGCACATTCACTTTAATGGCATCCCAGTGCGTTGGCCCACCCTTTGCAACTATAACAACTTCAACTCTTTTGGGAAGGCTGTCCACAAGGCTTAGGAGTGTGTCTATGGGAATGTTTGACCATTCTTCCAGAAGCGCATTTGTGAGGTCATGCACTGATGTTGGACAAGAAGGCCTTGATCCCAAAGGTGTTCTATCTGGTTGAGGTCAGAACAGTACTGTGTAAAAGTTTTAGGCAGGTGTGAAAAATTCTGTAAATTAAGAATGCTTTCAGAATTAGAAGTGTTAATAATTTATTTTATCAATTAAAAAAAATACAGAAACAGAAGAGAAATCCAAATCAAACCAATATTTGGTGTGACCCACCCTTTGCCTTCAAAACAGCATCAATTCTTTAATTTGTCTTAGAACAATTGCATGCAGTTTATGAAGAAAATCAGCAGGTAGGTTGTTCCAAACATCTAGGAGAACTAACCACAGATCTTCTGTGGATGCAGGCTGCCTCAGATCCTTCTGTTTCTTTATGTAATCCCAGACAGACTTGATGATGTTGAGATCAGGGCTCTGTGGGGACAAACCATCCCTTCCAGGACTCCTTGTTCTTGTTTACACTGAAGATAGTTCTTAATGATATTGGCTGCATGTTTGGAGTCATCCTGATGCCGAAGTTTGGAGCCAATCATAAGCCTCCCTGAGCCTCCTCAGCATTGCGAACACCATTGATCCTGACCAAATCTCCAACTCTGTTTTCAGAAATGCAGTCCCAAACTTGCAAAGAATCTCTACAATGTTTGACTATTGCCTGCAGACATTTATTATTGTACCACTCTCCAGCCCTTTGGAAAATAAACTGCCTCCTACTACAGCCAAATATTTCAGTTTTTGACTCATCACCTGCTGCCATTTTTCTGTACCCCAGTTCATATGTTTTTGTGCATTGTTGAGTCGCTTAACCTTGTTTCCACATTCTATGCATGAAAACATGGGAACTGGGTTTGCAGACAAATGGCAGCAGGTGCTCTGGAGTAATGAGTCAACATTTTAAATATTTGGCTGTAGCAGGAGGCAGTTTGTTCACCAAAGGGCTGGAGAGCAGTACATGAATGTGTGTCTGCAGGCAACAGTGAAGCATGGTGGAGGTTCCTTGCAAGTTTAGGGCTGAATTTTTGCAAATGGAGTTGGAGATTTGGTCAGGAATTAATGGTGTCCTGAAAAAAAAATATAGACTTATCCATCATGCCATACCATCAGGTAAGCGTTGAATTGGCCCTAAATTTATTCTGCAGCAGGACAACAACCCCAAACTCAGCTTACAATGACTGTAACACTGAAAATTAGTTTAGTGATCAACATCCCACCTCCTAGAATCTTTAAATTGATTAGGCCTCTGGATTTTTCCCATTGTGTTTTCATATGCAAAATAGTTTGGTGCTAATATTAGAACTACTAAGTTACATCCATATTGTGCTGACTTTTCTAAGACCCCTTTCACACTGAGGCGAAAATAGCCTCTAAATAATGCCTGAAAACCGCCTCTCATTCATTTCAGTGTGTCTTTTCACACTGGGGCGGTGCGCTTGTGGGACGTTAGGAAAAATCCTGCAAGCAGCATCTTTGGGGCGGTTTGAGAGAGCTGTAAACAGTGCTCCCAAAACGCCTTGCCCATTGAAATGAATAGGCAGCACTTCCAAATCACCTGAAAAGCTCTTCAAAAGCACTGCAACACAGGCATTTTATACCCCTTCTTTGGGGTTGAAAGCGCCCCACTAGTGGCTCAAAAACGAGCAACGCTTTGGCGCTAACAGTTGACCCTCACAGTGCGAAAGGGGGTCTAAAGGTACTTTTTAAAATTTTTGTGTAAATTATTACTTTGAAGTTAGCCTGAATATTTCACTGGGGAACACAGTTCCCCAAAGGTAGTTTGATGAGCCAGATTGTGTGTCATAATGGACAAAAGCCAATGAAAGCTGGAAGAAGAAACAAGAAGTGTTGTACATTGCAAAAGACAATTATCAACATATAACATATAACAATGGACAGGGCATCATTAGCTGCATAAAGTTAGATAAATAAAAAAAATACACTTTCTATATCAGAGTAGGAATGTAACACTAACAACAAATAGGGCATAGGGAGTTTGAGCGTTAACACATACCTTACTACGTAGGCAAAACATCATAGACCTTCAGACATAATCCATAAACTTGCCCTCATTTCTCTCACAGCTCAGCAAAGAGGATCCCAAAACGGCCCCTCTGTTCTCTGTTTGCAATAACTGGATGCAACCAGTGTAACATATGGAAAACATACATTGGTGTGGCATTGTCTTTTATACCTTGCATCAAAAAGCACCTCAATTAGGCACTCCAAGGCAAGCACATTGGTGTGAATGGGCTCCAATAGTAGAACAATGTCTTCCAAAAAAAAAAAAAGTACAGCTTTATTTTTATCCCCCTGCAAAGTCCCACAAATATATGTTGGGCCTGCAAGTGAATTCCCCCTACTGTAGCTTCCTTTGACGAAGTTGCAATGATGCAACACTGCTCCTGAACTCAGAGCATTCTCATGTAGGATGCACCTGCTTGGATTATAGTGGGATGATAATATATTGCGGGGGGGCATTGCTATCACCGTTGTCACTGATGGTCACAAGTTTGCAGCTTGTTAAAAAGCACCTAGCCACCCCTAGTCCTGCCCACTGATTTCTGGATTGAATGAACTAACTATTCTGCTGCCACCCTCCCACTGTGAGTCGCAGTGTTTGTAAGGAAGATTTAGCTGAGTCAGGTAGGTAAATGTTGATTTTGGTTTATTTTATGAGGCTTGTGCATCACATAGAAACTGGATTTGGCACCTGTTTACTGTCAAGCCTTTAATTGTACTTTATGCTGCCAATTGCAGAAGGCTAAAGTTAATTATTACAGATTTTTTTTATTGCAGGATTAATCCCAATTTAGCTAATTTTTAGGTTTGGATTAATTAGAGAACATTTCCCTATCAGGTGGATTCACACATTACTATTTTAAATTTACACCTATTATTGGGAAACTGTCACCATTTATTTAAAGTAAGGTCAGATGTTTTACATTAGCAACTCCCAATGTGCTGAGAATAAATTCTGTGAATAGTTTAGTTGGTAGATAATTCATTTACATTACAGCAATTCCAGTAAAATGGGACTGTTCTAAGTAGCCTTGGGACCATCCTTGGGGCTAGTGTAGCAATCTCATTAAAAAAACTTGCAGTGTACTCCTAACTGACTCAGCAGTAATTGCAAATAAGATTAACCAGATCAAAAGGAATGTTAACAGAGTGATTTTGTATTTATAGCTTGCTGTTTAGAGCCATGCTATCAGAGATGATTACAATAGAACCCATATATAAGTTAAATGTTGAATGTTTAACTCTATACATTTGAGACTTGGTCAGATGAATCATTCGGAACTCGTATAAATGTATTCCTTTCTTTGTACATCATTTCTCAATCCCACAAATGCCTTTTCTTTTTTTTTTGCAGATGAAAACTGATACACAGAGGGGATTTTTGAAAGTCACATTCTTATTGTTTATTAAGAAAAGGGGTTGTTTTTTTTGCAGCAAAAGCTGAAGGGGATTTTGAAACAATTTTCTTCCAGTATAAAACACAAAACAAATGCCATTTCAGTTTCTTGTTAGCACAGCATAAATGACAGTTTAGTTGTTGCTTTCTGTGCTTTGAGCATCAGGAACTCTCAGGTGCAAGAGCTACAAAATGGAAATTGGTTTTGTAACATAATTCAGCAACAAAACAAATAATTTTAACTTTGTATACACCCTAATATCTTAAATGAAATACACAACATTGAAGTATAGGCAGCAATAAACTCAAGCTAACTCAAGTGAACTGAAGAGGATAAATAATATGTTATTGACTCTACAATAAATGTTCTCTGAATGGGCAAATGCTATTTTTTATTTTTATTTTGTAAATGCTGCCTGAAGCAACTGGGCATAACATACACATATTCTATATAATACTTGTGTTTCTGTAATGAGTGGGAAGACGGTGATCTAAAATTAGTGACAATGAGGATTGACCAAGAGCAGTTATGGCATTCTGTATGTGCTTCTGTACATTTATGGCATGTGTGTGGTGTTATAAAATGTCCCCATGAGATCTGGTGGTGATTTGATTTACTAAAGAGTCTGAACATGTGATATTAAAATATTGTAAACTTGCTTACCTATAATAAGTTTATGAGTGTACTTTTCACTTTAATTAAATGATTACTCTTGGAGCCATAGTGAGAGAGCAAGTGCAATCTGACATTCACTATTCTGTCACCTACCTGCACTCATAATGACAACCCATTCTGTCTTCCACCTCCCGCATAACCATAATAATATCAAACAATCTATAATTTGTACATTCCTCCTTAATTACAGTGCCCTGTTATGTAATCCTGCCATGCACTCCCAGAGCAGAGTATGGGGGTTATTTACGAAAGGCAAATACACTTTGCACTACTACTGCAAAGTGCACTTGAAATTGTACTTAAAGTGCACTTGGAAGTGCAGTCGCTGTATATCTGAGAGGAAGATCTGAAATCAGGGGAAGCTCTGCTGATTTTATTATCCAATCGTGTGCAAGCTAAAATGCTGTTTTTTATTTTCCTTGCATGTCCCTCTCTGATCTACAGCGACTGCACTTCCAAGTGCACTTTCTGTGCACTTTGCACTTGTAGTCTGCACTTGTAGTGCAAAGTGGATTTTCCTTTAGTAAATAACCCCCTATGTGTCATCAGCATTAGATTAGAAATCTAGCAGAGTAGCAGCTAACAGTTTTTGGAGAGATTTTGTCCTCTAACTTTAGCCTCTTGGGGCCTAGGGTCATCTGCAGTAAGCTGTAAGCAGAGATGGTCAGGTGCAAGGCTTCGCCAATTAGGGCACAGAGCACTGTCAGAGCCCTGATTGGGCAAAGTAATGATGATGATTTTCTCCAATCATGGCTCAGTGCTCATAGTCCCACCCCACACTATAAAAGGTAACTTCCCATAGGAAGCTTTTGCATCGTGTTGGAGTGGAGGTAGCTTGAGCAGGGCTCAGTTTACTACTGAGTTAATGAGTTCACTTATTGTGAGTGTAGAGTGTTAGGGTAGTGTTAGTATAGTGTGAGCGACAACATGCAGAGGAGGTGGTGGACTAACTTACTAAACCATCCTCATCCTCCTCATCCTCTATGATCCAAGCTGACACTAGTGCATAGTCCACCATAGCTGCCAGGGAGGCTTATTCTGCCTCCTTGTCCACAGAGATTTATTTTGCATTGGATGTCCTCCAGGACAGTACCCTTTTTATGGCCAATGACTTACATATAAGCCTTCAAAATTGAGACTTTTGATTTTTCAAGTTCAGGTTCCAAACTTTTGCGATGTTCGGGAGTTCTGGGACGAACCAAATCAGGGGTGTTCGGCCCATCTCTACTGATGGGTGCAGACACATTTGAGTTCCTAACAACCAATGATGTCACTTGCCCCATTCACTTACATGGCTGGGAATGCCTAATATTGTAAGATAAGGGGTGAGGATAGTTTGACAATGGCATGGGATTCTCTCCAAAATAACAGTGTGAGCCCCCCCTGCCTTCAAATTCTATATCAGACCCTTTAGCTCTAGTATAAATTGTAAGGAGAAACCCCATGCAAATTCAAGAAAAAAAGTGTGAGGTCCCCTGTTAAAATCCATATTAGAACCTTATCCAAGCATGTAGTGTGGCTGGGCACAAAATAGGGGGGCGAGCGTGCCCTTCTTGAACCATACCAGGCCACACTTCCTCAACATGGAGGGGCCTTGGCTGGGAGGAATCCCCATGACAAAGCACCTTGCCCCTATGTTGATGAGGACAATTCCCTCTTCCTTATAACCCTTGCCTGATGGTAGTGAGGGTCTGTGGGAACTTATTGGAATCTGGAAGCCCCCTTTAACAATAAGAGGACACCAAAAACTGCTTCCCTCCAAGTGTATAAGTAAGGGGTAGTACCCCTAACTATTAATAAAAAAAAAATGAATTTGTACTTAAGATCAGTTAAACCATTCCTAGGGAGATGGGCCCCAAATTAGTTTCCCCAGGAGAAGGATGCAGGAAATTATTATCTCAGCTTTAAAACATGAAACCTGAAATATTTGGCTGTAACATAAAGAAGTTTGTTTGCTGAAGGCCTGGAGAGAGGTACAAGGAATGACACAGATTGTGCTGTCGAAGAACAGATTAGGGATGGAGGGAGAATAAAAATCTGAAGGGGTGACAGGACAAATTCTGCTGCTAGAGAGACAGAAAATAAATAAACTTACTCGGATAGTGTCTTCTCTTATCTCCCAGGTTCGCTTTCCTTTCTGCCAGTATTGCTGTAAATTTCAGCATTGTAAAGCTTCGGCAGCCTTCCTCTCCAATTATCGACTTCAGTTCCGGGAGGTTTACCTCCTTCCTGACCAGGCCATTTTTTTGCGATATGGCACTGTGTATGGACTTGTATTTAAATCAAATAAACTCAGCACTGTTGTCACTACCTCTAGCCTTCAGCCATCCATGTGGCTCGCTTTCTGTCTAAGATGACTACAGATGATGATCCAGAGGCCTTTCTGCTAACGTTTGAACGGACCGCTGAGAGGGAAGGTTGGCCTAAAACCCAGTGGGCAGGACTGGTCGCCCCATTGCTTACTGGGGAATCGCAGAAGGCCTACTATGATTTGGAGTCAGCAGAAGCAGGAGACTATGAAAAGGTCAAACAGGAAATACTGGCACGACTTGGTGTCACTTTGGCAGTTCGAGCACAGCGGGTCCACAGCTGGTCCTTCCAAGACGAGAAGCCCCAAGATCGCAGATGTTCGACCTAATTCACCTGGTGAGGAAATGGCTACAGCCGGAGTCCTTGTCTGGGCCACAAATAGTGGAGCGTGTGGTCATGGACCAGTTTCTGAGGTCACTACCAATTCCCCTGCAGGAGTGGGTGAGTCAAGGAGGCCCCAATTCGGCGACCCACCTGGTGGAACTTGTGGAAAGATATGTTGCTGCAAAGAACCTGGTCACCACCCCCACAGCCGCACGGACTTTCCACCCAAAGCCACGGTCTCCCCAGGCAACTGGTAAGACTGTTCCAGGGAAGTGGGTGGTAAGCATGGCAAGCAAAGAACCTGGTTGACTCCGACCCTATGTTAGAGTTTGCTGACCTGAGTTGGTGGTCCCTAAGCCATACAGACGGGTGGTGTTAGAACTTGCCCATGGACATGTTGCGGCAAATTGGCCATTGACAGATGAACCAATGCAGTGTCATCAGCATATCCTCGTAATCATGGATTATGCTACCCGTTACCCTGAAGCAGTTCCCTAAATATGAGAAAACCCATGTGCCAAATGACTGTGAATGATAACCTCAGTGTATCATCCTCAAACGGATGGCTTGGTGGAACGATTCAATAAGACGTTAAAGAGCATGTTAAAGAAGGTTGTGGACAAGGATGGGAATAACTGGGACTTCCTGATACCATACTTCATGTTTGCCATCAGGGAGGTTCCCCAGTCCTCTACGGGGTACTCCCCATTTGAGTTGCTTTATGGGAGACACCATCGGGGACTCTTAGACATAGCCTAAGAAACTTGGGAGGGAGAACAGACACCCCATAAAAGTGTCATTGAGCATATTGTTCAATGCAGGAGAGGATTGCAGCACTCATGCCAATGGTCAAAGAACACTTACTGCAGGCCCAGGCAGCCCATCAGAGAATATACAACAGGGGGGCCCAACTCCGTGTTTTCTCACCTGGTGACAGGGTCCTGGTGTTAGTTCCCACTGTTGAGAGCAAGTTCCTGGCTAAGTGGCAGGGTCCCTTTAGGGGTTGAAAAAACTACTGAAAGGGTGTTGCGCAGTTTAGCATGATATTGATACAGAAAGATATTAAGAATTATTGTCAAAAGGGTATTGGCAAATACCCCTGACTGGTACACTCCAAGTCCCAGAGGGTTCCTTTCAATATCAAAAAAATGCCTTTTGGGTTGCATGCCCCCGCGACATTTCAGAGAGCCATGGACAGGACCCTTTTTTTCGTAATCATGGATGATGCTACCCGTTACCCTGAAGAAGGTTTTACCGCCAATCCAAAAAAATTGCCAAAGAGCTGTTTATGGTGTTCAGTCGGGTTGGCATCCCGAAAGAAATCCTTAAATAGCAGCCATCCAGGAGTGGCCATGCCCTGCAAACAAGAAGCAGGTAAGGGCCTTTCTTGGTATTGCAGTGTATTATAGAAGATTTATCCCAAATTTTGCAACTATAGCTGCCCCTCTGACAGACCTTACGAAAGGGAAAGATTCAGTAATGGTGAAAATGGTCCCAGTAGCAGAGGAGTCTTTCCAGCTCCTGAAGAAAGCTCTGTGTGCACAGCCAGTACTGTACTCTCCCGATTTCTCCAGAGAGTTTTTTGGTTCAGACGGATGCATTGCATGTTGGTATCAGGAGAGGATTGCAGCAATCATGCCAATGGTAAAAGAACACTGTCTACCTAAGCAGAAAGCTCAATGACCATGAGAAAAAAGTATGCAGTCATTGAAAAAAATGTAAAATTGGGCCGTGGACGCGCACAGGTACTATTTGTTAGGGCGCCAGTTCTGATTTCTTTTAGTGGTATTTTATCACCATTTTATATTCTTTTTTTTATTTTGGGTAAAACAAAAAAAAATATATAAAAAATCTGATTTCTTCATCAATTTAGGCCATTATGTATTCTGCTACATATTTTGGGTTTGCGCAAAAGTTATATTGATTGGTTTGCGCAAAAGTTACAGCATTTACAAACTATGGCATATTTTTAATTATTTATTGTTTTTTTTTTTTAACTAGTAATGGCAGCGATCAGCGACTTATAGTGAGACTGCGATATTGTGGCGGACAAATCAATAAGCTAAGAACAGGAAACTGAGGTTACAACGGCTTTCACAATCAGCAGATCTCAATACAATAGACCACCTTTGAGATGTGGTGAAATGGGAGATTTGAATCATGGATGTGTACCCGACAAATCTGCAACTGCATGATGTTATCATGTCACTATGGACCAAAATCTCTGAGGAATGTTTCCAACACCTTGTTGAATCTATGCCACCAAGAATTAAGGCAGTTATGAAGGCAAAAGAGGCTTCAACCCGGTACTAGCAAGGTGTACCTAATAAAGTGGCGGGTAAAGTGTGAGTATATACAGTATATACAGCAGCCTTCAAAAAGATTCTGCACTTATATAGTTTCATTGGAAACAGTGAGGGCGGGAGGAGTAGTAATTGGTCCTGTCTGAGAGTGTCATGTGACTAGTCTGTCTGGCAAGCTGGCTGACCTTGCAGTTTAGTACAAGTGATGTAATTTGTTTTTGAAATTCTCAAATAAAGAGTTTAAGAACCCTTATATGTGTGTGTGTGTGTGTATATATATATATATATATATATATATATATATATATATATATATATATATATATATTACCAGAAATATAATTTATCATTGTTTATTTTAGCAAAGACATATTTACTGTACAGCTAATCAGACCAGCACATAAATGAAAAACGTTATTAGAAAATAAAGGATGGTTTAGTTGGTCTTGATGGTTTAATACACATCATTTTTTATTTTTTTTTATTTGTGCTTTTGTTTTTGATAATGCTAATCTTATGTACCAAGACACTTTGGAGAACTTAATGTTTGCCATTTATACAAGGGCAACCCGTGCCTCAGTATCCAGAGCTTGGATATAAAAAGCAATGTACCCCTTATGACATAAAATGTTACTTCTAAACATACCATATGTATTTTTTTTTTTTTTTCATTAAATGACTCCCTTCTGTCTTTCTTATTCTTTCATAATTTTCATTTTCATTATTTTGCCTTTTTTTTTTTTCTTTTTCCTCTCTCCTGAGGGCAAAACTAAAGTGGCCATAATGACTTTTTACTCTTGATATTCTATATTATAAATACATAAATAATTTATTGTAATATTTTGAATAAGGTAGCTCCTATAATCTTTTCTCTATTGCTGCAGGATACAATAGAAATATTAATAACTTAACTTAATGAAAAAAATGGAATAGCCATTTTAAAACCTCACAAAAACTGCATTGAGTTAACTACTTGAATGATCTATAGGACTAGGACTGTATTTTCTATATAGAAATGGTATGTAAACACATTGAAAAGCACAATTAGCATGTAATAGCAGGTTTGAAAATATAAATATTTTTTTATTGGAAACTCTATTTGTGCATTGATAATATTTGATTAGAAATAGTGTTTTAACTTCCTTGTAATTTATTATGCATAGTGTTAATAGTGATATTGGGGAATTTCACTATATAGCACTAGTTATTTAAAGAGGAAGTTAACCCAGGAATTTTTTTTAAATGAAAGTAAAACCTGCAAGGCAAAGGCATAATGAGCTAGTATGCATAGCATACTAGCTCATTATGAATAACTTACCTGAGATCGAAGCCCCCGAAGCGGTCCTCGTTCTTCATCTCTGCTGCTGCCATGTATTCCGGAGTGACTTCCGGGTCTCACGGCTACGCCGCTGTGATTGGCCGGAGCATGCGTGCGGGAGCCGTCAGTGACGGCATGTTCGCTTTCACTTGTGACTTGTGCCCAGTGCGCCTGCGCCGTTGTCTAGACAGTGTAAAACCGTGTAGGTTAAGGAGATATTTCTTGGACCTACAGGTAAGCCTTAATCTAGGCTTACCAGTAGGTCAAAGTGGTCTGTAAGTGTTTACAACCACTTTAACCACTTGCCAACCATTTTGTGCAGAATCACGTATATATATACGTGATTCTGCATTTCTGGATAGTGGGTGCGCACGTGCACTGTTTCTACTGTGATTAGTCACACGCAGAAGCCAAACACAGCGAGCACCCACTGATCGTCGAGGCTGGACAGAGCTCTGCATATGTAAACAATGCAGAGTTGTGTTCTGACAGAGGGGAAGTGATGGATTGTCAGGGCCTGAACTTGAACCTGGGACCTCTGCTGTGTTTGGCATTGACTGCCTGCTGAGCCACCTGGAATGTTGGAAAGTTCTCTGGACAATTCCTTGATTTTTGAACTCTTTGCTCCTTCCATGAACTTCCTGGTTTAAGCAATGTCTCTGCACTTCCTGTTTGCCAGATTGTTGTGCTCCCTCTAGCCAATATCTTGCTTTTGTCTCTCCTGCTACCGCCCGTATCTTCCCTAGCATTCGTTACTGACCTTTGGCTTATTCCTACGCATCTGCTTGATCCCCACCTGCTATATCACCTCCTGGTGGGGCGATCCTGAGGACCACATTCTGGTACTAACATGCAGCAAAACCCATCTCCACCCTCAGGTGCTCTGGTAAATGCCGGTTAGTACTTAGACCCCGCACCTCAGGTGAACCTGTGTCACCAGCAAGGATGACCTGATTGTATACCTGTCCCACTTTTCGGTGGGTGTTGCTCCACTGCTATAGCTACTGGCCTCCAAGCCTAACTCCAGACTGTGACATAGATTTTCTTTTAATGCAAAGGAAATAAAATTCATCAAATCCCTTAATAAAAGCAGCAAACCTAGTACACAGAAACACTGATTAGGCACACATTTAACCCTTTGATCACCCTAGATGTTTAACCCCTTCTCAGCCAGTGTTATTAGTACAGTGACAGTGCATATTTTTAGCATTGATCACTGTATTAGTGTCACTGGTTCCCACAAAGTATCAAAAGTGTCGGTTAGTGTCAGAATGTCCACCGTACTATCACAGTTTCACTATAAGTTGCTGATCGCCGACAATTCTAGTATAAAAACGAAATAAATAAAAAAAATTCCAATATACTCTATATTCCATAGTTTGTAGATGCTATAACTTTTGCACAAACCAATCAATATGTGCTTATTGGGATTTTTCTTACCAAAAATACGTAGCAGAATATATTGGCCTAAATTTATGATGAAATGTGTTTTTTAACATTTTTTATTGGCTATGTTTTTATAGCAGAAAGGAACAATTTTTTTTTCTTTAAAGAAACTTAAAGTGGAGGTCCGCCCACCACTGCAAAAAATTAAAAGCCAGCAGCTGTACATATTGCAGCTGCTGACTTTTAATAATCAGACACTTATCTGTTCTGGAGTCCAGCAATGTCTGCACCACAGCCGATGTTTTCATCAGCTGTCGGGTGCTGTTGCCTCCATTGCGAGTAAGGGAACCTGGCAATGCAGCCTTTTCGGCTTCACGCCAGGAACCCTGCTGAGCATGCGCGAGGCTCCGCTCTTCTCTCCTACTGGCCCGGCGTCAGGAGGAGAATGAGCGAGGAGGAGGGAGCCTGAGCCGTGACATCAATACCCGCGGCTGAGGCTCCCGCAAGTGGGGAAAGCATACCTGTAAAAGACAGGTATGCTGCCCCCCCTCCCCCCTGAAAGGTACCAAATGTTGCACCGGAGGGGGGGAGGAGTACAATGAGCGGAAGTTCCACTTTTGGGTGGAACTCCTCTTTAATTGGATTTTAAGAGACTCAGCACATTGACTAGCGTAGAACAATAGAAATAACATATAAAGAAAATAGCATACAATGTAATGTGGGGTAGGGGGGAAGGGAAGGGAGCCAGAGCTAGGGTTTTGCATGAAAAGAGCTGACATTGGGCTTAGACAATGTCAACCACTAAACATGACAAGAGTAGAGCAAATACGTAGGCAGCAAGTAACATCAGGATGCAATCATAGAACATAAAACACCATAACTATGTGTCAAGCAGGACCCATAACGTACAAGAGACAAGCTGGAGAGCAAGCAGGAGGGCGAGTCCATGATAGCCTGTGACAATGGCAGCAAAGTTCTCCAGTTGGTCTCAAAGGCAAGAGACGTGAGGACAAAGCCACAGTCTATGGTACAGGAACAGTCTAAACACTCCGCACCAAGAGCACAGCTGCCTATACGATGAGGTGGTGGACAATGAGAAAGGAATGTAGGCGCGGTGCATCATTTTTAATTGATTTTCACGCCAGAACTTATTGGTAGTGAAAGCACAGGTGGTATTGTAGCCGGCTAGTATTTGATCTACTGCTTTTGTGGAGTGAATTCCCTTATTCCAGGAGGTTGAGCCAGAGTGCAGTGATTTGGTAAGATGAGAGTTCAGGCATTTGTAAATATCGGAGATATTATATAGTTGATGATCTAAGAAAGAGTTCAGTTGAGAGGAGCAAAATCTCTGGTCTCTAGCAGGACAAAAGTTAACCACAAAGTTGACTGCTTGCTGAGCGTGTATGAGATGGTGGGCAGGTTAATTAAACTGGGTCCTAAGAGGCCTGAGCTACCCAATCTAAACCCACTTTTAGGAGGCAAGACAAGTTATAAACTCTAATATTGGGGAAGTTGACTCCCCCTTGCGCCATGGGAGGTAAAGTTTTTGGAGAGAGACACGAGGGCGACGGCCATGCCACAGGAAAGCTGAGACATTTGGAGTTTCTGGAGATATTTATGTCGCAGAAGGAGAGGGATAATTTGCAGTGGGTAGAGGAGTTTGGGAAAGCTAATCATTTTGAACCTTCAAAAACAGTAAGAGGAAGATACATCCATGTTTCCAGCTCCCCAATAATTTTGGAAATAAACTGGGGGTTTTCTGAAGTGATATAGGGAGGAGGAGGGCAGTTTACCTATTTTAATCCCAAGGTAAGTAATGTGAGTCCTGGCTATGATGGAGATTGAGTTGACTGTCGGGGGGGGGGGGGCGTTCGTGAAACAACAGTAATATTTTACTCTTAGAGAAGGTAATTTGGCGGACAAGGTGAGCCTACTGGGAACGTCCTTCAGGGTGGAAATAGGGGCAGCAATGTGGTAACCCATGCTCAGGTGGTCCATTAACTTCCCGCCTTACTACCATATTTGTGGTAGTTAAGGTCCAAGAAAGACTGGTGAATCCACTCCTGCGCATCAGCCCATGAATCAAAATGACATTTGGCTTCACGCCAAGCCTTTCTGTGCTCTGGGGAGTTCTACTGTGAAAGACGTGTTTGGTCAAAATAGAGAGTGTTGCTTGCATCGTGATACTGTTTGGTAAAAAAATGTCTGTCGGCAAGAAGGCAATGATTTTACTGCATAGCATGACCTTTCCAGCCTCCCAGAAAATATTGGGTTCTGTTATATGTGCGGAGCTAGGGGGTTATTCACGAAAGGCAAATCCACTTTGCACTGCAAGTGCACTTGGAAGTGCGGTCCCTCTAAATCTAAGGGGTAGATCTGAAATGAGTGGAAGCTCTGCTGATTTTATCATACAATCATGTGCAAGCTAAAATGCTGTTTTTTTATTTTCCTTGCATGTCCCCCTCGGATCTACAGTGACTTTACTTCCAAGTGCACTTTCAGTGCAAAGTGGATTTTCCTTTAGTAAATAACCCCCTGTCCACGTATTCCGCTGAAGCCCTTCTTATGACCTTTAAAGCCCCATACACAAAAACTAACCAGTCTACTACAGGACTCTTCTGAAAAATTTGAAGCCACCTGGGAACCGTGGGCCCGACTAATGGGACTGTCCGACTTTCCCTCCTTGTCATGAACAGAACTATTCATGTGGATGGGTAATGGTGCTCCTTTCCCTTTCTTATCCTATCCCCTTCTCTTTTCCTCTTACTACATTTCTCTTCTTTTCTGTTCCCTATGGTATTATGATATTCCAATATGGACGTAATTCTGGTCAGAGTTTCTCAGGGACAATGTCGGGACACAGGTGTTCCTGATTGGCTCAGGTGAATATAGCAAGGTCTCAGATGGTGGATCACACAATGTTTGGTCTGCTGCCTGACACCCGAACATAGTTGCCTTGTCCTTGATGTTTGAGATGATACGCGTTACTGGTGAGAACTGGTTTCGGCCCCCTCTGACACAGTATGATCCCCTAGGGGGTGTAGGAGAGTACTGGGGCCGTAACTAATCAGCTCAATATTCTTCTCCAACCTCATGGCAGCCAGTCAAGATTTACACATAGACCTTGATGCCTTAGTTGAGTACACAGTATGCTCACTCTTCCCCTGGACTATTATTCAGCTCAACTTTTTTATCACTATACGTTTGTCATTGTGTTGGAGATGCCGTATCTCTATATTGTTGTTTGCACTTCTGTTTATTCAATTATAAAACATTTTGGAAGCATAAAGCCCCATACACACGGTCGGATTTTCGCATGGATTCTGTCCGATCGGACAATGTTGTCGAAAAATCCGACCGTGTGTATGCACCATCGGACAGTGTACGTCGGATTGTCCGACGGACAAAGTCCTATCTCCTGCTGGATAGATTTTTGGACAACAAGGTCCGATCACACCAAATCCGATCGTGTGTATGGTAGTCCGACGGACAAAGTGTACGCAAAACCAACATCGGACAAAGTACGACGGACATGATCTGACGGACCTGGTCCTCGGATAATCCGCGCGTGTGTATGGGGCTTAAGAGTTCTTGGTTATTTAACAAAAAGGATGGGAAATGCCATGCGTTTACAGAGCTCAGCAGCGTAAAATCTACTAGGCCAACTGAGATAGGGGCATGTTCAAAAATAGCCATCTTGTGGATATGAGAATCGGTGGTGTGAACGAAATGGGATTGCAGAAGAAATAATCAATTCTGGACAAGGTGTGGTGTGGTGGGGAGAAGAACGAATATTCCTTTCCTGCAGATGTCTACTAGTTGTAGGCCATCCACAAAATGTGTCTAGGGGGTAGTGAGTGAAGAAGGGGGGCCCCCGGGGAGCCCCTACCTGGGGATTTGTCCTCCAGAAGGTTAAAATCACCCCAACCAGAAGAGGGAGGTGAAGGAATGGGGCAAGATGGGAGGATATAGTTTGAAAAAAATGTTTAGAGGGGGAGTTTGGGGGCAAAGATATTGGAAAGGACCCATTCACAAGTAGATCTCAGCTTTGCGGTTAAAACGCGACCCTCGGCGTCGCTCTCTATCGATAACACCTCACAAGATAGATTTTTATGGATGGGGTGGAACACTCCTGCCTTACCCTTGACAGCCGTCAAACCAAACACTTGACCAACCCAGAGTTTATGCATGTGATTAAAATTCTCTGCCGCCAAGTGATTTTCTTGTAATAATGCTATATCAGCTTTAAGGCGTTTAGGGTGCCGTAAAATCGCCATTTGTTTATGAGGTGAGTGAAGCCCCTTAACATTCCAAGAGATGACTCTCATGATGGGGAAGTATAAAAGGGAGATCTAACAGAAGAGTTAAAAGAGTCGTTAAGTAACAAAGCAGTTGCCAACAAAGTATCCCAAATGTGCCAGATAGAAAAATGTTCAAAAATAGCAATGAAGTGTGCAAAAATAGCTATAAAATGTGCAAAAATAGTAATAAAATATGCAAAAATAGCAATAAAGTGTCCAAAATTATTCCTAAGGTCACGTGAGGTAATTATCCTTCAAAAATTAAATAAACAAAGAGCGTACAGATGGTCCCCAGATGTTCCCCAGATGAAGTCCCGAGATGTGACGTAACAGGTAGGGATTGGTCGGGATAGGCACACCGGAAGTGACGTAAGGAGGCGCCGAACAACGCCGATTCTGTTCCCTGTCTGTTTTAAACGTTTTAATGTAAGAGTCCATTTGGGTATTTTAATAAACATGATGTTTTGCCCATAATATACTACACTATTGGAGGCTTCTTTGCTTTGTTCCCCTTCTATACTGAGGCAAGTTGTTCTGAATAAATTTGTGTTTTTGAGCGGATTACCTTACCTTAGCCTATCTATTGGAGGAATATCTGAGAGCCTAGCTGCAGTGCATACTCCCTAAAGAAGTGCCCATAAGCGATAGTGGAGACCCCTGATTATTTATGGATGCATTATACTTCTAGAATTAAGGTGAGAGTTTTGGGAGACTGCTTTTGAAATATCGAGGAACATACATGGACATTTCAAAGTATTGACATTTATTCATCAATTTTTTCTATTTGGATCCATCAGTCTGTGAAGACGGCGGAAGTTTGAACATTATATTTATCACTTTATTCACTGATTTTAGAGGTCTTTAAGCCTCATTATATAAACCCTCTTGTGATTTATACACATGTACATTCTTTGTTTATTTCATTTTTGAAGGATAATTACCTCACGTGACCTTAGGAATAATTTTAGACACTTTATTGCTATTTTTGCACATTTTATAGCTATTTTTGCACACTTCATTGCTATTTTTGCACATTTTTCTATCTTGTATGTTTGAGACACTTTGTTTTTGCACATTGCAATTTTTGCACACACTGTTATATATGTGGAGGCACTCTCCCCCCTTTTTTGAGTGATTTATCTGTTGTGTATTTTATTACAGTGTTTTTATAGCGATATTTATTTTTTGCGCAAAATCACTTTATACAGATTTATCATGTTTGTGTGTTTTGTGATTCACTTTTAGGTTTTGCTGCATTAGATACACAACTATATCACTTGATTTTTGTTACTAGTTACATCTATTAGGTACTCTCAGTAGCGTGAGAGACATTTTCCTTTTTAAACAAAGCAGTTAGGCCAAAAGATGCCAAGGAAGTGTCACCTAATGTTTTAGCACAGGCAAGGATGTGCTTGACTCGTGAGGGGGAAGGCTAAAGCCCCATACACACGGTCGGACAATCCGCGGACCAGGTCGGTCGGATTTTGGCCGTCGTACTTTGTCCGATGTTGGTGTTGCGTACACACGGTCGGACTACGTTGTCGGAATATCCGGTCCGGAAGAACGTCGTGACGTAAGTCGTCGTCCATGAGATTACAAAAGGGAAGTTCAGCACCACGTCAGGCACCCGTTGGGCTCCTTCTGCTGATCCCGTGTTTATCGAGAGTTAGTCGAAGTTTGGTGACTTAAGATTCGCGCTTCTCAGTTTTCTGACTCAGATCGTTACTGCTCTTCAGTTTGTGCTTGTCGTGCGTATCTGTTTATTAGTGCGTGTAGTCAGTTCGCATTTGTTGGTCATTGCGGCCTATATCTTGATATAGGACGCTTTGATTTTCACTGCTTATTGTCTGCTCGTTGCTGGTATTCATTTCGTTCTTTCAGGCCTTGCTGTTTATCGGTGCTTTCTGTTTGTCCGTTCTGACCAGCCGACCTTTTGTGACCTTGTGAGCGATGTTTCCCGTGCGTACTCGTCGCCGAGTTCGTGCTGTACGCGGAATTGGTGTCGGGCTTTTAGCTTTGAGCCAAGACCCGTCCATGAACAGAGTGACGAGGAGTATGTGGACCAAGAATTGGTTGCTTCAGCGTGACCAATTCTCGCACATGCCTTTGCTTCGTGAGATCCGGGAGAATAATCCTGATGATTTCAGGAACTTTCTCAGGATGACGGACCCCGATTTTCACCGTCTTTTGGCTTTGCTGACCCCCTTTATCAGCCGGCAGGATACCTGCATGAGACAAGCCATTACTCCGGAGCAGAGGCTTGTTGCCACGTTGAGGTACTTGGCGACAGGGAGAAGTCTTCAGGATTTGAAGTTCTCTTCAGGTATCTCTCCCCAGGCCCTGGGAATCATTATTCCAGAGACCTGTTCTGCCATCATTCAGGTCCTGCAGGAGGACTATATTAAGGTAACATTTCTACTTGACTATTCCCTTCTATGTATGCTCTGTTTGTTTGCTAATGTCTTCTATTTTTGACCTCCTTCCCTAATTACCATGATTGCAATATGTTCTAATATGCTGTGCCCCTTTTCTCCTTCATGCATTTTTCCCTTCACTTACCTCCCCAGCATGCTCTTCTGCCCCAATAGACACCTATGGCCTAGTCACTTAATCAATGTCTTTTGTCTGCTGCATAGTATTGTTTGCCCCCAAACACCCCCTAAAATATGCACAAATGTTTGCTGTGTGTTTTACTTCATGTAGAGCCCCTTTAGAATTTTTTTTTTTGGTGGTGGGGGGGGGGGGTGGCAAACTCATTAGGAACCCCCTCCCCCAACTGCTCTGTCAGATGGTACCAATCCTTTATCTGCTGGCTTTCCCAAGGTCCATACACACTATATACCTACCTCTTTATAGTGGGCATCTTTAGGGATGAATTCAGCAAAGCATGTAGTGCAAGGGGCTGCCTCCATACATTCCATTTCCTAATTTTTTGTCTTCTTTCCCTCCTATTAGCTTGCTTGGTAATTTCAGAATGTCACAATGTGCCTGCCTTTTTTTGGGGGGGGGGGGGGTTGAAATGTTATTTTATCTTTCCTGGGGGCTGCCAATAGTGTTAAGTACAGAGGGTCTGGCCAAACTAGCACACATTATTGAGCCATTTGCCAATCAATGAAGTGCAGAGGGTTAACTGTCCCCCCCCCCAAAACCCTAGTTATTGCCAATGGCCCATCAGAAGTGGGGGGATTGATGGGGGGTGAGTAATCTGTGAAGGGGAGCCTCTACTTTTCTGTGCAAATACTTTCCAGCCTCCAATTTTATACAATGCTCTTGTTCCAAGATGTTGATTGTCTAATCTGCTTGCAATGTTTAAGTGCAAAGTGACTAATTTTTTTTACTTGTTTCACTCCACAGTTCCCTTCCACGCCACAGGAATGGCAGACTGTGGCCTCCCACTTTGCCAGCCGTTGGGACTTTCCTAACTGCGGAGGGGCAATTGATGGGAAACACGTCCGCATCGTCCCACCGCCCAACTCGGGGTCCTACTATTATAATTATAAAGGGTTTAATAGTGTAGTGATGTTGGCGGTGGTGTCGGCAACATACGAGTTTATGTATGTGGACGTGGGGATGAACGGCCGGATCTCGGATGGTGGTGCCATTACGCACACGGAGTTCTACTGGCGTCTCCAAAGTGGCAGTCTGTGCTTGCCACCTCCAGAGGAGAATGCCGAAGGACTCCCCTTCGTCTTTGTCGCAGATGAAGCGTTTGCGTTGACTCCCCATGTGATGAGGCCGTTCCCGATGAGGACCCTCACCCGGACCAGAGGGTCTTCAACTACAGGCTGTCCAGAGCCAGAAGAGTGGTGGAGAACACTTTTGGCATCCTGGCCAGCCGCTTCCGCCTGTTCCTGACGGCATTTAACTTGGCGGAATACAAACTGAACCACATAGTTCTTGCCTGTTGCATATTGCACAACTTCCTCAAAAGACATAACAGGAACTATGTGGTGCCCGTTGGCCCAGATGTGGAGGGCCCTCCAAATGCGGACCTCACAGCCCTTCAAGTGGCACGTCCAGGCTTGCCCCTCTAAATGCCCGCGTGGTCCGCGAGCAATATATGGAGTACTTTGTGGGTAGGGGGGCCATTGCTCTGCCTGACGATGTGTGAGAGGCATTTTTTAATAAATCTGATATTTTTAACCAACCTATGATTTCTTGTCATTTCAGTCTTCTTTTTAGCTTATTTTACCTTGACATTTTTTCCCTTTGCCTTCGACAGTGGGAATGCACTTTCTGGGCAAAAGGAGGTAACAGTCTCTTCTTCCCAAAAAGATTATTCTCATGTTGTGTGTTTGCTTCCTAATCTTTGGTCTAGAGAAGGTTTGTACTGCATAACTGACACCCAAAATACTCCTTTTCATCACCAGGTCTGACATGTGTGTATTCTCAAAAATGCTGTGCTCCGTGTTTTCGTACAAAGCACTGTGGGTGTCATTTACATAAGTCAAATCCGCTATGCTCTACAAGTGCATTGAAAAAGTTCCCTGGGCAAGACAATTGCAGTGCAAAGTGGATTTGCCTTTAGTAAATAACACCCATTGCCCCCCATATCCTTTACATTTTACATACATAATGCATTGTGTTTTTTAAATAAGGAAGCCACACATTTTGAAAAATAAAAAAGTTTACTTGGAAAACATTCACAAGTGCGTTTACAATCTTCACGCCAAAACTGACAACATCTTGGTTATTTACAACATTGTTTACAAACATTCCGCAATTAGTAAAACCAGGCATGGAGCTAACCAGAACCTATGAACTAGGAAAGTTCAACTTTGTAAAGTGAAGACAAGATCAGACATGACTATATGTTCAAAGTGTGTTTGATCTTGCCTTCATCACATGGGGGGGTCACCCCCGAAAAGTGGAAATTTGGAACATGCACACAATTTGGGTCTGAAAATGGTCATTAGATGGTAAAACACATGCCTAGAAGCTTCAAAAGTGCCATTTTCCATCATGGGGATGAATGGACGTTTTTTGGGGGTGCAACCCCTTCACCACAACCACTTTCGTAGTTCGTAAAGTGTTTGCACCCCCAAAAAAACGTTGGCATTCATCCACCATGATGGGAGCTAGCACATGTGGACACAATGTGTGCATGTTCCAAATTTCACACAGTTTTTAAGTTGCAAATGTGTTCAGAAGCTGGCACAAATGTGTGTTAATTACTTGGTGCGTTTTCATATTTTTCCTAAAACATCAATGATGTTCTTCAATTTTTGTTGAACATCATTGATGTTTTGCTTTATGTAATCTAGATCTCTATTGCAGACCATTATCTCTCCGATGAGTACGTGGGCACTCTCTGTGGTAAAGTGCGATTTTTCTTCCACAACATCCACGTCACCTAAAAACCACAAACAAACAAAAATGGGGTGTTGGAAATGAGGCAGCCATACATGGATTAGTTTACCAGTAGCTGTGTTCGCCCACACTCACCTGTTGTGGTGACAATTTCTCCAAGTTCGATGATCTCTCCTTCCTCCTCCTCCTCCTCTGCTTCTGCTCTTTCCCCTTTTTTGGGAGGTGTTGGTTTGGGGGTTTCCTCAGACGGCCCAAGTTTTCGCTCCCCTATGAGAATGTACAAAAGGAAGATTTAGCAACACAATCTATTGAGGGCAGAAATAGGAAATGACAAACATTGGTTGAAAGTGACGGACACTATTTTAGTTTGGCCAGTTACAAATGCCAACTACATGAATGTAGTCACTTTGTAAAGGTGCTAAACTGACTAGCTTTTTGGTAGAAGTTTGTGTGATGGAGACACCCCTCTAGTATCCACTGGAGCACATGTGTGGAAAAGCCTAATAAAAAGGGGGTTTGGGTGTCCCAGCACTAGTGCTCTAGAGTCCAGATGGGTAAACAGCTACTGGGTGACCTCTCCTTTACATTGAATAAATTGGCTTTACATTCTTGATGACATTTCTAGTGAGAACAAACTTCCTTTCGCCAAAAAAAACACCAAACCACGTATTATAAGTGGCCGAACGTTCGAGGTTGCGTACGATCGAATGGACACACACACGACCATGACAGTGGCAGAAAGATCGAGGCTGAGTACGATCGAATGCACAGACGAACATGAAAGTGGCCATTTTGGAATGTACAACTTTGTAAAAATCAAACCACATGGAGCAGTATGCAAGCAAGAAATCAAACACAAAACACAACTACTTACTTTTTTGAAGAATTCGCTTGATCTTTCTGTACTGATCGGCCTCCCTCAGTTTCAGGTCTGACCAGCGTTTCCTCAGTTGCTCCTTGGATCGTTGTACCCCAAAATTATTGTACAGCCTTCTCACAACTTTAGACATGATCTTGGCCTTGCGGACATTGGGGTTGAGGTAAGGCCCATACTTCCCATCATAGTCGCTCCTCTTTAATATGTCCACCATCTCCAACATTTCTCCAAATGACATATTTGAGGCCTTGAATTTCAGGCTCCGGGATCGGGACGTTTCTGCCTCCGGACTTTCCTCGTCCTCCTCCTCGTTGGGGGGATATTTGGGGCGCACCTGCTGTGTCCCCGCCATGTGCTCTCCCCACTGCGCCGTAAAGAGAAGGGGTGGGGAATAGACGAGAAAGATCGTCAGGGGCGGGCGGAGTTTGACGCATGCGCACTGTATATAAAACGTCACACGCCTGTGTCGTAGCCACGATCTGGGAGACGAGGGGAGAGAAAGCTCACGCACGAGACGATCGCTACAAACGAAGGTACAATTTGACGTTGGTACATAACTAGCCTAGACTGATTAGAACTTGAGGCTTCTTTATGGAGAAGATTAGGAGAGTTTAGGCTGACATTATTTATATTGTTTGGTGTGGCGTTGTGTCTTGCAGAGGTGATGGAGGCCTTCTACGACGTGAGCTTTCTACCCCTCTTCATTGATAAATACCGGCAATTCCCCCTCTTATGGCAGGCGAAACACAGGGATTATAGCAACAGACCAAAGAGGTACGCAGCGCTGCTGAAACTTGTGGCATTTGTAAAGCCTACCCTGCCCATGGCAACCGTGGCAAACTTAAAAGTGAAGATCAACAACATGAAGAGTACCTATTTCCGGGAGCGCAATAAGGTCCGGAAGTCACTAGCATCTGGAGCTGCAGCAGCTGATGTCCATGTCCCCACGCTCTGGTACTATGAGAGGCTCCACTTTCTCAAAGACCAGGCTACTGTCAGGAAGTCACTCTCGACTCTTCCTTGCACGCGTCCTTCCACGCACGCCACCCCTGATGAGGCTTCCGAGGACCAACCTGGGCCTTCCAGTATGGAATATGTGCAGGTGCCCAGCTTGTTCCAGGTATAGTAGTTTTGTAACCAGTTTGGGGAATAATGAATGATGTTCAGTTAATTCAGGATCCCCAATTGCTTAGTTCCTAACGTGATTGACATATCAACAGACAGTGGTGTTGGAGACATTTTTGGGAAGAATCTAAACTGCAGGGCAGAGAATTGTATGGTTTTCTATTTGTAAACATTTTGCAACAGTCACTAGATGAGAATTGTGTGTGTTTGATGAACAAATAACTGAAACTATGTCCCTTTTTCAGACACAGGAAGACCTCAGCCAGGAGGTGGCTGTGGAAGGTGGCAGTCAGGAGGAGGCAGGGGGTAGTGGCAGCCAAGAGGGGGGTAGGCGTAGGAGCCTGACTGTCTCCCAAGTCTCTCCCTCCGCCTTCCCTACAGAAGGGCGAAAAAACATGGGGGAGGTGGGAGAGTCAGCGCTCCAGCTGATCAGAGATGCCTCAGCCTCCCTCTATGCCACACCCACCTACGAGGAGGCCTTTGCCTCCTTGGTTGGCAGTAAATTTATGGGTATGGAGGCGGGGCAACGCAGCATGTGTGAGGAGGTCATCCTCAAAATACTAAATGAGGGGATGGCTGGGGAGATGACTCCCCTCACACATGTTTGCGAGAGTGACCTTGCTCCGCCTCCTCCTCCTCCTTCTGCCACCCCACCAGCACCAGCACCACGGCGTGGAAGGAAGCGTACAAGGAAGACAAGAGAGTGATGACCTTGATTCAGTCTGGTCTGAGAGAAGATGGAGCCTCTCGTAGGACCAGAGCCTGAGGACCTAGATGGCATCTGCTGCAGTTCCGGATGTTTTGGACTTCAGGACCAGATTGCGCTCCCTTATTATTTAGATAGGTACTCTTCATGCCCCCAATTGTTTAAGCCTGTAAAATGATGGTTGCCATGGGTGTCCAAGGCTTTGCAAATTCCCCAAGTTTCACCATGGCTGCGTTCCTCTTTGGTTTGTTGCTGAGACCTAAATAAATGTTTTTTGGATTTGAAATAATCATTGACTATTGTGTTTTACTTTTCTACAATGACAGTTTTTCTTTGAGTAGGCAGGTACATTTCACTAATCCTAAAGTATAATTAACAAGGGGCACCAACAACCAACAAACTCCTAGTAAATTTAAGCAAGAAATACAAATGTTAATAATGTGGTTTTGCTAAGTTGAGACATACAACCCCCCTCCAAAAAACAAACAAATTCTCCTTCAAATATGTATTCCCAAAAAAAAAAAAAAAAACATGTTAAAAAAATAACAAAGATTGTTTTACGATCTGAGTAAAAATAAACATGTAGTGTATAAATGCTGCAAAGTAATAAAGAAGTAAGTTTGTGAGAAGTGCGGGTGAATAGGAGCAGCTAAAACATGTCATTCTTGTTGCATTGTAAAGAAAAAGAGAATGTGCTGCATTAAAGACATTTTAACATTGCAGCGTGACGAATGTGCTGTGTCGATTAGGAAAGGTAGTTTTACCTGACCGAGTGCTTCCGTCACAGAATTTCTTCTGAGCATGCGTAGCACTTTGTCCGTCGGACAACCGTACACACGATCGGATTTGGTGTGATCGGACCGTGTTGACGGCAAATCTTTCCAGCAGGAGATAAGACTTTGTCCGTCGGACAAACCGACGAACACTGTCCGATGGTGCATACACACGGTCTGATTTTTCAACAACCTTGTCCGATCGGACAGAATCCATGAAAAAGTCCGACCGTGTGTATGGGGCTTAAGAGGAACAACTGACCCAACTGGGATCAATAGGGAAAAACAAAAACATATCAAGTAGAGTGTGAACTTCTCTTTCTTCCACATGTGAACCACCCAGCATGGACAGTGTTATCAGAGATGCATGAGACACTTGATTATGAGCTTTAAGTCTTCCTGGGGAAATGTAGAACAGTAGAATATAGAGCACATTCCCAGCATGCAGCCAAAATATAAGGTGTAGGCGACCTCCGATAAGGCTGTGGAAATAAAGAGAGACAAAACTTATTAGATTGGCACAGATGTAAACTACAAACTAACCAAATATTATAAATCAGCCCAGCAAAATAAGGTAGTCAGTAGTGTTCAGGTGGAAAAATAGCTGTCTGAGAGAGATAGCCAGTGGGCTTATCAGCAAGGTTTGTTGCGACCTGAGTTTTTGGCATATAGAGGCCTCTTCAGTGGATTTTTTCTTGGGCTGTGTTGGTGCTTGGCAGGAAAGGAGACACAGATGCTAATTGGGGTTCCAGTAAAATAAGAAGATACGATTTCAAGTAGTTTGTCGCCTCCTCCGGATATGAGAAAGACTTTGACTCGCCCGCCGGGTAGTAAAACAGTGAATGGCAGGGTAGGCCTAAGTGAACTTCATGCCTTTCTGGAAAAGCGCAGCACAGACAGTATATTAACCACCTCCCACCCGGCCACTGCTCATATGAGCTTCCTCCTTTTGAGTGGACATTCAGGAACATCCTTCAGAAGGAGAAGGATCCCACGCATCTGTGCAGCAGCATAATCCCGATGCACTTGTGTCACCCGACACAACACCTTAGATCGGCAAGAGGGCTCTGTGATTGGCCCTCCTGATCACATGATGGCTGTGTCCAATCACAGCCATCATGTGACATAAATAGAAAGCTGGTTGCTAGGCGATCAGCTCTCTTCTCCTCACACAGAAGTTGTCAGTGAGGAGAGAGAGAGAGCGGATCCCTGCAGCCGGCTGATGATCAGTGAGTATGAGCTGTTTTTTACAGCTTTTTACACACTGATCACTGGCCCAGTGTCCCCACACATGTCCCTGCAACAGTGTCACCACACACATGTCCCCACACAGTAAAAACACCTGTCCCCCACATACAGTAATCTCACAGCAATGCTGGCAGCACTCATAAGTCTATTTCCCAAAGACAACCTCTGGATATAATGCTGAGCATGTGCACTCACCTTCTTTGATTGATCATGGCGAGGAATGTTCTGAGTGGAACCTGTCCTGTTAAACTGCTATATGGTCTTGGCCACCGTGCTGCAGCTCAATTTCAGGATCTTGGCAATCTTCTTATAGCCTAGGACATCTTTATGTAGAGCAGCAATTTTTTTTTTTTAGATTCTCAGAGAGTTCTTTGCCATGAGGTGCCATGTTGAACTTCCAGTGACCAGTATGAGCGATTGAGAGCGATAACACACAAATCACTTTTGTTGCCAGTGGTTTAGACATTAATGGCTGTGTTTTGAGTTATTTTGACGGGATAGCAAGTTTACACTGTTATACAAGCTGTACGCTCATTACTTTACATTGTAGCAAAGTGTAATTTCTTCAGGGTTGTCGCATGAAAAGATATAATAACATATTAACACAAATATGAGGGGTGTACTCACTTTTGTGAGATACTGTATGTCCCAGTAAAATCATATGTCCCAATGATCATCTGCACACATATGTCTGTGATCATCTGCGCACAACTGTACATGATCATCCACGTACATATGTCTGTGATCACACAAAATAATTATTATACACTTAATGAGGTATTTTTTACCAAAGATATGTAGCAGAATACATTTTGGCTTAAATTTATGACAAAATTTGATTTTATTGGATTTCTTTTAAAATAGAAAGTAGAAAATATATATTTTTTTCAAAATCGTTGGTCCTTTTTTCGATTATATCGCAAAAAATAAAAAACTGAGTTGTGAATAAATACATCAAAATAAAGCTCTATTTGTCATACATTTTTTTTTTATAGTGTGAGGTGTGGACTGTGGGGCGTGTGATTGGCCAAAGGGGAACCCTGCCTTTGGCCAATTATGGCTCTCGCAGCAGAGTGCGCTGTGATTGGCCAAAGCCTGCAGGTCAGGTACATGCTTTGGCCAATCATCAGACATCAATGCACTGCGATCTCGCAATGCGTTATGGGGCATTACGCGGTGCTCATATTTCCCACGTACGCCCCATAATATTCGCTGTTCGAAGAACGCCCAATTTTCCAATACGAACGTAATATTGAGCTCATCTCTATAGTCCATGAACAGAAGCAGTTTATGGCCATCCACTAGGAGACATTTGGTGTTGCGAAAGAAATTAAGTATGGTCACTATGTCTGAGTAATTGGGATGCCGAGGACACCCACAGCCTCACACATTGCTGCCCAGGATGCACACAAAAAATTCCCCAAAAAAAGAGAAAGCACACGAGACGAGGAAGGAGAGGAGGAACAAAGACAGACAAAAAGAGGGAGGAGATAAGACTCGCCCTTGATACTATTAAAATTTACAACCTTTCCAGTGAGGCCGAATTAGACCTACTTAAGAAAGGGTGACATTTTGCACCGCCTAGGCCCCCCAATTTATTTGAATTATTTGTAGATCTTAATAAATTTACCAGGAAACTTACGGTCAAAAGATTCTATTCCCTTAAAGAGAGAACCGACAGCCATGTTAAGGCTTCCATACCTCCTACAAGTCAGCATGAGGATCGTCCTATTCTAAATGTTTTAGAGGACTTGTACTCAGAAGGTCACAATACTGATAACGAGAATACAGATGGTCAAGATGATACACTGGAAACCCTTTCCCGTAGTTCCCCCCGATGAGATAGTACATTCTACCTTCAAACCCCCTTCCACATTCTATCCTCATTGGGTTAAAGGTAATCATATTGCCACTTTTTATGAGGTAGTGTTTGGAGAATTCAAAGATCTCTGTGATAGACAGAATCAAAATACAGCTAAATCCAATCCATTATATGGACCAATTGAAAGTGTTAAAGGCAATAATGACATTATTATCAGGCAAGCAGACAAGGGAGGAGGACTTGTTATCCAGGATAAGGAGATATACCAGGCAGAAGCCTTCAGACAGCTGGGAGACCAGGAGATGTATGAAACGCTCCCAGGGGATCCAGTAGTTCAATATCAGAAATAACTCAAGGCCCTACTGGATACAGCAAAAGGGAATGGAATATGTAAAGATTAATATATTTTTTTATATAAAAAAATATCCAGCTACCCTGTACTTTTATCATATTCCCAAAAGCCATAAGGATTATAAAAATTCCCCTGGACGCCCCATTATAGCAGGTATGGAAAGTCTTACAAAAGTAATTTGGGCTGCTACATCGACTATTTCCTACAGGAGATTGTCCAGAATCTTCCTTCCTATGTCAAGGACTCTGGCCATATGTTGGATATACTTTCCAACTACACATGGCAAAATCAATACATTATGAAAAAAAAAAAAAAAAATCAATACAGGTGGCTCTCTTTAGATGTCACGTCTTTATACACTTCCATTAAGCATGAGTTTGGATTATTAGCTATACAATATTTCTTGTGTAAGGATCAACCGTACCATTATAAACAAGTTCAGTTCCTGTATGACAGTATCCAATTTCCTGACCCATAATAACTTGTGTCTGGGGAAACACTACAGGCAGATATAGGGAACTGCCAGAGGGGGGGGGGCAGGTTTGCACCGAGCTATACAAATCTATTTATAGGCTATTGGGAACATCTTAACTTCTGGTCCAATAACCCATATAGTGCAAACCTGGTCCTGTATACAAGATACATTGATGATATTTTAATCATCCGGGATGGTACAGACGAGGAGTTAGAAGGGTTCCTCTACCACTGTCAGAACAATAAGGATGGCATCAACTTCACTCATGTCCTAGACAGTTACAGTCTCATCTTTCTAGTTTTGGAATTGAGGTCAGAGCCAGAAGGTTCCACACTCTCTAAGACCCACTTCAAGCCCAGTGCGGGCAATCCCTATCTGCACGCCAATAGTAACCATCATCCTCGTTGGATAAAGAATGTCCTGTTTGGGCAATTCTGCAGGTTAAAGTAGACATGCACTCTTACACAGGGAATGGTCTTACACAGAACAGGGAATGATCCTTAAAAGGAAATTTCAAGAAAAAGGTTATTGTGATTCTCACATAGAGGAGGCGTTTAACAAATATTTGCTCCTCTACGATAGTCCAGTTACCACCAACAGTAACACTTACAATGCTACATCAACCGGTCTCTATAATGAGAGGCTCTTTCGAGACAAGAATAAGATACAACAATTACATTTCTGTACTCGATATAACAGTAAGGCTTGGCACATGCAGTGGATTGTACATAAGAACTGGGATATCCTCAGAAAAGATCCAGTTTTAGGGAGTCTCATTCCCGATAGGCCTAGTTTCATATACAGAAAACCCTGTGACCTGAGAAGTTTGGTAGCCCCCAGTAGAATGCCTAAATCCACAAAAACATCTAATAGTCGATCGAATGAATGGTCCTCATTCTTCGAACAGAAAGGCAATTTCAGATGTGGGGCTAGGAACTGTGGCACATGTTGCTTTATGTGGCATTGCAAACAGGTTTTGGGAACTGATGGGAGGCCACACCTGATAAAACAGTTCATCAACTGTGGCACTCCGTTTGTCATCTATGGAATTATATGCCCATGTGGTTTGCTCTATGTTGGATGAACTACATGCCCTTGTTCGTATTGGTGAAAATAAGTGGGGTATCTTTAATGAAAGGGATAAATATTCCGTCCCACGACACTTTAAAGAAAAACATGGGGTGGACCTAGTGGGCATGAGAGCCTTTGGCATTGAACCTATTTCTGATGAACTCGACAGGGGAAGGAGATGCCATATGCTTTGCAAACGTGAACGTTTTTGGATTTTCACTTTTGGCAGTTTGGCCCCAAGAGGGTTAAATGAAGATTTTAGAAATACACAATTTAGTACAGTAATTGGATAGAATCTGTGCTAAGTAAGTCTATCATTGGTTTTCTCCTTCAATTTAACCAGGTCTCACTTCAAGGAAGCTTTTGATAATTATAGTACAAACACATCCCATTCCCACCATACAAGATATTTGTATGGATTGCAAGTTTGTTTTCTAAGGATCATGAACTAGCTTTCAATGCTAGTATATCTAAGCATGCCAGAGGAATGAGATACCATATGCTTTGCAAACGTGAACGTTTTTGGATTTTCACTCTTGGCAGTTTGGCCCCAAAATGGGTTAAATGAAGACTTAGAAATACACAATTTAGTAAAGTATTTGGATAGAATCTGTGCTAAGTGAGTCTATCATTGGTTTTCTCCTTCAATTTAACCAGGTCTCACTTTGAAGGAAGCTTTTGATAATTATAGTACAAACACAACCCTTTCCCACCATACAAGGTATTTGTATGGATTGCAAGTGTGCTTTCTAAGGATTTTTTATTTTTTTTTATATATCTCTATGAATTATTTCATATATACATATTTATTTCTTTTCATGACACACGATTTTTAGGTATTTGGTCTTAACAAAATACCATGCAACTGTATCATTTGGTCAAGTACACATGTTATTTATGGAATTTTATGTTGCATAGTACACTGTCACATAATTCTATTATAGCAGTTGTTAGGTAACGGGGACACTATGGGGATGTGTGTGCTACTGGCCAGTGCTACTCATCTCCCTATATGATCCCCATTCCAATTCCTCTATTATGACCACTCTAGTTGTCCTCCAGCAGGTTCCGCTGGGTCTGAGCATGCGAAAGGTAGGGTTCTCTAGGTGTCCCCACATCATGCCATATGTTCAGATTTAGTATTGCTGATCTCTGGCTTCCTGTTTACAGTTTGCCAGTTCCGCATCACCGGAAATGATGCTTTCGGCCTCCCCTCCACCTATACCGGATGTGACCTAATCCCGCGTCACCGGCAATTATGCTTGCAGGTCACAGGCCGGCTTTTGACAGGCACTGTGGCGATTGTTCATTACATGGCCAGAGCAAGGACTAGTTTATTGTTCATGTGTAACTGCCATCATCTCATCATCACCATTATTATTTATTTTTTCTGTGACATCTGGTCTCTATCCTCTTACGATCAGCAATATTCAGGTTGAAGACACCGCACATCCCTTACAGTTACTCCCCTCCCTTCATATCTCTATGAGAATGAGCATGCACACGAGCATGAGTTTATACATTGTGGTCAGGCACATAGTGTATGGTGTTTTTATCAGTTTTACCTGATTTTAATCTAATCCCATTTTTATTCTTATTGTGTTGTGTATTTTATTTTTTATAAGAATTGGGTACTGACAGACTTGGCTCTCTTTGTGTTTATACATGTACATAAATATGCAAGAGCTTTCACATTGCTATTGAGAATATATGTGTTCTTTATGTCTCTATGTGTGTATACAAACAAGCAAATGTATTCGCCCTCCCACAGAAGGGAGGGCCTTCTATCACATGAGCCAATTTGTTAATCCCTGTTACCCTATAAAGACCATCTAACGGCCTTCTAAATTTAGCTCTAAAGAAGAGGGGACACCCTCGAAAAGCGTCAGTACTTTTTGGACTACACATCCCACTATTGTTACTGGCCAGCTGATCTTGCTAGATGATGCAATTGATGGACTGTACATTGCATGCTTGACTCAATACTTGTTTGTGAGCATGAATTTTTTATCCTTTATATATTAAAGTGTTGCTAAGGTAATGCACAAGGCTGGTGTGCCCTCTGTTTTCAGAGTTTCCTCTGGGTTTCCCCTGATTAGGGATGGGCCCGGTGCTCGATGCGAACCCATGTTCGCATCGAGCACCGGGTGTTCGCTCGCTCGGCGAGCCCAGAACTATTTTGGCCGCTCGCATCACGTTCGTGTAATGCGAGCGGCCCCGCAATGCATTGCGGCCGGCGCGGCCGGCGCAGTGCATTGCTGGCTGATGATTGGCCAAGCATGCACTGTGACCCCGCATGCTTGGCCAATCACAGCGCCGGAAACTCGAAGAGCCATAATTGGCTACAGGCAGGACGCCTGTAGCCAATTACAGCTCAGGGGCTTTAGTACACGCCCACGCTGTCGGCGCCGGTCACATGCTGTTCCGGCGTAGATAGAGCAGGATCGTTCTGTGTCACTCTGCTAGATTTAGTTAGAGAGATTTACTTAGAGAGATTGAGTTAGATAGATTCATTTAGAAATATTGATTTAGAAAGAGGGGCTTGTAGTGTGTTCGTGGCAGGCAGGCACTGGCAGGCAGTGGCAGCAAACAGAGCTCCTATATTTTGTTCCCAGAAGCACCTATAGGACTTGTAGTGTGTTCGTGGCAGGCAGGCAGAGCTCCTATATTTTGTTCCCTGAAGCACCTATAGGACTTGTAGTGTGTTCGTGGCAGGCAGGCAGAGCTCCTATATTTTGTTCCCAGAAGCACCTATAGGACTTGTAGTGTGTTCGTGGCAGGCAGGCAGAGCTCCTATATTTTGTTCCCAGAAGCACCTATAGGACTTGTAGTGTGTTCGTGGCAGGCAGGCAGAGCTCCTATATTTTGTTCCCAGAAGCACCTATAGGACTTGTAGTGTGTTCGTGGCAGGCAGGCACTGGCAGCAAACAGAGCTCCTATATTTTGTTCCCAGAAGCACCTATAGGACTTGTAGTGTGTTAGTCCCATCACACAGAGATCATATATTTTGTTCCCAGAGGCACCTATAGGACTTGAAGTGTGTTAGTCCCATCACACAGACCTATATTTTCTTCCCAGAAGCACCTATAGGACTTGTAGTGTGTTAGTCCCATCACACAGAGATCATATATTTTGTTCCCAGAGGCACCTATAGGACTTGAAGTGTGTTAGTCCCATCACACAGACCTATATTTTCTTCCCAGAAGCACCTATAGGACTTGAAGTGTGTTAGTCCCATCACACAGAGATCATATATTTTGTTCCCAGAAGCACCTATATGACTTGAAGTGTGTTAGTCCCATCACACAGACCTATATTTTCTTCCCAGAAGCACCTATAGGATTTGAAGTGTGTTAGTCCCATCACACAGAGATCATATATTTTGTTCCAAGAGGCACCTATAGGACTTGAAGTGTGTTAGTCCCATCACACAGACCTATATTTTCTTCCAGAAGCACCTATAGGACTTGAAGTGTGTTAGTCCCATCACACAGACCTATATTTTCTTCCCAGAAGCACCTATAGGACTTGAAGTGTGTTAGTCCCATCACACAGAGATCATATATTTTCTTCCCAGAGGCACCTATAGGACTTGAAGTGTGTTAGTCCCATCACACAGACCTATATTTTCTTCCCAGAAGCACCTATAGGACTTGAAGTGTGTTAGTCCCATCACACAGAGATCATATATTTTGTTCCCAGAGGCACCTATAGGACTTGAAGTGTGTTAGTCCCATCACACAGACCTACATTTTCTTTCCAGAAGCACCTATAGGACTTGAAGTGTGTTAGTCCCATCACACAGAGATCATATATTTTGTTCCCAGAGGCACCTATAGGACTTGAAGTGTGTTAGTCCCATCACACAGACCTATATTTTCTTCCCAGAAGCACCCATAGGACTTGAAGTGTGTTAGTCCCATCACACAGAGATCATATATTTTGTTCCCAGAAGCACCTATAGGACTTGAAGTGTGTTAGTCCCATCACACAGAGATCATATATTTTGTTCCCAGAAGCACCTATAGGACTTGAAGTGTGTTAGTCCCATCACACAGACCTATATTTTCTTCCCAGAGGCACCTATAGGACTTGAAGTGTGTTAGTCCCATCACACAGACCTATATTTTCTTCCCAGAAGCACCCATAGGACTTGAAGTGTGTTAGTCCCATCACACAGAGATCATATATTTTGTTCCCAGAAGCACCTATAGGACTTGAAGTGTGTTAGTCCCATCACACAGAGATCATATATTTTGTTCCCAGAGGCACCTATAGGACTTGAAGTGTGTTAGTCCCATCACACAGACCTATATTTTCTTCCCAGAAGCACCTATAGGACTTGAAGTGTGTTAGTCCCATCACACAGAGATCATATATTTTGTTCCCAGAGGCACCTATAGGACTTGAAGTGTGTTAGTCCCATCACACAGACCTATATTTTTCTTCCCAGAAGCACCTATAGGACTTGAAGTGTGTTAGTCCCATCACACAGAGATCATATATTTTGTTCCCAGAGGCACCTATAGGACTTGAAGTGTGTTAGTCCCATCACACAGACCTATATTTTCTTCCCAGAAGCACCTATAGGACTTGAAGTGTGTTAGTCCCATCACACAGAGATCATATATTTTGTTCCCAGAGGCACCTATAGGACTTGAAGTGTGTTAGTCCCATCACACAGACCTACATTTTCTTCCCAGAAGCACCTATAGGACTTGAAGTGTGTTAGTCCCATCACACAGAGATCATATATTTTGTTCCCAGAAGCACCTATAGGACTTGAAGTGTGTTAGTCCCATCACACAGACCTATATTTTCTTCCCAGAAGCACCCATAGGACTTGAAGTGTGTTAGTCCCATCACACAGAGATCATATATTTTGTTCCCAGAAGCACCTATAGGACTTGAAGTGTGTTAGTCCCATCACACAGAGATCCTATATTTTGTTCCCAGAAGCACCTATAGGACTTGAAGTGTGTTAGTCCCATCACACAGACCTATATTTTCTTCCCAGAAGCACCTATAGGACTTGAAGTGTGTTAGTCCCATCACACAGACCTATATTTTCTTCCCAGAGGCACCTATAGGACTTGAAGTGTGTTAGTCCCATCACACAGACCTATATTTTCTTCCCAGAAGCACCCATAGGACTTGAAGTGTGTTAGTCCCATCACACAGAGATCCTCTATTTTCTTTGCAGAAGCACCCATAGGACTTCTAGTGTGTTAGTGGCATCACACAGAGCTCCTATATTTTCTTCTCAGCAGCACCCACAGGACTTCTAGTGTGTTAGTGGCATCACACAGAGCTCCTATATTTTCTTTGCAGAAGCACCCATAGGACTTCTAGTGTGTTAGTGGCATCACACAGAGCTCCTATATATTCTTCTCAGCAGCACCCACAGGACTACCGACTACAATGGCTGGAAGACCGCCAAGGGGAGGCAGAGCAGGCAGAGCCAAGAACACAGGGCAGGCAGGCTCTGTTTCTAGTGGACGTGGCCGTGGCCGTGGACGTGGTCGTGCATCGTCATCAGCACGTGGCCATGGGACACGCGCGTCTTTGTTTTCGGCAGCTGGACATGTGGAGCCGCATCATGCTGAAGGCTTGGTAGAATGGATGACCAAGCCCTCCTCATCCTCCTCATCCTCTCTCACCCAGGCTCAGGGTACTGGCAGAGCAGCTGCCAACGCGTACTCAATGGCATCATCAGCCACCCCTTCCCTAGACCCACCATGTCCTCCTGAGGAGTCCCCCGAACTCTTTGAGCACAGTGTTGGGTACATGCTCCAGGAGGATGCCCAACGATTCGAAGGCTCGGATGATGATACCCAGCTTGAGGAATCTGGCAGTACTGTTCCACCAGCTGCAGCTTACTGCCAGGTTTGCTCTAGTGGTGAAGAGGGAGGGGATGATGAGGTCACTGACTCCACGTGGGTGCCTGAAGGGAGAGAGGATGAGGAGGAGGACGAGGAGGAGGAGGATGCGGCGTCACATGTCCAACGAGGCAGGATGCCCCCTGGAGGCCAGGTAGAGGCCAGCACAGCAACTGTACAACACCGCAGAGCTCCGCCTGTGCAGGGCGCTGCCTCTGCACGTTATCAGAAAAGTTCTTTGGTGTGGGCCTTTTTTGAGACGAGTGCATCAGATCGCACCACTGCTATTTGCAATATTTGTCTCAAGCGTATCTCGCGTGGCCAAAACATCAGCCGCTTGGGCACCACAAGCATGACCAGACATATGTCGACCTGCCATGCAGCTCGTTGGCAGGCACACATAAAAGACCCACACCAAAGAACTAAGCGGACCTCTCCTTGCTCCTCATCAGCTGGGATCTCCATCCCCACTACACCTCCAGTCCTCTCTGAAAGCTGCTCTGAGAGGACTGAAGGTGTAGAATTAGGTGTGTCACAACCAAGTACTTGCAGTACACCGACGTCCGATTGCAGCAGGCAAATTTCCCTGCCCCAGCTGCTGGACCGTAGAAAGAAGTACACTCCCAGCCATCCACATGCCCAGCGGTTGAATGCTAGCTTGGCTAAATTGCTAGCACTTCAACTGCTGCCTTTTCAGTTGGTAGACTCGGCCCCCTTCCGTGAGTTTGTTCAATGTGCGGTTCCTCAGTGGCAGGTTCCCAAACGCCACTTTTTCTCACGGAAGGCGATTACGTCTCTCTACCGGCATGTGGAAGGCAATGTCCATGCCTCGCTGGACAGGGCGGTCAGCGGTAAGGTGCATATTACCGCTGACTCATGGTCCAGCAGGCATGGACAGGGACGGTACCTTTCTTTCACGGCCCATTGGGTCACTCTATTGGCAGCTGGGAGGGATGCAGGACAAGGTGCAGTAGTGTTGGAGGTTGTTCCGCCACCACGCCTCCAAAACACTACTACTGCTACTGGTTGTGACACACCTCTCTCCTCCACCCCCTCCTCTTCTTCTTCCTCCAGTGCTCTGTCCTTGGAACCAGCGGTGCTCCGTAGGCGTACAAGGGGCTACGCAAGTACGCAGGCAAAAAGATGCCATGCCGTGCTTGCGCTGGTGTGTTTGGGGGACAGGAGCCACACTGGGCCAGAGGTTCTGGCAGCTCTGCAGGGGCAGGCCGAGAGGTGGTTGACGCCACGTCAGCTTAAGCCAGGAATGGTCGTTTCTGACAATGGCACCAACCTCCTCTCCGCCCTGCGACAGGGGCAGCTCACCCATGTGCCCTGCATGGCTCACGTCCTCAACCTGGTGGTGCAGCGGTTCTTGGGCAGGTTCCCAGGCTTACAGGATGTCCTGAGGCAGGCCAGGAAAGTCTGTGTGCATTTCCGCCGATCTTATAATGCCAGTGCTCGGCTGACTGAGCTGCAAAAGGAGCTGAACCTGCCCAAGAACCGCCTAATATGTGACATGCCCACCAGGTGGAACTCAACGTTGGCCATGCTGCAGCGACTGCACACGCAGCAGAGGGCCATCAATGAGTACCTTTGCGACTACGGCACCAGGACAGGGTCAGGGGAGCTTGGTTTTTTTTCCCCACGTCAGTGGAGCATGATCAGGGATGCATGCACTGTCCTCTCACCATTTGAGGACGCCACGAGGATGGTGAGCAGTGACAGTGCATGCATCAGTGACACTGTACCTCTTGTCCACCTGTTGGAGCATACGCTGCGTGGGATAATGGACAGGGCACTTGAGGCAGAACAGAGGCAGGAAGAGGAGGACTTCCTTGCCTCTCAAGGCCCCCTTTATCCGGACAGTGTTCCTTCTGTCCCACCCATCACACAGGAAGAGGATGAGGAGGAGGAGGAGGAGGAGGATTGTGTGAGCATGGAGGTGGAGCCTGGCACTCAGCATCAGCAGCAGCAGTCTTTTAGGGATGATGTACAGTCCCATCAAACCAGTGGACTTGTACGTGGCTGGGAGGAGGTGGCTGGCGATCATGTCATCCTCAGTGACCCAGAAGACTCCGGACCGAATGCCTCAGCTAACCTACGCTGCATGGCCTCCCTGATCCTGCAAAGCCTGCGGAAGGATCCTCGTGTTCTTCGGATCAAGGAGAGGGACCATTACTGGCTGGCCACTCTCCTTGATCCGCGGTACAAGGGTAAGGTTGCGGACCTTATCTTGCCGTCGCAGAGGGAGCAGAGGATGAGACATCTCAGGGAGGCCTTGCAGAAAGGTCTGTGCAACGCGTTCCCAGAAACTGGGAGGTTACAAACTCCTGGTCCTGGGCGACGAGTTGCTGAGGCTTCGGTCAGTAGCAGAAGGAGCGGTGGGGAAGGTGGACGTCTGACCGATGCGTTCAGACAATTTTTTAGTCCGCAGCCCCAAGGTATGATCGGTTCCAGCAACCATCGCCAGCGTCTGATATACATGGTGCAGGAATACCTTGGGGCAAGGTCAGACTTGGACACCTTTCCCACCGAAAATCCTCTGGCTTACTGGGTCCTGAGGATGGATCACTGGCCAGAGCTTGCACAGTATGCAATTGAGCTACTGGCCTGTCCTGCCTCCAGCGTTCTTTCCGAACGCACATTCAGTGCTGCTGGAGGATTTGTCACTGATCATAGGGTGCGCCTGTCCACCGCCTCGGTTGATCGACTGACCTTCATCAAAATGAATCAGTCTTGGATCACCACCAGCTACCAGGCACCTGAGGCGGATATAACCGAATAATTTATAATGTCACATCCCTTCAAGACTGCCTATGCTGATGCTGAGTGACTGTCCTCTTATGTTCACTGACTATCCTCTTCCTCCTCCTCAATGATCCATGCCACCACACCAGTGCCTAAGGCACAATTTTTCAGCCCCTGTTTAACAGGGGCGTGTACATACAATTTTTATAAAAAAATGCTTCGCAACACGTGTGACTGCTGTGCTCCAAGTACAGTATCTGTGAGGGGTTGCAGTGTTGTGGCACCAGCACCAGTGCCTAAGGCACAATTTTTCAGCCCTGTTTAACAGGGGCGTGTACTTACAATTTTTTTAAAAAATGCTTTGCAACACGTGTGACTGCTGTGCTCCAAGTACAGTATCTGTGAGGGGTTGCAGTGTTGTGGCACCAGCACCAGTGCCTAAGGCACAATTTTTTTCAGCCCCTGTTTAACAGGGGCGTGTACTTACAATTTTTTTAAAAAATGCTTCGCAACACGTGTGACTGCTGTGCTCCAAGTACAGTATCTGTGAGGGGTTGCAGTGTTGTGGCACCAGCACCAGTGCCTAAGGCACAATTTTTCAGCCCCTGTTTAACAGGGGCGGGTAATTACAAATCTTGATCTAATAGTTCACAGCAGGGCCCATTCCTGCGCCCCCCAAGAGTAACTATAAGGGCCTACAGTCTTGTGGCAACACCGTCCACCACCACCGCCAAAGGCCCAATTTTTCTGCCCTGTTCATCAGGTGCTTGCAATTACAAATCTTGATCTAATAACTCACAGCAGGGCCCATTCCTGCGCCCACCAAGAGTAACTATGAGGGCCTACAGTCTTGTGGCAACACCGTCCACCACCACCGCCAAAGGCCCAATTTTTCTGCCCTGTTCATCAGGTGCTTGCAATTACAAATCTTGATCTAATAACTCACAGCAGGGCCCATTCCTGCGCCCACCAAGAGTAACTGTGAGAGCTTACAGTCTTGTGGCAACACCGTCCACCACCACCACCACCCCCAATTTTTCTGCCCTGTTCAACAGGTGCATGCAATTACAAATCTTGATCTATTAACTCACAGCAGGGCCCATTCCTGTGCCCACCAGTCTTGTGGCTACACCAACATCTAATAGGGCAAATTTCTGCAGAGTATATACGCCAGGCCCCTACTTTCAAACATCCAACTTACAAACGACTCCTACTTGCAAATGGAAAGAGAAAACAGGAAGTGAGAGGAAATCTACCCCTAGGAAGGGAAATTCTATCCTGTTAGATTTAATTTGGGAAAAAGGTATCTCCTCTCTACTGATACTTTATCACCAATCCTTGTTTCAATTAAAACCCCACTTTTTCCAAAAACATTTGTCATTGGGACGGAAAGTGAGGTGACATGTTCTGAACAGATGTGCAAAGACAGCAAATGTTACAGGGGTGATAACCCCTCCCTATGTTCTCCAAAAAGCTTAAAAATAGATTTTTTTGGGATGGAGCTACACTTCATAATGTACCTGTTCAGATTCTACTTAAGAACAAACCTAAAGCCGCAAGTGGTTTTAAATAGCTTCTTTTTTTCCTTTACAAATGTCATTTTGTGCAAGGACAGTTCTAAACACGGGAAACACATGCCACTTCACAGGCATACTTTAGACACCCCCCAGGTACCATATTTAAAGGAAAATTTCACTTTTTTTTTTTCACTTTATGCATCATTAAAATGACTGCTCCCGAAAAAACGTTAGTTTTTAAAAGTTCTTTTTGCATTGATATATGTCCCCTGGGGCAGGACCGGGTCCCCAAACCTGTTTTATGACATTAACATGCATATTGGCCGTTGTAATTAGCACTTTTGATTTCGAACGTCGCGTCCATTATAACGTATAGGGTTCGAAAATTTGCGCGAACTTTCGGTCCGTTCGAAGGTTCTGGTGCGAACCGAACCCGGGGGTGTTCGGCTCATCCCTACCCCTGATCTGTTATGAGTGGCAGCACAGCTGGCATGGTGGTTTGATTAGTGAAAATTTGCTATATATCATTCTTTCCGATCTGCCGCATGGCAATCTCTTAGGCGCAAGCATTTTTTTTCTGTACTAATTGGGATAGCAGACAATGACAGGGCAGAGGGAGTGTCGGTCATTTAAGGGGGTCCCCAGGCAATGGGCTCTCTCCACGACACATGGTCCTGCGATCCCCAGTTCTCTGGAATACGCATGGCACAAAGCTCTTGCAAGGAACTGGCGTTAAATGTTTTGGGGAAGCCGAATACCCTCAAGTTATTTGTGAGGAATGGTTCTCTAGATCATCGGGTTTCATCAGTATATATTGCTGCGTTTGGGAGAACTGTTGGTCACTTGCCTGAGAGGTCTTCCTGGTCGGATAGGCAGTGTTCAAAATCGGATAGCGATTTGGCGTGGTCTCCCAGCTACTTTCTGAGCTGTGTTATCCCAGCTGCTATAGCCTTGTCTATCGCAGCAGTGATGGTCAAGGGCAGAATGGCAGCCACAGTCTGGGCCATTTTACTGTAATGTTCATCTGGGCTCATGGGTGTGATGTCCACCGACACCACTGGGCCCACAGCCTCGCCAGGCTCCATGTCGTCAGCCATATTGGCTGAATGTGCAGCTGGGGGAGCAGACTGGAGCCGCCGTGAACTATGAAGCTGTCCATGCCGTGAACCCTGGGGAGGATAAAGAGGGGGTGGAAGCATGCCCGCAGGCTGTTAAGGACATGCTTTGTAAGCCAATGTGTCCGGATCCACCGAATCTCACTCCCCTCACGTTTGGCGCTGGAACCGGACGTTTTTTTGTTGTTTTTTTCCAACATTGTTGATTTTTTCTTTGTTTAAAGGCCAAAAAAAAAAAACATGATCAATTACCACCAAAAGAAAGCTCTATTTGTGTGTGTGTGTGTGTGTGTGTGTGGGGGGACATAATTAAATTTGGGTACAGTGTTGCATGCCCGTGCAATTGTCAGTTAAAATAACACAGTGCCATATCACAAACAATGCCCTAATCATGAAGGGGGTAAATCCACCAGAGAGCAAATGGTAAAGTGGTTGTAAAGTCTCCTAAACATACTCTAATCATCCATTCCCTTATGTGGCAATAGTAATGAGTGTGTTTTTTAAAGTACCTTCATATAGGAGCTCTTCTGTGAGGTCACATGGTTTAGTCTGCTCTTACTACCAAGCAGAGGAACTCCAATGGGAGGGGCTGTCATTCCCCTCTCACTCTGACCTTGTGAGAACTGGTTTCAGTTTCTTCTCATTGACATCATAGAGGAGGGGGAGGAGCAGCTGACATGGGATAGTATTACTCAATGAAGACTTAAGGAGAGGGGAGGGGCAGGGAGGAGATTGGCTTCACACACAAACTACAAAAATGACAGAAATAGAGGAGTGGGGGAGATGCAGAGACACTGAGGAAAGATCTGGATGATGGAGGCGCGTAATCTGACAACAATATCATGGATCAGCAGCCATGATAAACGTGATCAGTTTAAACAGGGGAACACAGGAACAGGCAGGATCAGCCACGTATTGTACAACATAGAAAGGGACAACTGACATGGCAAAAGCACTGTGCTTAATATGGTTCCTTAAAGGGACAGGAGCATGTTTATTTTATTTTAGGGTTACAACCACTTTAAGCACTAGTGCTTTCTTTAGCAGTGCAAGCAAGGGCATTTTAAAAAGTGATGTGATTCTAAATAAGTGTACTAGGGAAAATAAAAACTACCATCAAATTTGTTACTTTACATGTATGTGCAGCAAAAACATTTGTACCAAAGTGTAAATTTTTACTGCAAAATTCCCAATGAAAAGGTTATCTTTTGGCACAAATCACATTGTTTGTAACTGATAAAGGCATTGTAGTATACAATATTGAATCTGAGCACAATATGCTACACTGAATCATTTCAGAAAAGCTCATGAAGTTGACTCAGATGTTTTTCTTCTAGGTTGCAACTGTTCGCTGTGTTTTAAACATGGTTGTCACACAGTTTCTAATTCTGCAACATATTTCAAAATATTTTTAATTAGAATCAACAAAAATGACTGTGTCAGATGGATGTGACTCTGAGAAGCTTAAAAAAATATATATATTTGTCTCAGAAGTTGCAATCAAGATTACAAGTTGTTACCATTTTACTGGTGTGCATATAGAGGATAGCCAGAAATAGATGTATTTAAATAGGTTAAACTTAGAGACAGGTTTGAGTGTGCTTAGCGTTCACAAAGTCAGTACTAGCAAAGCACCTTAAAGCGGGATTCCACCCTCATCGGAACCCTCCCCCCCCCACTCCGGTGTCACATTTGGCACCTTTCAGGGGGGAGGGGGGTGCAGATACCTGTCTTAGACTCATTTATCTCACTTTTATTTTACTTCATTTCACTTCACACATATATTTTTGCACACACATTTTCACACAATTTGTTATCTCAATCACAATTATAGGCAAGAATCACTCATATTCACAGCTCATGTTGAAATCTGTGGTGGTCAGTTGCTTTTGGTGATTAATTGAGTTGGAGTTCATTCACATGTTGATCTATTGATCAACCAATTAACTAATCAACTGGATCTCGGGTATGATGACATGGCCTTCTAACAAACAGTATTTATACCATGTTTATTTTTTGTGATTGTTAGCTATGATTAAGCACTACCTATTGTGTGAAACGTGTCCGTTTGCCTGTTCTGCTGTGGCATGTATTTTTGTTTGTAGTTTTTTAATAAAAGGCGATTTTTCGGAGTGCGACTGTCCAGAACTACTTCCTATCTACTCCTTGCCAATCACCTCCAGGAATAAATCAGACCCAGACAAAAATGGCTGCCCCCTGAATTGTAGACGCTCCATAATTGAGCATTGCAAAGTGGTTTCCTTAAAGATGGCTGCTGCACTTCTGCATCACTGAATATTCAGTTTAACCCTGTCCACACTGCAGAAGGATAATACAGCAGCAACAGACAAAGAAGTTCCGTAGTAGTTATTAGCTCCAGTCCAGGTTATACTAGGACCACAAATTTTGAACATGCAGGATCTGATTTGGTATTGGTGAACCTCTAGCTGGAAGGTGTATTTGCTTAAGATTAAGAACAATGTTCGCATTTCACTTTCATTTAACTTCTCTGACAGGTTAAAGTAAAACCAGGTTCAATTATTAAGCACATTTAACTAAAATGCTTTCTATGTAGGCAATTGCAAAAAAAAAAATTAATTTGCAAGGTGGAAACAAATCTGGTTATATTGTTAGATGATTTTTTAACCCTCTGTAATTTAACATTTTGTATAAAAGATTTTCATGTTGAAGCTCATTTTAAAGAAACATTTTATAATAATAGTAATAATAATAACAACAACAATTGCTCAAGCTAAAGTCTCAGTTATTTTTATTTAAGGTATAAATATGTTTTTTGCTATATTATTGCTGCTGTGTAAAGGTTTATATCATCTGAAAATGTTCCTATAGCTATTTACTATATGCCAGCAATCCTTCACAAAGATCAGTAACTTGGAAAAGAAATCTCTATAGCCAGTCCTGAAAATTTCATTAAGGTTCAAGCTCCCATCTAAACATTACACTTAAAAATAACACACAGTATTGCTGTTCTGGGATAGAATTTTGGCAGAAACAAATTTCCCCTTTCCTGCTTTCAAGAAACCTTTGTTTTAAAAGGAAACAGTAAACAGTTATAATTTAATTTTGGATATAAAAAAATCAAACATTTTAAGCATATGGTATGATTTTATTACATTGAATGTGTCATTTATATACCAGACATATATAGTTCTATTCAAATAAGAAAGTTGTATTTAACCCGGGACACATAGTGAACTGCATGTGTGAGCAAATAGCAATATATTTCGTATTTTCAGTGTCTTCTTGCTGTAGTAGATCGTTTATCTGCACCAGGCGCAAGCTCAGAACATTCATAAATTGTGACAAGGTGCTTTTTCTGTAAATGTGCTTACGACTGCTTTTTCAAAGTTCTCTTTCGTTGCTAATTTTAGAAATGCTTATCAGAAAAAAAGTTATGTATATACATATAAGTGTGAAAGACCAATGTGATCATATTAAAGCATGGTGAATTATAGCTCAAGTTTATTTCTATTTGCTGATTAAAAATAAAATAGATTTTAGGAAATATCTTTACATATATGTCCTAATTTTCATAGGTCACAACTTGGTTTATTCAAATTAAAGCAGAATTCCAGTGAAAAATAGCTCTTTAATAGCCCTCATGCTGTCCAGCTATGGCAGCATGAGTAAGCACAGTTTAGAGCTTAATGCTTACCTCACATACAAAGAGTGCTATCAGCACTTTCACTTGCTGATTTTCATGCCCAAAAATCGAAACAGCGCCTCCCAGTTGACCCTTCGAGCTGGCAATAAAAGTCTTCTTTTCCATACCTACACTGATTCCTCAGCTCCCTGCTCCACATCTCAAAGACTCTTGCATTCCCTAGCCTGCACAGAAGGCGACCCACTTCATCAGCTTCCCTATTCAATGGTCTTATGAGTATTAAAATGGAGGTACGAGATTGTCCTCTTTGTCCAGTCAACACATCATGCTCCACATGGCATCTACACCCCAAACACTCACACCAAAAAAAGAATCAACAGGTATCCCATAAGCGACCAATACACCAGACCTAAAAGCTACTGTCATGGGCAGCTTTAGCCTGCTATTGGGACACCCAGCCTGTAATTATATTATCATTGACAAAGTCTATAGGGTCATTGCATCTCCATTGTTTGAATCTAATAGTCCTGGACTATTAGTAGTCCAAACTCCTTTAAGGGGACAGTCCAAATCATTGAACAACTCTTCCCAACCGATAACCGACCCTACTGAGTGAATTGTCCTTTTTTACACCAACACCTAGACAGCCCTAGGTTACAGCCTTGCCCTTGACCTTTTAAGGAAAGCTCACCTATACCAATTCTACAGTTCATCAATGTCCAGAGACTATAACGGATAGATGTGTGATTCAAGCTCCACCTGGAAATGAAACAGCCCACCCTGGCACCCTCTTAGTTGAAAAGCACCATTCTTTAAAATCAAGGGTGAAGGGCCAATTGGGTCCCTAGATTTCTGTTCACAAGTAGGATCCGAAACTCTGTGAGTACATGGATAAGCTATGGAGGAGGCTGTTTCCAGGAGAGTGTATTACAGTGATATTACAAAGGGTCTTTTGTATGTTTTGTTCCCATTCATTTATTTTGTTTTGATATGGATTTCCCTATTGATCATACAGTTTTTAGGTGGCTAGTGGAAATGCTGTTTATGATTAAAATATTGCTGTCTGATCAGGCAATTACTGATTCAACTCAAACCTTCTGCTGGTTGGCGAGTTACCTTCCTCACATAGAACTGTATTCCCCTGTGGGTCCTACTTAACAATGGGCCCATAGGGTCATACACGGCAAAGTTTGTAACCACATTTAGTTGTTAATCACTTTCCACCTCCTTTACCTCTAGATACGTGAATTCTACACTCTTTACCCTCTATATACATGAATTCTACACTCTCACAGATTACATAAAAAGAGAAGAGGTATCTCCAAAGAGGGAGACAAGAAAGTGTGGCTTATTGAACAAAAGTATCAATTGCAGGAAAAGTCAAATGACCATGTATCTTAAATACTATGTTAGCTTTATTGATAAATATTCATACAATTGCCTTGTGCCTAATTAGATATTTAGACAATGATACCTAAAGAAAAAACACCATCCATACTACATATAAAAGTCACCGTGCTGGCAAAAACTTTCCAGAACAGGTGGCTGAGGACAACGGGGGGACAAAACGACATGTAACAAAATAATACAAAAACACCGTACGGATGCCAGAGGAACATTCATGGCAAGCCTGCCATTAGCTGAAATCAGCGTTTACTAGCATACTCTGATGCGTAAAAAAAGGGGAAATAATCCCACTAATAATATGGCAGGCTGTCACGAATGCCCCCTGGGGGCTCGAGCCTATTGTGGGGGAAAGGAAAAGGAGAGGAGGGGGAGCATCACTGTACAATATTGCTAATCAGTTGCTGTTCCTCAGTATAGCAAAGTAGTATGCATTTTCCTATAGAGCAAGTTGCAAAAGTCAGTGATTGCTGGCAAGGTGAAAATCCTGTGGGCTGATATAGATAATTGCCGCTGTTCAAGCAAGTAGTAGTATATAGATGGGAATATCAATTAGAGTGTCAATAGGCAAAGAATCCCAGTGTAATTTTCCACAGAGTTCCACTCAATTACGATATCAGTTATCAAACATGCTTAGTTATGCAAAATTGCATTTGATTAGAGGCACTTTCACCATATTTTACCCATCCTGTGGGAATAGACGGTCATCAGTTCTGGGCTGCAAATAGCCTACGGAGCTTTTCCAATGTCCATATGCAGCGTGTCAGACCACCGTGTTGTGGACGGCGTTATGCCGTATCGGTGTGTTTATCCTCTCGAGGCAATACTCATCCACTCGTCTCGGGGTGCTGCTGCGGGTGTGGTGGTGATGATTGGATTTCTCCGTGTCCAGGAATCTATGTCCTTATAGACGTATATGTGCCTGATGTGGGTAACGACAATGGCTTCTCCTCTCTCCTTCCGGATGTTTGCCGTCTCGTGCACTCACACGGGGGGTTGCGTCATGTCCTCAAGGCATGGCGTCCGTACCTGTGATGACGTTGACGCGTTTCACAACGGGGGAAGTGTGTGTAGCTTCTTCAGGCACATATACGTCTATAAGGACATAGATTCCTGGACACGGAGAAATCCAATCATCACCACCACACCCGCAGCAGCACCCCGAGACGAGTGGATGAGTATTGCCTCGAGAGGATAAACACACCGATACGGCATAACGCCGTCCACAACACGGTGGTCTGACACGCTGCATATGGACATTGGAAAAGCTCCGTAGGCTATTTGCAGCCCAGAACTGATGACCATCTATTCCCACAGGACGGGTAAAGTATGGTGAAAGTGCCTCTAATCAAATGCAATTTTGCATAACTAAGCATGTTTGATAACTGATATCGTAATTGAGTGGAACTCTGTGGAAAATTACACTGGGATTCTTTGCCTATTGACACTCTAATTGATATTCCCATCTATATACTACTACTTGCTTGAACAGCGGCAATTATCTATATCAGCCCACAGGATTTTCACCTTGCCAGCAATCACTGACTTTTGCAACTTGCTCTATAGGAAAATGCATACTACTTTGCTATACTGAGGAACAGCAACTGATTAGCAATATTGTACAGTGATGCTCCCCCTCCCCCTCCTCTACTTTTCCTTTCCCCCACAATAGGCTCGAGCCCCCAGGGGGCATTCGTGACAGCCTGCCATATTATTAGTGGGATTATTTCCCCTTTTTTTTACGCATCAGAGTATGCTAGTAAACGCTGATTTCAGCTAATGGCAGGCTTGCCATGAATGTTCCTCTGGCATCCGTACGGTGTTTTTGTATTGTTTTGTTACATGTCGTTTTGTCCCCCCGTTGTCCTCAGCCACCTGTTCTGGAAAGTTTTTGCCAGCACGGTGACTTTTATATGTAGTATGGATGGTGTTTTTTCTTTAGGTATCATTGTCTAAATATCTAATTAGGCACAAGGCAATTGTATGAATATTTATCAATAAAGCTAACATAGTATTTAAGATACATGGTCATTTGACTTTTCCTGCAATTGATACTTTTGTTCAATAAGCCCCACTTTCTTGTCTCCCTCTTTGGAGATACCTCTTCTCTTTTTATGTACACATGGTTAGGGGCTGAACATGCAGTATCCTAGCAGAACATTACCTACCTAGTTATTTTGAACAAGCCTCCTCTTTTCTTTTTTTTTTTTTCTTCTTTTTTATTTCTAAACTCTCACAGATTAGTAGATATTTGGTGTATGCTTCATGTAGACTGTCCCCATTGCTCTGCTCCTCATAAGAAATATGCTTGTTTGGACTATCTTTTTGTCCACCAAAGGGACCTTCAGAAGGTCAACTCTGCAGACATAGGAATCACCTCGACATCAGATCATGCACTGCTTTTCATGTCCTTAGCTTTGGGTGGCATGTCCACCAAGGCATGCTCGTGGTGACTGAATTACTCTCTCCTCCAAGAAACAGACATGCAAGCACTCATAGAGACAGAACTTGAACTTTGTTTTGCAGAAAATGATTCACCCTGATACCCATTGCCCGATCACATTGGAAGGATATAAATGTGTATTATGGGGTCTACAGATTCAGCAGGGAGCAAGACTAAAGAAAGGGAGATCCACGCAGATCTCCTTAAATAAGACCAATTACATCATGGGATTTGGTATCAGTTTAGCAATAAGCCAGTGAGCTTTTAACATGTGCATTACATGATAAAAAACAGAGGTCCTATTTACCCTCAATCAGGGCCGTCTTACCGAGCGGGCACACCTGGGTTCATTGATAAAAACGGCATGGGATTCCCCCACAGGGGAACCTGAACCTTCAGGACTGGTATGGATATTAAGGGGAACCTGCCCCAAAATTTTAAAAAAATGGCGTGGGGGTCCCCCTCAAAATCCATACCAGACCCTTGTCTGAGAACGCAACCTGGCAGGCCACAGGGAAAGAGGGGGGACGAGAGATCGACCCCCCTCCTGAACCGTACCAGGCCACATGCCCTCAACATTGGGAGGGTGCTTTGGGGTAGCCCCCCAAAGCACCTTGTCCCCCTGTTGATGGGGAGAAGGGCCTCATCCCCGCAACCCTTGCCCGGTGGTTGTGGGGGTCTGCGGGCAGGGGGGCTTATCGCAATCTGGAAGCCCCCTTTAACAATGGGACCCCCAGATCCCGCCTCCCCTGTGTGAAATGGTAAGGGGGTACAAATGTATCCCTACCATTTCACAAAAAAAGTGTGAAAATGGTAAAAAAAAGACAATACACGCCTTGGGACAAGTCCTTTATTTAAATAATAAAAAATAACTGTCCAACGAAGCCCTCTTCTTCTTCTTCTCTCGCTCCGACGAACAAAAAAAAAAAAAAAAGCCGCAAGCCGCCTACGATCTGCCTCCATGGGAGGTACCCGCTGTAATGACGGGCCTCTCAGGTGACAGTTCTATTATAACTGAGGGCGAGGCCACACAATGACATCACCGGGTGACCCCGCCCCCCTCTGACGCACAGGGACATCCCTATGGCTTTCTTGTAGCGTCAGAGGGGGCGGGTCACTTGGTTACATGACAAGCAACCCCACCCCCTCTGACACTACAGGAAAGCCATAGGGATGTCCCCGTGTGTCAGAGGAGGGTGGGGTCACCTGGCAATGTCATCGTGTGGCCTCGCCCTCAGTTATAAAAGAACTGTCATCTGAGAGGCCCGTCATTACGGTGGGTGCCTCCCATGGAGGCAGATCGTAGGCGCTTGCGGCTTTTTTTTTTTTTTCGGTCCGTCGGAGCAAGAGAAGAAGAAGAACAAGACTTTGTGGGACAGTTTTATTTTTTTATTTTTTAATGAAGGACTTGTCCCAAGGCGTGTATTGTCTTTTTTTTTTACCATTTTCACACTTTTTTTGTGAAATGGTAGGGGTACATTGGGGGCTACCCTAAAGTCCCCTCCCAATGTTGAGGGCATGTGGCCTGGTACGGTTCAGGAGGGGAGGCGCTTTCTCGTCTCCCCTCTTTTTCTGTGGCCTGCCAGGTTGCGTGCTCGATAAGGGTCTGGTATGGTTTATTGGGGGCCCCCACACCATTTTTTTTTTAATTTTGCTTCGAGGTTCCCCTGTGGGGGAATCCCATGCCGTTTTTATCAATGAACTTTTATGTGTATTGCCGGGACCGACAATTCATTATAGCCGCAAGTACTTTTAAATCACTTTTTTTCCTTTAGAAATGTAATTTTGCTCTCGGACTGTTCTAAACATGGGAAACATGCGCCACTTTACAGGCATACTATAGACACCCCCAGGTACGCTTTTATTGTTTCACTTTAAGCATTATTAAAAATCACTGCTCCTGAAAAAACTGCCGTTTTTAAAACTTTTTTTTGCATTGATACATGTGCCCTGGGGCAGGACCCAGGTCCTCAAATACTTTTTATGACAAAGCCTTTAAAATTAGCACTTTAAAGGGTGTTCCGCGGCTTTCGAATTTGCCACGAACACCACAAATTGTTCGCTATTCGGTGAACAGGCGAACACCCGATGTTCAAGTAGAACTTACATTCGACTCGAACATTGTGACCATGCCTAATAAAGACTAATCAGGGAGTCAGAGTCCAAAAATCACAAGAAATAGCTCCGACTTTCTTAACATACTACAGGGATCTATACAGTATACCCTCTCCAGGATCACAAATGACCCATCAAGATAAACTTGATATAATTATGCAGTATCTACAAGCCTCAGACATGCCCCAACTGAAACTAGAAGTGAGAAAACCTATTGTAAATCCTGTTACAGAGGTAGAAATTAAGTTGTTATTAAAGGGCGTAAGTCACCTTTTTGTCTATTCTCTCTATCTTCTTTTTGAACAATTTCAAAGAAAGAGAGGTAGGGAACTAATCAAGCCAGAAATGACTATAGCACCTAAAGATTAGGCCATGGATAGATGCTACAAAATAACCACACTGGCTATTCATATGACAAATGAAACATACCTTGTTGTAGACATGTGTGCTTAGTTGCGCTTTGAAACGTTTTTCGGATGAAAATTTTATTTTCAGAGATTTGGATGTATACAAATCTCTGAATCAACAAAGTAATGAATGTCATTGAATCAAAAATAACATTTATAACAAAGTTTACAAATGCATTTGTTTCATTTGGATGATGTTACATGTTTTTATAGTAGTTTGGGCCTATGGGGAAATTAATTAAATTATCAAATGTGTTTGATAATTCGGATTCGGATAATGAACAGACCCGGATTTTGTTCTATTAGCTAATTGAGATGCACAGGAACCCAGTTGATATTGTCCAATCAGCTCATGCAATTTCTCTTGGTGGGTTGGACTAGCATCTGAAAATATTGAAACCTTACGATTCAAATTCATCCAATTTGATCATTTATTGAATATATGGCAATCTTTCGGAAAAACTGCAAAAGTTTACAAATCCACTTAGACCAACAAATATACAAAATGAATTCCAAAAATAAATCGGGTCAACATAACAAATATGACAGAACAAAATTCTTCAATGAACGGATGCATCCGAAACAACATTTAAATTTACAGCATGCACATGTCTACCTTATTGTACCATTTTGCCTCTCTCTTGAACAAAACAAAGAATTAACAAAAATATCCTTTGCTGTAATACTCACCTTTAATCTGGTGGATGTCAGTGAACCTAAAACTGGGGTGTAGAGTAACAGAAAAAGTGTCATGCATGCTGCGCTATGGTTTAATTGAGGTATTAGTTGCACTGCATGCAGAATGCAGAAAAAGAGAAAACAATTGCAACATACTTAGTTTGCCATAGCAAACTGGATGGTTTATTAACAGAGCATATGCCATGAGGTGTTTATCCTCATGACACATCACAGGAAGCACACAAGAGGCAAGCAGAGGACAGATTTAGAAATAGACTTGGAAAACTTAACATTAATAAGTCACCAGGATCAGATGGCTTGCACCCAAGGGTCCTTAGGAAGTAATTGCCAGACCATTGTTCCTAATTTTTACTGACAGCCTACTGACTGGAATGGTACCAGCTGATTGGAGAAAAGCCAACGTAGCTCCAATATTTAAAAAAAGGGCCAACATTCCTCACTGGGAATTACAGACCAGTTAGCCTATCATTAATAGTATGTAAGCTCTTGGAGGGGGTGATAAGGGACTATATACAAGATTTTAGTAATGAAAACAGTATCATTAGCAGTAATCAGCATGGATTCATGAATAATTGTTCTTGCCAAACCAATCTATTAACCTTCTATGATGAGGTGAGTTGCCATCTAGATAAAGGAAGGCCCATAGACATGGTGTATCTGGATTTTGCAAAAGCATTTGACACAGTTCCCCATAAATGTTTACTGAACAAAGTAGTGTTCGTTGGCATGGAACATGGGGTGAGTACATGGATTGAAAACTGGCTACAAGGGCGAGTTCAGAGGGTGGTGATAATTGGGGAGTACTCAAAATGGTCAGGGGTGGAAAGTGGGGTCCCCCAGGGTTCTGTGCTGGGACCAATCCTATTTAATTTGTTCATTAACGACCTGGAGGATGGGGTAAACAGTTCAATCTCTGTATTTGTGGATGATACTAAGCTAAGCAGGACAATAACTTCTCCGCAAGATGTGGAAACCTTGCAAGAAGATCTGAACAAATGAATGGGGTGGGCAACTACATGGCAAATGAGGTTTAATGTGGAAACATTTAAAATAATGCATTTGGGTGGCAAACATATGAATGCAATCTACTCACTGGGGGAGAACCTCTGGGGGAATCAAGGATGGAAAAGGACCTGGGGTCCTAGTAGATGATAAGCTCAGCAATGGCATGCAATGCCAAGCTGCTGCTAACAAAGCAAACAAAATATTGGCATGCATTAAAAAGGGGATTAACTCAAGAGATAAAGCAATAAATCTCCCAATCTACAAGACTCTGGTCTGGCCTCATCTGGAGTATGCTGTCCAGTTCTGGGCACCAGTCCTCAGCAAGGATGAGCTAGAAATGGAGCGAGTACAGAGAAGGGAAACAAAGCTAATAAAGGGACTGGAGTATATTAGTTATGAAGAAAGGCTACGAGCACTGATCTTATTCTCTCTGGAGAAGAGATGGTTGAGGGGATATGATTTTAATTTACAAATACCATACTGGTGACCCCACAATATAGATAAAACGTTTCCATGGAAGGGAGTTTTCTAAGACATGTGGCCACTCATTAAGATTAGAAGAAAAGAGGTTTAACCTTAGACTGCATAGAGGGTTCTTTTCTGTAAGAGCGACAAGGATGTGCAATTCACTTCCAAAGTTGGTGGTTTCAGCAGGGAGCATCATAGTTTAAAAAAACTACTGGATAAGCACCTGAATGACCACAATATACAGGGATATGCAATGTAGTGCTGACGTGTGATCGCACACGTAGGTTGTACTTGATGGACTTGTGTCTTTTTTTAACCTCACCTACTATGTAACTTAATATGGGGAAAACATGGGATAGAGGGAGAGAGGGATAAAGAGGTGAAGAAAGAGAAGAAGAAAAATATGTTCACTTTTTTTGGGTGTGGGGCAACAAACTACATATAGTACAAAGCTCCCTCCATCCTCGTGCTGGCTTAGAGACAATGGAAAATGCCCTTGCTCTGATCTGACAGCTGATCTGGATTTTCAGTGCTTTCTCTTAGCTGCTGTGCAACATATGATCAGGATTAGGGTTGGAACCCTTATCCTACCTTTATATTTGCCCCTGCCTTATGCAGAAACAATTGTAAAAGACGTAAAAAAAGTTGTAAAAGTATAAAATTCTACTCTATTGATCATTTTGACATGTAGTAGTTTTACCCAAGTGACTTCAATATATCTGCCTAGAACCGGAGATCCCATTAGATACAATGGTTGATAAATACTAAGTAATAATAGTAAAAAAATAAATAATAATAATTGTTTCCATGATTACATATTATTATTCACTTTTCAATCATGAAACAATGTAACCTAAAAGTAAATGTAAAGTAAAAAGTAAAATAAAGTAATGCTGATGAGCCCTATACAAAATCTGCTATAGAATTTATCTTAAAGCGTTAGTCTTCTTATGGACTTGTACCGGAAGGGACGTCATCTCAGCCTGACCATTCAAACTGCTGGAGAGCATGAACCCAAAAGGAAGAACGAGTGAAGGTGAAAGGTAGGTCTACCGTAATGTGCTAGTATGCAGCACATACTAGCACATTATGGCATTAACCTGCATGTGATTGGCCATTTTTTTAAAGATTTTACTACTTAAGCTGGCCATACACAGATCGAAATGCACCCAGTTCACCAGGGATCGGCTAAATTTTGATCCATGTATGGGCACCCTGCTTGTACACAAGTCGATCTATTGATCTCTTGATCTATAATATTTGTATTGATCGACTTGTATACAATAAGCCTGTTGGGTTTTTCCATAATGATTAGTACTAATCATTGTGTTCTGCTGGAAGGGAAGAACACAGTAGTGCAGCGGGAGGGATTTCCCCATGATTACTGAGTGTATTGATGGGGAAATCAAGCAATTTTCTTTCCATCCACCTGTGGTGGAAGGAACAAGAAAAAAGGGCAGAGAGGGTGTGACTTTAAATAAAACACGTAGCAGCAACTGAGTAATTAGGTGGACATGTATGAAGATATTTATTGGTACAAAACACTGATATACACACATAATATATATAAGGGAAATAGGGAATCTAATCGCACATAATAACCATGATAATAATATGGATATCAATTGTATGACATAATAAATCACCAGAATCCACCAGAATTAATGTATATACACAACATCATTTCAAAATACTGCCTGTATGGCCAGGGCCAGATTAAGAGCAACATGGGCCTGGTGCTGAGGATTTTGGTGGGCCTTTTATGGAAACAAATTAAATATACTCTCACCAGTAATATCAGCCGTGCAGCCTTTGAGCAGCAGCAACACCCCCAATACCACCTGCTATGCAGTCTCTTAACAGAAGCAACATAGGGTGACCACATTTCCAAACTGCCATTCAGGGACATCCCCCTTCCCAAAAAAAGATGAGAGGGGGATGTAGTCTCGGGGTTGATGGGGAAATAGGTGGCGGGGTGATTTTTCGGGTAAATGGCTGGTGTTAGCGCTTAAAATCATCCTGACACTATGCTTGATATGGCATCAGGATGATCAAGTTCCATTATTTCTATTACTACATTGTAATGTATAGTGAAATAGTTCAACTCACAATGATGCAGATTAAGTGGGAACCTAAGCTTGTCACTTGCCACCAGATGCAGTGTGTCACTTGCCACCATCGCCTGCTGCCAGACGCAGCATGCCAGATGCCACCCATAGCCTGCCATCAGATGCAGTGTGCCACTTAACACCCACAGCCTGCCACCAGATACAGTGTGCCACTTGCCATCAGCAGCATGCCACCAGATACAGTGTTCCACTTGCCACCAGACACAGTGTGCCACTTGCCAACAGCAGCATGCAACCAGATACAGTGTGCCACTTGACAACAGCAGCCTGTCACCAGATACAGTGGGCCACTTGACACCAGCAGCCTGTCCCCAGTTTCAGTGTGCCACTTGCCACCAGCAGCCTGTCACCAGATACAGAGTGCCACTTGCCACCAGCAGCCTTCCACCAGATACAGTGTGCCACTTGCCACCAGCAGCATGCCACCAGATACAGTGTGCCACTTGCCACCAGCAGCATGCCACCAGATACAGTGTGCCACTTTCCACCAGCAGCATGCCACCAGATACAGTGTGCCACTTGCCACCAGCAGCATGCCACCAGATACAGTGTGCCACTTGCCACCAGCAGCATGCCACCAGATACAGTGTGCCACTTGCCACCAGCAGCATGCCACCAGATACAGTGTGCCACTTGCCACCAGAAGCATGCCACCAGATACAGTGTGCCACTTACCACCAGCAGCATGCCACCAGATTCAGTGTGCCACTTGCCACCAGCAGCCTGCCACTCCCTCCAGGACTCTGCCCAGATGGATAGAAAGGACATGGCCTGCATAGTCAATCAAATCCATGGAAGCCCCACCCCTCCTGAGCTGGGATGGTATGGCCGTGTGTATGTATGCCAGGTGTATTGATCAGACCAAGTTCTACAGGGGGGTTGTGTGTGCAAGTCTTTGGGCTCACACTGGTGTGCTGCAGTCGGCCGCACTGCTTATGTATCTGCAGTTTTACCTTGCAGTCCTATTGATGTATATTAGGTTGCAGGTTTTTGCTGCATTTTCTGACAGTGCGCCAAAGATGCAGCATGCAGGCATTTTGGTGCGCTTTCAGAAATTGCAGAAAAAACAAACAACCTTATAGAAATCAATAGGACTGTGGGTAAAATGCAGGAAAACTGTGGATACACCAGCAATGGACCAAAACACAGCAAATCAATGTGAACCCACCTAAAAGCACAAGGGACCAAGCACTACCACAGGCTGATGACACAATTCTAAACACTTTGGCTGCAGTTATAAGAGCTACTGCTGGAGAAAAAAGTTAAAAAAGAGGGGAGTCCAGTCACTGAGCTCACATTTGGATGGCCCCTGGAGGCTTATCACTCAGAGATATCCTGTTCACCTTCTATCTGCCGGTGTTCTGTTCATAATTTCCCACCCACATGGCTCCTTTCACCGCACAGACCTCACAGAGGGAGAGGGGAAAGGCAGAGCCGACTCAGCCTCTCCCATTTGTGTAGGGGGGGAACTGTGCACTGTGACATTGTAATAACCACAGTGAGCCAACACAGATGCAGCCAAACACTCCTACATTTACACACAGCTTCTCCTGTCCCATAGAAGTTTATGGACAGGAGAAAATCGGGCTTGTACTGCTGGATGGGCGGGCCGATTTTAAGGCAGGGGCCTGGAGCTGTAGCTCCATCAGCCCCTATGTTAATCCGGCCCTGTGTATGGCCCATGGCCTTGCTATTCCCAGTCAGAGTTGATATAAATAAGCATGATTGTGAAAAGTTCAAATGACCACATGATGGTAAAATACACGGCATATATTGGCTGTACGTATTTCGTGGTGTATGAGGTGGAAGGAAGGGAAATTGCATAATCCATGACCTGCTTAAGACTGTGTTTCTGAATATGTTCGGTCCAGTAAAAAATAATAACATTTCTATACCTTTTTTCTAAAAAACAACAATCAGGAGAGGAATAGATAAGAAGAAAATAACTGAGCTATTGTTTAGAGACATTTTATATTGTGTAATGGACTTGTTAAATACTTTACATTTGAATTTGTTGCACAGTCAGATATTTCCTTATCTTATGATTGGGGAGATAAAATACAGTATGTAATGGTTAAGCATATCACAAAATCATAAATGTCCTGCTGAAAATAGCACTTATGATGTACAATGATTGGTGTGTAGACAAAATGATTTTAATTTTTATGAACAGATATTACCATTCATTATGTCATTCAAGTTGTAAAATATAATTTTCTGTTCTTCTGCACCTGCATTTAAATTAAATGGAAAATAAAATGTTTTGCAGTTTACTGATATGTGCTGAGGTTAAATAGTTTTTCCCTAAAATATAGCAACATCTGTGGATTTGTCTTAACTCATATACCTTACCTATACAATCAATCCTATGTACAGCTGCTTCAGTAATTTATCTTGCTTCTGCACTTCTTCTGCCTACTACTGTGTTCAAATGTTCTTTCAGTTCCTTATGGACTTGAACATAATGTTCTAACTTACAAACAGCTCTTTTTAACATATTATTTTCCTCTTCCTGTATTACTGTTTCTTACTGTGCACCAAATAAATTCAATATATCATAACATGATATCAGGTAGCTTCTATATAAAAAGGAGAAAAACTACAGATATTTTTTAAGTCAAAACTTTTATTTTTCTCTGTTTTACAAATCTAAAAAAAAAAAGCACAAGATTAACACGTAGGACACCATCATGTTTGATTGTCCACAACCATATATATTTTTTTAAGATAAAGTTTTTAAATTTTCATAGAAAGGTATTACAAAAGGAAAAATAAAACAGACAAAAAAGAAACCAACTTTACAATTTCCTATGAGCACCTGACAGGCAAAGAAGAAAATATTAAAGCACCCAGATTAAGCAGATAATACATTTTTTTTTTAAAATAAAAAAATAAAATGGTACTGTAGTTAATAATGCTTAAAATATTGATTACTTGTGGCTCCCCGTTTAACGACCAATTTGTTTAACAACCTGGTCGCTGGAGCGGAACCTGGTCGTTAAGTGAAGAGTACATGTTTTTACCAAATTAAGAAAAAAATAAACATCAAGACACAGAGCGCTGATCATGCTGACCATGAAGAACAAAGACTAATACATAACTACATACAGTATCTCACAAATGTGAGTACACCCCTCACATTTTTGTAAATATTTTATTATATCTTTTCATGCGACAACACTGAAGAAATTACACTTTTCTACAATGAAAAGTAGTGAGTGTACAGCTCGTATAACAGTGTAAATTTGCTGATCTCTCAAAATAACTCAACACAAAGCCATTAATGTCTAAACAAAAGTGAGTACAGTTCATTGAGGGAACCATGAATGCCAACATGTACTGTGACCTACTGAAGCAGAGCATGACCCCCTCCCTTCAGAGACTGGGCTGCAGGGCAGTATTCCAACATGATAACGACCCCAAACACACCTCCAAGATGACCACTGCCTTGCTAAAGAAGCTGAGGGTAAAGGTTATGGACTGGCCAAGCATGTCTCCAGACCTAAATCCTATTGAGCATCTGTGGGGCATCCTCAAATGGAAGGTGGAGGAGCGCAAGGTCTCTAACATCCACCAGCTCCATGATGATCATGGAGGAGTGGAAGAGGACTCCAGTGGCAACCTGTGAAGCACTGGTAATCTCCATGCCCAAGAGGGTTAAGGCAGTACTGGAAAATAATGGTGGCCACACAAAATATTGACACCTTGGGCCCAATTTGGAAATTTTCACTTAGGGGTGTACTCACTTTTGTTTCCAGTGGTTTAGACATTAATGGCTGTGTGTTGAGTTATTTTGAGGGGACAGCAAATTTACACTGTTATATAAGTTGTACACTCACTACTTTACATTGTAGCAAAGTGTCATTTCTTCAGTGTTGTCACATGAAAAGATAGAAGAAAATATTTACAAAAATGTGAGGGGTGTACTCACTTCTGTGAGATACTGAGATACTGTGTATGTGTATATATATATATATATATATATATATATATATATATATATATATATATATATATATATATATATATATATATATATTTATTTTCTTCACAAAATTGTCACATTTACAAGTTTTTTTCTCACACACGGTGCAGGCATAATTGCAATTACACCCAAAAATGCATTCTGCTACTCGTTCTGAGTATGGCAATATTCCATGTGTGAGATTTTTCCACAGCCTGGCCACATACAGAGACCCAACATCCAAGTAGAACCATCAGGCGTTCTAAAGGCATAAATTACACATTTGTGCCAGATGTTGGCGGGCAGATGTGCCAGCTGTTGATGGGCAGATGTTCACTGGGACAGCTGTATGACAGGTGTTTTCACTGTGTTTGGGGACACTGTGTTTTGGGGACACTAGCTGGGTGATCAGTGGGTAAAAAGCAGACAAACAGCTAAAAACTCATTGATCTCCTGGCTGCAGCACATATCTCTCTTCCTCTCCTCAATGACAGGCTGTGAGGAGAGGAAGAGATGAGAGCTGTTACAACGGCTCTCTATTTACATTACATGACAGCTGTGATTGGACACAGTCATCATGTTATTAGGAGGGCCAATCACAGAGCCCTCCTGTCGTGCACCACTGTCCTGTCTGGGGGGGCACAGGCAGATCAGGATCACACCACTGCTCAGGCTACCAGCAGCGCGATCCCCTGTCTAACGTCACCCCCTGCTGTTTACATCACGATGGCTGTGATTAGACAGCCATCATGCAGATCAGGAGGGCAAATCACAGTGCCCTCCTGCCATTCCTAGATGCGGCGTGCGATCCCGTGCCTTCTGAGGGACGTTCAGGAACGTCCACTCAGAAGGAAGAAGTGCCCACCTGGCCATTTATGTGCAGTGGCCCAGTGGGAAGTGGTTAAAAAAAAGAAAATTCAATAGCCAGGTGCCAGCAATAGCCAGTGAGTCATTTTAATTGTGATTTGATTTTTTTTCTTCAGAAATTTAACTTTTGCTACAGAATGTTCTACTGTATATATGCTACAGATGTGCCAATTTACCGACAGACTAAGGGGACCCCTATGCACTATATTTAAAGGAATTTCTCTTTTTTATTGGTGCATCATTAAAATTACTGCTCCTGAAATCCGATTTTTTTTAAAATGTTTTTGCATTGATACATGTCCCCCAGGGCAGTACCAGATCCCCAAACCCCTTATATGGCCAATCACTTGCATATAAGCCTTCAAAATTGGCTTTGAGTTGATTTTGCCTGTTCAGCTCCCATAAACTTCAATGGGGTTTGCTTTTCAAGTTAGAACTTTTCCCCTGTTCGGGAGTTCTTCTGCAAACCAAACTGTTTGGCCCATCTCTAATCATAGGATTTATGGGTGCCCATGCATGGAAAAGCTTTGGTCCATGTACTATTTCTCCCAATGCTTTTTCCAGGCTACTGGTAAGATGCTGCAATGCAATGCAATGTGTGGAGCATTGGAAGAGAACACCTATGCAAGGGTCCTGTCATTGTTGGGGGCCCCACACTGCCCGCTCCTTGAGCCAGAGTTCGGACACCTCTGGTGCCGGTCGCATGCTGGCTGCTTGCCTACTGTCACTTGTAAATGCAGAAGTGCTGCTTCTATATTTACAAGTGACAGGGATCCTCTCCCGTTGGCCGTTCAGATCCCTCAGGTATAATACACTGATCTCTATGAGAGCAGAGGAGGAAGGGGGCGGGGAATCTGCACATGGGAAGCTGCTTCTGAAACCTGCAGGCTGCACTGACATCAGACATGCCCTGCACTCTGCACCTAGTGCACCCCTGTACTCTGCACCTAGTGCACCACTGCACTCTGCACTCTGAATTGCTTCTCATTGCTTCTTACCCTGTAATGGGTTTCATTTCTACTAGTTCTAAGTTATATTAAGGTTGTTATGGTAAGTAAACCATAACCTACATTGCCATTGGGGGCCATGTATCTACTAATGTAAGTGAGGTTAGTAGTGTTTTAATCTTGCATAATTTGTTGTATGGTAGGCTGAATTTGCCATCTGATGTGTCTTGTAGAGGGTTTAACCCTGTATTGACGTCCCCCCCAACACAATGCAACCTGAGGCAAAGCTTGTTAGCTCGTCAACCATATGTTGGCAAAAGATGACTTGTGCAGAGTTGGGGCAATATACATTCGCCAGTGTAATTAGAATCCCCACCCAGTGCCCCTTGAGGGACAGATATTTCCCCTCTGTGTCTGCCTGTTGTTGAGAAATGTGGAAATCTGCATTTTTATGGAGTAGGATCGAGACTCCTTTCGTCTTGGATGTGGGATTTGTGGCATGGTAAATGTGTGGGCAGTACTTGTCCTGCAATTTTGGTACAGTACCTGTCTTGGAGTGTGTCTCCTGGAGAAATACCACGGCTGGTTTCGTTTTGTTCAGTTCTCTGAGTATCGAGGTTCGTACCTCTGGTGTGTTTAAACCCCTGACGCTATGAGAAATCACAAAAGGGTGTTTATCAATCAGTGAATAAGACATAATTTAATAGTTAATATAGCAAGAGATCTACCTTTTAAGTGAGTAGTTTCAATTGGTTCCTTGACAATTAGAAAGAAAGAACAGAGGTGAAAGGATAGAGGAAGAAATAGAGAAGTATTCCGACGACTCTCTAGAGGAGTGTCACACAAATGGAGGTTATAGAAAATATATTCCTAGTATCAACTTTTTATGCTTGGTTACACACCAATTAGAATCCACCGTTGGGAGCAGTGGGAGGTTATTTCCACAAGAACGTAGATAACAAAACCTGTTGTAACAAAAAAGGATGAGCAAAGCCTCTGGCGGCTTTGGGTAAAACATTTGTAGTCAAAATTGTTCATGCACCCCTTCCAGCCATTAAGGTAATTGCACAAGTCTAATATAAAGATTACATTAATAACTAGCATTAATAGAGCATTACTAGCCCAGATCTATCAGAAATCTGATAGGTCTGCGAAGTTCGGTCAAAGGCAAACTCCAACATGGCAAAACCTTTGTGGAACGTGAAACATTTTAAACTATGTCATATTGTATAAACCTTATAAACTTGATATCCATTAATATCACCATGTTAGGTGTACTGGGGATATAGTTATCACAGAGGCATATCAACTGATCTCCCAGAAGATATCCCCCGATGTTATTCAGTGGTGCCACAGCTTGGACCAAATTAATGGCTCGACCCACATGGAGCAACCCAAGTTGTATGTTCCCCCACCTGTCAAATTCCTGGCCATCTTAGCATAAAAGAAAGAGATACAGTCATGTTGATGTGCTCATATGCATATATGTTAAGGAAAAAAGCTTGGTTAAGAAATGATGTTGTGCCCAAATTTATAGGCGGTCCTCTCTCCCTGTATGCATATGAAGATACATTTCAGATATAGAGGTACAGAATGTCTGGAGTCTGACCAGTATGTGAGATTAGAGTTCTCTTCGGGTTGGGGGGGTTCAGTGCCTTGTCTGCTGTGAAACAAAGTTATCGTCATGCCATTCCGATTTTTTCCACAAGATGGTGTCCAGGAGTAGGAAATTGCTGTGTGGGAGAAAAAGAGTTAGCACATGAATATTGCAAATCTGTGAAGGGCATGGTTTCTCAAGGGGAAGGGGATGGCCATCTAGTCCATGAGGAGGTTGTAAAGGGTGGGGGGTGTTGAGGTCTGCTGTTAAGCCTGTTAAAGTCAATGGCTGTGTGTCCTTCCCAGCATGGAACCTCTCTCGGAGTGACAAGGGGCAGTATAGGTCAGCTTAAAGTCAATGCATAGTTCGATACTGCGATCTCAGGTAGAAATAGATGAATAAGTGGTCATAGGCAGCCGCGTTACCAGCATCTGCTGTAGAAGGTAAGTTAGTAACAGAGGCACCGGAGACCAAGACCTAGTCTGCGCGAAAGGTTGGTGTCTCCTCTGTGGCGGAGGGTTGTAAGTTTTGGTCTCCTGTGGCTGAAATTCCTCAGCCTGTTATTCCAGATTTTGTCACCAGGTTGTGTCTAAATATTTCTTAGCCACTGTGAGGACAAAGCTGTAGCACATGAAGCTAATGTTCTGTGGTAATTCTGGTGCCATGTAACATGTAGGGATAAGCATTGACAAAAAAAAAAATGTGAGGTAGGGACACCATGGGTCACCGTTCAGGGTGAGAGTAGGCTGACATGGGGTTATCAATTGCCTGTCCTACGCTTCGTAACAAGGGAGGGCACAAGGTGAAAGAAGCATTGTTTCAAAAATAAGGTGGCATCTTGAGATCTGAATCCTTTGATGGGATAGGGTGATTTGCCAAAGCTGGGACCTGGATATTTGTTGAGCTTTCATTTCTTGGTAGAGGGAGGTTTGGAGGGCAATGATAATGGAGTGTGAGAAGGGGATCCTCTCTGCGACAGAACATGGGAGGTCGATCAGGGAAAGATGTAATTGAACACAAAAGGCCGGGATGTCTTCTGGCATCTGTAGGTAATATTGTTTGCCAAAGAATGTGGTGTTTAAGGTGAAAGGGAAGTGCCAGCGATATGGAATTCCTTTTTCTCTCAGAGCAACAAGCATGGGACGCATGGCTCATCTATTTTGCAGAATAAGGTGAGAACAGGGAAATGGTATGTTCATTAAAGAGGATCTGTTTGTTCCGCCTGGCCTTATTCAGGATCTCTTCTTTCAGTAGGAAGCTACATAGGCAACATATGATGTCTTTGGGGGGTGCCATGTCTGAGGGGTGAGGGTTCAAGGCCCTGTGGGCCCTCACAAAATCAATATCAGTGTCCTTAGGGAGTTCAAGTAGCCCATTAAAAACTGCCTGCAGAGCCTGTTTAATTTGATGGGGCTCTATCTTCTCTGGGATCCCTCTCACCCTGATATTCTGCCTCCGTTCCCTATTGTTCAAATCCTTCAGGTGTCTGTTAATGAGGATTAGGTGGGTGGCATGGGAAGAAATTGTGCTTGCCAGTCTTTCCACAACCCTGTCCCATTTGGCTTCTGCCCTTTCTGTGTGGGAAAGGTGGTCGGATAAGGCTAAAAGGTCCGCCTTGAGATCAGTGATGGCTGATTAAAAAGTATTTTTGATATTAGCAGCGATTTTGGTCATCTCTGACAGCTGCAGTGGGTGATCTGTGCACTCCGGGTCCCTTACCATGTCCTCGGAGGCCGACATGGAGTCCTCGCTATTTTCTGCCTCGTGTCCCAGCAGCGCCATCTTGGCTGTAGAGCGGCCCCGTGTCCTGGGGGTTTGGAACTCGAATAGCTCTGGGATACTGCATGATCCAGGTCTAGAAAGTGAGCAGTGTTGTTGTTGGGAGGCAGACTATGCTTTGTCTCACTTGCCCATTGCTGTTTTTGAGGCTGGAAGGGGTTGACTGTGTCGCGGGTATGCGGAGCTCAGCTATGCTGCGTCCATTCCTGTCCCTCTCCAAGCCACTCCGCCCTCTATCCTTTATGATGTTCATTTGTATTTAGTTCCTTTAAGGATGTATCCATTTTTTGTTTATATTTCTGATACATATTTAAGTGTATGTCCAACAAATGTATCTGATTTTGGTCCTGCTGATTCACCTATCAGTAGGGATGAGCCGAACACCCCTGGGTTCGGTTCGCACCAGAACCTTCGAACCGACCGAAAGTTCGCGCGAATTTTCGAACCCTATACGTTATAATGGACGCGAACGTTCGAAATCAAAAGTGCTAATTACAACGGCCAATATGCATGTTAATGTCATAAAACAGGTTTGGGGACCCGGGTCCTGCCCCAGGGGACATATATCAATGCAAAAAGAACTTTTAAAAACTAACGTTTTTTCGGGAGCAGTCATTTTAATGATGCATAAAGTGAAAAAAAAAAAGTGAAATTTTCCTTTAAATATGGTACCTGGGGGGTGTCTAAAGTATGCCTGTGAAGTGGCATGTGTTTCCCGTGTTTAGAACTGTCCTTGCACAAAATGACATTTTTAAAGGAAAAAAAGAAGCCATTTAAAACCACTTGCGGCTTTAGGTTTGTTCTTAAGTAGAATCTGAACAGGTACATTATGAAGTGTAGCTCCATCCCAAAAAAATCTATTTTTAAGCTTTTTGGAGAACATAGGGAGGGGTTAACACCCCTGTAACATTTGCTGTCTTTGCACATCTGTTCAGAACATGTCACCTCACTTTCCGTCCCAATGACAAATGTTTTTGGAAAAAGTGGGGTTTTAATTGAAACAAGGATTGGTGATAAAGTATCAGTAGAGAGGAGATACCTTTTTCCCAAATTAAATCTAACAGGATAGAATTTCCCTTCCTAGGGGTAGATTTCCTCTCACTTCCTGTTTTCTCTTTCCATTTGCAAGTAGGAGTCGTTTGTAAGTTGGATGTTTGAAAGTAGGGGCCTGGCGTATATACTCTGCAGAAATTTGCCCTATTAGATGTTGGTGTAGCCACAAGACTGGTGGGCACAGGAATGGGCCCTGCTGTGAGTTAATAGATCAAGATTTGTAATTGCATGCACCTGTTGAACAGGGCAGAAAAATTGGGGGTGGTGGTGGTGGTGGACGGTGTTGCCACAAGACTGTAAGCTCTCACAGTTACTCTTGGTGGGCGCAAGAATGGGCCCTGCTGTGAGTTATTAGATCAAGATTTGTAATTGCAAGCACCTGATGAAGAGGGCAGAAAAAATGGGCCTTTGGCGGTGGTGGTGGACGGTGTTGCCACAAGACTGTAGGCCCTCATAGTTACTCTTGGTGGGTGCAGGAATGGGCCCTGCTGTGAACTATTAGATCAAGATTTGTAATTACCCGCCCCTGTTAAACAGGGGCTGAAAAATTGTGCCTTAGGCACTGGTGCTGGTGCCACAACACTGCAACCCCTCACAGATACTGTACTTGGAGCACAGCAGTCACACGTGTTGCGAAGCATTTTTTAAAAAAAATTTAAGTACACGCCCCTGTTAAACAGGGGCTGAAAAATTGTGCCTTAGGCACTGGTGCTGGTGCCACAACACTGCAACCCCTCACAGATACTGTACTTGGAGCACAGCAGTCACACGTGTTGCGAAGCATTTTTTTATAAAAATTGTATGTACACGCCCCTGTTAAACAGGGGCTGAAAAATTGTGCCTTAGGCACTGGTGTGGTGGCATGGATCATTGAGGAGGAGGAAGAGGATAGTCAGTGAACATAAGAGGACAGTCACTCAGCATCAGCATAGGCAGTCTTGAAGGGATGTGATATTAAAAATTATTCGGTTATATCCGCCTCAGGTGCCTGGTAGCTGGTGGTGATCCAAGACTGATTCATTTTGATGAAGGTCAGTCGATCAACCGAGGCGGTGGACAGGCGCACCCTATGATCGGTGACAAATCCTCCAGCAGCACTGAATGTGCGTTCGGAAAGAACGCTGGAGGCAGGACAGGCCAGTAGCTCAATTGCATACTGTGCAAGCTCTGGCCAGTGATCCATCCTCAGGACCCAGTAAGCCAGAGGATTTTCGGTGGGAAAGGTGTCCAAGTCTGACCTTGCCCCAAGGTATTCCTGCACCATGTATATCAGACGCTGGCGATGGTTGCTGGAACCGATCATACCTTGGGGCTGCGGACTAAAAAATTGTCTGAACGCATCGGTCAGACGTCCACCTTCCCCACCGCTCCTTCTGCTACTGACCGAAGCCTCAGCAACTCGTCGCCCAGGACCAGGAGTTTGTAGCCTCCCAGTTTCTGGGAACGCGTTGCACAGACCTTTCTGCAAGGCCTCCCTGAGATGTCTCATCCTCTGCTCCCTCTGCGACGGCAAGATAAGGTCCGCAACCTTACCCTTGTACCGCGGATCAAGGAGAGTGGCCAGCCAGTAATGGTCCCTCTCCTTGATCCGAAGAACACGAGGATCCTTCCGCAGGCTTTGCAGGATCAGGGAGGCCATGCAGCGTAGGTTAGCTGAGGCATTCGGTCCGGAGTCTTCTGGGTCACTGAGGATGACATGATCGCCAGCCACCTCCTCCCAGCCACGTACAAGTCCACTGGTTTGTTGGGACTGTACATCATCCCTAAAAGACTGCTGCTGCTGATGCTGAGTGCCAGGCTCCACCTCCATGCTCACACAATCCTCCTCCTCCTCCTCCTCCTCATCCTCTTCCTGTGTGATGGGTGGGACAGAAGGAACACTGTCCGGATAAAGGGGGCCTTGAGAGGCAAGGAAGTCCTCCTCTTCCTGCCTCTGTTCTGCCTCAAGTGCCCTGTCCATTATCCCACGCAGCGTATGCTCCAACAGGTGGACAAGAGGGACAGTGTCACTGATGCATGCACTGTCACTGCTCACCATCCTCGTGGCCTCCTCAAATGGTGAGAGGACAGTGCATGCATCCCTGATCATGCTCCACTGACGTGGGGAAAAAAAAACCAAGCTCCCCTGACCCTGTCCTGGTGCCATAGTCGCAAAGGTACTCATTGATGGCCCTCTGCTGCGTGTGCAGTCGCTGCAGCATGGCCAACGTTGAGTTCCACCTGGTGGGCATGTCACATATTAGGCGGTTCTTGGGCAGGTTCAGCTCCTTTTGCAGCTCAGTCAGCCGAGCACTGGCATTATAAGATCGGCGGAAATGCACACAGACTTTCCTGGCCTGCCTCAGGACATCCTGTAAGCCTGGGAACCTGCCCAAGAACCGCTGCACCACCAGGTTGAGGACGTGAGCCATGCAGGGCACATGGGTGAGCTGCCCCTGTCGCAGGGCGGAGAGGAGGTTGGTGCCATTGTCAGAAACGACCATTCCTGGCTTAAGCTGACGTGGCGTCAACCACCTCTCGGCCTGCCCCTGCAGAGCTGCCAGAACCTCTGGCCCAGTGTGGCTCCTGTCCCCCAAACACACCAGCGCAAGCACGGCATGGCATCTTTTTGCCTGCGTACTTGCGTAGCCCCTTGTACGCCTACGGAGCACCGCTGGTTCCAAGGACAGAGCACTGGAGGAAGAAGAAGAGGAGGGGGTGGAGGAGAGAGGTGTGTCACAACCAGTAGCAGTAGTAGCGTTTTGGAGGCGTGGTGGCGGAACAACCTCCAACACTACTGCACCTTGTCCTGCATCCCTCCCAGCTGCCAATAGAGTGACCCAATGGGCCGTGAAAGAAAGGTACCGTCCCTGTCCATGCCTGCTGGACCATGAGTCAGCGGTAATATGCACCTTACCGCTGACCGCCCTGTCCAGCGAGGCATGGACATTGCCCTCCACATGCCGGTAGAGAGACGGAATCGCCTTCCGTGAGAAAAAGTGGCGTTTGGGAACCTGCCACTGAGGAACCGCACATTGAACAAACTCACGGAAGGGGGCCGAGTCTACCAACTGAAAAGGCCGCAGTTGAAGTGCTAGCAATTTAGCCAGGCTAGCATTCAACCGCTGGGCATGTGGATGGCTGGGAGTGTACTTCTTTCTACGGTCCAGCAGCTGGGGCAGGGAAATTTGCCTGCTGCAATCGGACGTCGGTGTACTGCAAGTACTTGGTTGTGACACACCTAATTCTACACCTTCAGTCCTCTCAGAGCAGCTTTCAGAGAGGACTGAAGGTGTAGTGGGGATGGAGATCCCAGCTGAGGAGGAGCAAGGAGAGGTCCGCTTAGTTCTTTGGTGTGGGTCTTTTATGTGTGCCTGCCAACGAGCTGCATGGCAGGTCGCCATATGTCTGGTCATGCTTGTGGTGCCCAAGCGGCTGATGTTTTGGCCACGCGAGATACGCTTGAGACAAATATTGCAAATAGCAGTGGTGCGATCTGATGCACTCGTCTCAAAAAAGGCCCACACCAAAGAACTTTTCTGATAACGTGCAGAGGCAGCGCCCTGCACAGGCGGAGCTCTGCGGTGTTGTACAGTTGCTGTGCTGGCCTCTACCTGGCCTCCAGGGGGCATCCTGCCTCGTTGGACATGTGACGCCGCATCCTCCTCCTCCTCGTCCTCCTCCTCATCCTCTCTCCCTTCAGGCACCCACGTGGAGTCAGTGACCTCATCATCCCCTCCCTCTTCACCACTAGAGCAAACCTGGCAGTAAGCTGCAGCTGGTGGAACAGTACTGCCAGATTCCTCAAGCTGGGTATCATCATCCGAGCCTTCGAATCGTTGGGCATCCTCCTGGAGCATGTACCCAACACTGTGCTCAAAGAGTTCGGGGGACTCCTCAGGAGGACATGGTGGGTCTAGGGAAGGGGTGGCTGATGATGCTCTGCCAGTACCCTGAGCCTGGGTGAGAGAGGATGAGGAGGATGAGGAGGGCTTGGTCATCCATTCTACCAAGCCTTCAGCATGATGCGGCTCCACATGTCCAGCTGCCGAAAACAAAGACGCGCGTGTCCCATGGCCACGTGCTGATGACGATGCACGACCACGTCCACAGCCACGGCCACGTCCACTAGAAACAGAGCCTGCCTGCCCTGTGTTCTTGGCTCTGCACGCTCTGCCTCCCCTTGGCGGTCTTCCAGCCATTGTAGTCGGTAGTCCTGTGGGTGCTGCTGAGAAGAATATATAGGAGCTCTGTGTGATGCCACTAACACACTAGAAGTCCTATGGGTGCTTCTGCAAAGAAAATAGAGGAGCTCTGTGTGATGCCACTAACACACTAGAAGTCCTGTGGGTGCTTCTGCAAAGAAAATAGAGGAGCTCTGTGTGATGCCACTAACACACTAGAAGTCCTGTGGGTGCTGCTGAGAAGAAAATATAGGAGCTCTGTGTGATGCCACTAACACACTAGAAGTCCTATGGGTGCTTCTGCAAAGAAAATAGAGGAGCTCTGTGTGATGCCACTAACACACTAGAAGTCCTGTGGGTGCTTCTGCAAAGAAAATAGAGGAGCTCTGTGTGATGCCACTAACACACTAGAAGTCCCGTGGGTGCTGCTGAGAAGGAAATATAGGAGCTCTGTGTGATGCCACTAACACACTAGAAGTCCTATGGGTGCTTCTGCAAAGAAAATAGAGGAGCTCTGTGTGATGCCACTTACACACTAGAAGTCCTGTGGGTGCTGCTGAGAAGAAAATATAGGAGCTCTGTGTGATGCCACTAACACACTAGAAGTCCTATGGGTGCTTCTGCAAAGAAAATAGAGGAGCTCTGTGTGATGCCACTAACACACTAGAAGTCCTGTGGGTGCTGCTGAGAAGAAAATATAGGAGCTCTGTGTGATGCCACTAACACACTAGAAGTCCTATGGGTGCTTCTGCAAAGAAAATAGAGGAGCTCTGTGTGATGCCACTAACACACTAGAAGTCCTGTGGGTGCTTCTGCAAAGAAAATAGAGGAGCTCTGTGTGATGCCACTAACACACTAGAAGTCCTGTGGGTGCTGCTGAGAAGAAAATAGAGGAGCTCTGTGTGATGCCACTAACACACTAGAAGTCCTATAGGTGCTTCTGGGAAGAAAATATAGGTCTGTGTGATGGGACTAACACACTTCAAGTCCTATAGGTGCTTCTGGGAACAAAATATAGGATCTCTGTGTGATGGGACTAACACACTTCAAGTCCTATGGGTGCTTCTGGGAAGAAAATATAGGTCTGTGTGATGGGACTAACACACTTCAAGTCCTATAGGTGCTTCTGGGAACAAAATATAGGATCTCTGTGTGATGGGACTAACACACTTCAAGTCCTATGGGTGCTTCTGGGAAGAAAATATAGGTCTGTGTGATGGGACTAACACACTTCAAGTCCTATAGGTGCTTCTGGGAAGAAAATATAGGTCTGTGTGATGGGACTAACACACTTCAAGTCCTATAGGTGCTTCTGGGAACAAAATATATGATCTCTGTGTGATGGGACTAACACACTTCAAGTCCTATAGGTGCTTCTGGGAAGAAAATATAGGTCTGTGTGATGGGACTAACACACTTCAAGTCCTATAGGTGCTTCTGGGAACAAAATATATGATCTCTGTGTGATGGGACTAACACACTTCAAGTCCTATAGGTGCTTCTGGGAAGAAAATATAGGTCTGTGTGATGGGACTAACACACTTCAAGTCCTATAGGTGCTTCTGGGAACAAAATATATGATCTCTGTGTGATGGGACTAACACACTTCAAGTCCTATAGGTGCTTCTGGGAACAAAATATATGATCTCTGTGTGATGGGACTAACACACTTCAAGTCCTATACGTGCTTCTGGGAAGAAAATATAGGTCTGTGTGATGGGACTAACACACTTCAAGTCCTATAGGTGCTTCTGGGAACAAAATATATGATCTCTGTGTGATGGGACTAACACACTTCAAGTCCTATAGGTGCTTCTGGGAAGAAAATATAGGTCTGTGTGATGGGACTAACACACTTCAAGTCCTATAGGTGCTTCTGGGAACAAAATATATGATCTCTGTGTGATGGGACTAACACACTTCAAGTCCTATAGGTGCTTCTGGGAAGAAAATATAGGTCTGTGTGATGGGACTAACACACTTCAAGTCCTATAGGTGCTTCTGGGAAGAAAATATAGGTCTGTGTGATGGGACTAACACACTTCAAGTCCTATAGGTGCTTCTGGGAACAAAATATATGATCTCTGTGTGATGGGACTAACACACTTCAAGTCCTATAGGTGCTTCTGGGAACAAAATATATGATCTCTGTGTGATGGGACTAACACACTTCAAGTCCTATAGGTGCTTCTGGGAAGAAAATATAGGTCTGTGTGATGGGACTAACACACTTCAAGTCCTATAGGTGCTTCTGGGAACAAAATATATGATCTCTGTGTGATGGGACTAACACACTTCAAGTCCTATAGGTGCTTCTGGGAAGAAAATATAGGTCTGTGTGATGGGACTAACACACTTCAAGTCCTATAGGTGCTTCTGGGAACAAAATATATGATCTCTGTGTGATGGGACTAACACACTTCAAGTCCTATAGGTGCTTCTGGGAAGAAAATATAGGTCTGTGTGATGGGACTAACACACTTCAAGTCCTATAGGTGCTTCTGGGAACAAAATATATGATCTCTGTGTGATGGGACTAACACACTTCAAGTCCTATAGGTGCTTCTGGGAACAAAATATATGATCTCTGTGTGATGGGACTAACACACTTCAAGTCCTATAGGTGCTTCTGGGAAGAAAATATAGGTCTGTGTGATGGGACTAACACACTTCAAGTCCTATAGGTGCTTCTGGGAACAAAATATATGATCTCTGTGTGATGGGACTAACACACTTCAAGTCCTATAGGTGCTTCTGGGAAGAAAATATAGGAGCTCTGCCTGCCTGCCACGAACACACTACAAGTCCTATAGGTGCTTCTGGGAACAAAATATAGGAGCTCTGCCTGCCTGCCAGGAACACACTACAAGTCCTATAGGTGCTTCTGGGAACAAAATATAGGAGCTCTGCCTGCCTGCCAGGAACACACTACAAGTCCTATATGTGCTTCTGGGAACAAAATATAGGAGCTCTGCCTGCCTGCCACGAACACACTACAAGTCCTATAGGTGCTTCTGGGAACAAAATATAGGAGCTCTGCCTGCCTGCCACGAACACACTACAAGTCCTATAGGTGCTTCTGGGAACAAAATATAGGAGCTCTGCCTGCCTGCCACGAACACACTACAAGCCCCTCTTTCTAAATCAATCTTTGTAAATGAATCTATCTAACTCAAGCTCTCTAAGTAAATCTCTCTAACTAACTAAATCCAGCAGAGTGTCACAGATCTATCCTGCTCTATCTACGCCGGAACAGCATGTGACCGGCGCAGACGGCGTGGCGGCCTTTTATAGGGGGGGGGCGTGTACTAAAGCCCCTGAGCTGTAATTGGCTACAGGCGTCCTGCCTGTAGCCAATTATGGCTCTTCGAGTTTCCGGGGCTGTGATTGGCCAAGCATGCGGGGTCACAGTGCATGCTTGGCCAATCATCAGCCAGCAATGCACTGCGCCGGCCGCGCCGGCCGCAATGCATTGCGGGGCCGCTCGCATCACACGAACGTGATGCGAGCGGCCAAAATAGTTCTGGGCTCGCCGAGCGAGCGAACGCCCGGTGCTCGATGCGAACGTGGGTTCGCATCGAGCACCGGGCCCATCCCTACCTATCAGTCTGGCAGTTGATCTGAATGGGATACATTATACAGTTTTCGATGTTCTGTGTGCACTGAATGACGCAGCCGGCTTTTCCATAGAGCTGACCCAGCATTTCAGGAAGTGAACCTATCACTCGTTGATGCATGTCAGCTTAATGGAGCTTTTAAAAATTGGCACTTGGTGTTCGGGTTCATTGGGTAAAGAATAAGCACTGAAACAGGTTTACCTTCTTGTCTCCTGCTGTTGTCATCTCCTGTCATTTGGATTTTATTTGCAATAAAGTGGATCATCAGTGTGCAGCCATCCAGACGTTGCATTGTTTTCTATATATCAAATATTGTCATGACCAGATTTGCTTAACGACATCACACAGAATCCTTAGCGGTTTGCTTACATAGAGCAGTTGGGGATTTGTGCAGACCAACTGGCTATTTGTTTCAAACAGCTCTTCTGGTTCATGAACAGCAAACATACTGGGTTTGGGGTGAACCCACATAAGATACGTCTGAAGAACAAAGAACAAAAATTTTGGTCTGTTAGTAAAAATCAAACAGTCACATCTATAGTGAGGCGATTCAGTTCGCATTTTCTACGCTATACAAATCATTCATTCATTCATAGTATAGAAAGTTGAGTAATTGAGAAAATCAGTGATCCTGAAGTGTCTTCCTTCCTTCTACTCTCATAGTTTTAACATGTATTAAATTTTTGTTTTTAAAAGCAAAACAAAATCAGAATGAGAGTGAAACAGCTTATTCATGAAGGAGTGATGAGGGAAAGGGGTACCACAATGGTAAATGCTTTAAGAAGGTGTGTTAAGGGAGGAGAAATAAAAAAAAAGAGAAGAGGAGATATCAGGAATGATGAGGGATGAGTACCCTCTAGTTTCTCCAGCTCCCTGTCTGACCCCAGGACATGTACCCAGCCATGCCCAAGAGAACAGCTGGGCCACTGGAACAGAGTAGTCTTAAAGTGAGAACCACCTCTGCATTGTTTCCTGGGTTTTGGATGCTGCATCTTTATAGAGAAACCAAAGTGTCCATATGCTGAAACATTTTTTTTGGGGGGGGGGATTTCTCTTTATCACAGTAAGGTTTTCCATATATAGGCTCTCATCAATTCTAGCATACCAGTGCTGTTTCATAGATCAGTTTATTTTCATAGTGCAGGAATACATATCTTGGCTGCTGCCGGGAGGTGTCTTATAAGGGAGTGGTATTCTTTAAACAATATGGGTGTATTGTGTTGTAGATACACTGAAGATGTGCTTGAGGAGAAATAATCTTTTTTATTTAACTGTATTACAGAAATCCTGCAGTCGAGGATGTAGAAAGTCACTTTTTGATCATCAACGGACTAATTGCTGGCCTGGAAGTCACTATTGCTATTTTTTAGACACTCAAAGGTATCACTCCCCACATATGTATGTTGGAGGGGACCCTAGGTTAGGTACTCATCTCTTGCTTGATAGGAGTAACCCTGCAGCATCCCTCACTAAACATCTTTACTTGAATCAGTACTCTTGGAGAGCACATATTGTCAGTGCTAAGGAATTAGTTCCTACTACTGACAATCAAATTTTGTGATGAGGGAGTGGGGGGCAGGGCCAAGTATGTGTCAATAGATGCAGACAGGGTGGCTCTGTAATGATCTAGACCTAGAGCTGAGGTCTGAGTCTGATGGTTCTATTATCTCTAAAACTTATTTTAAACTCAGCTCGGGTAATTCATACTTGCATGCTTATAGCAGTCATCACCCATGCTGGATTAGAAATGTACCATTTGGGCAATTCTGTAGATTAAAGTGCACTTGCACTCTTAAACAGGATTACATGGAACAGGGAACTATCCTGAAAAGCGAGTTCAAGGATAAGGTTTATTCAGATATTCACATACAAGTGGCTTATAACAAGTATTTACGATTATATGAGGGTTTGATTACCAACAACAACACTAATGATAATAAAGAAAATATACTTTGAATGGACAGCTGGGTCACAAATAAGCACAGAACACAACAGGCCAATTTTTGCACTCGGTTTAACAACAAGGCCTGGCAAATTCAACAGATTTTCTACAAGAATAGGGACATCCTCAAAAAAGATCCAGTTTTAGGTAATATGATCCTGGATAAGCCCAGTTTCATCTATAGAAAACCCAGAGATTTAAGGAGTATAGTTGCCCCGAGTAGAATACAGAATTCCAAAAAAACACTGAACAGCCTACCAAACCAGTGGTCGTCATTCTTCGACCAAAAGGGCAGCTTCAAGTGTGGGGTCAGGAATTGCAGCACATGTGGCTTCATGTGGCATCGCAAGCTGTGAACTGATGGCAGGATACACTGTGTTAAACAATTCATCAACTGCGGTACCCCATTTGTCATTTATGGTATTCTATGCCCGTGTGGCCTATTATATGTCGATCGGACTTCACGCCCACTTAGGGTCCGCCTCGGTACACATAAATGCAGAATTCTAAATGAGAGGGACAAATATTCTGTCCCCCGTCATTTTAAAGAGAAACATGAGGGAGACCACAGGGGCATGAGAATTTTTGGTATTGAAGCCATTTCAGATGAATTGGACAGGGGCAGAAGATATCAAAAGCTGTGTAAAAGATAAAACTTTTGGATATTTACCCTTGGTGGTGTGAACCCTAAAACACTCAATGAAGATTTTGAAGTTCACAATCTAGTGTACTGACATCACGTATTGTCGAACTACAGTACACTGAGGGCTTATTTTGACATAGCATATAGGGTTCATGCCCTATATCTTTTACAAACATTACGTTCATATGCTATATATCTGTGGGTTTGCACTCATAGCTAATCTTTGTTTATCCTCTAACTTAGACTTCAAGTCTGACAACAACATAGGTTCAGTTATTTACAGGTTTTTACAGATTTCCTGGTAAGTGATGGATGGAATGAAGGGGGTTCCTCCATCCACCATAAAAGTATATACACATGTATATATATATATATATATATATATATATATATATATAAAATGGTTACTTTTTATATATATATATATATATCTATTTATTTATTTACTTTTTGGGCAATTTTTTATGACTGTTCTTATCGTGTATTTAATTCAATACG
>CM053026.1:325676056-325717831 GCA_028564925.1 Lithobates sylvaticus | reverse complement strand
CAGCGTTTTTGCAGCGTTTCATCAATTAACTTTTGGGTTCTCTTTGTTCTTTCCTTAATCTTCTTTGAGCCCATTGATATTAAGATGCCTCTTATATATGCCTTGTGTGTTTCCCATAGTGTGGAGTGCGATATATCATTTGATTCGTTCCTTTCAAAGAAGAAGGTCAGTTCATCTTCTATTTTTTCTATGTCTTGTTTTTCCATGATTAGTGTTTCATTTAGTCGCCAGTTCGAAAATATTTTTGGTGTCTTAATTTCATCTATAGTCATCATAACTGGCGAATGGCCTGAGAGGGTAGAGATGCCTATGTGTGATTTTATGATTTTAGTCAATGTATTATGGTCTATGAAAATGTAGTCAATCCGGGAATACGTCCCGTGCACGGGGGAGAAATATGTATAGTCGCGTGTTTTTGGATTTAACATTTTCCAAACATCTACTAGTTGGTTTTGATGAAGCAACTTTTTTAGTTTTTTCAAGGGACCTCCTCCTGTTCCCCGTGCACAGGACGAACTATCCAAAAGCGGATCTATACACAGATTCAAATCTCCTGATAGTATAACCATCCCCCCTCTAAAATGAGATAGAATCGCTATCGTCTTCTTCATGAATTCTGCTGGTTTTTTGTTTGGTGCGTAGATGTTTGCTAAGGTGAGTTGTGTTTCTCCAATATACCCTCTCAAAAAAAGAAACCTCCCCTCTGGGTCCACTAATCTTTCCTCTTCCTTAAAGATCAGTGTGTCACTGAATCCTATCGCCACTCCTTTAGCTTTTTTAATGTTTGAATCTGCATATATCCATGTAGGATATTTTTGGGAATACAGTTTAATATTAGCCCCTTGGAAAAGATGGGTTTCCTGGAGGAATGCTATGTCTGCCTGATAATATTTTAGTTCTTTTAATACTTTGTGCCTTTTAGCCGGGCTATTTAATCCTCGGATATTGTATGTTATAAACTTAATCTGGAGGTATTCCTCTTATATTTGCTTTTTTGAGAGAGGCATTTCCCCTTATTTAATCCTTCCCCTAACCCACCTCCCCCCTCCCCCCCTCCTCCCCTCCCCTACCTCTCCACCCCCCGGTTCTCCCACCCCTCTCCTTCCCTCCCGTCCACCCTTCCCTTCCACCGCCTGGCCTATACCGGCCTCTAGGCCTTTGGCGAATCAGAACCATCCTCTTCGCCTCTGGACTTCATTCTCAGAGGTGGGGCTCCGACCTCTTCACCCCTTCCACCCCCCCTCCATCTCCCATCATAAGGGAGTATATGATGGCGGGGTGGGAGGGCCACCCAGACGGATTCTATTTCTTTTGTAAGAAAACAAAAACTCTCCCCCCCCCTTTACCTCCCCTCTCCCTCCCCCCCTCTGCGTCTCTATTGAAGATTGACATCCTGAATCAGAATAGGAAACGTATATGAACGATATCAAATAGATTTAAACCCCACTCCCAAGAAAAAGAACAAACGCTAGGGGAGTTTCCATCATGGGGGTGGTGGAAAGGACCTCTCCCCCTTGAATGGGGGCGTAACCTAAGCCCTCTCTGTCCCATGTCACCACATAATCCGCAGTGGCTATTGTAATGCCAAATTAAGATTAATCCAGGCCTTCTCTAGCGCACCATTCTGGAAGTTCTACCGGATGTAGATCTAGGTTTTTACAGAATTCTAGCAGTTCTTCTGGATGCTTTAATTTTACCGATCTACCTTCTTTATATGCTATTAAGCATGCTGGGAAGCCCCAACCATATTTTACGTTTTCTGTGCGCATTTGGATTAAGAGCGGTCTCAGAAGGCGTCTTCTGGCCAATGTTTGTGGCGATAGATCCATAAAAATCTGGAGGTCTACTCCCCCATATTTCAATGGGGGTTTTCCTCTAAGTTTAGTCCATATTTCTGTCTTTTCATTATAATCTTGAAAGCGTATAAGGATGTCTCTCGGCAGGGCTATAATATGTTGGGGCTTTCTAACTCTATGTATCCTTTCAATCTTTGGTTCCCAGTCAGGTCCTTTATTAGCAATTGGATTAAATAATTCCTTCATGATTTTTCTGAGATCTTCTCCATTTGCTTCTGGGAGAGCACGTATTCTTAGGTTCTGCCTTCTACTCTGGTTCTCCTGTTCCTCGAGTTTATATTCCATCTGCCTTTGATTTATCTTCATTTTCCTGAGTTGCTCTTTGACATCCGTCAGTTCTTCTACTTGTTTATCTATTTTATTTTCCGCTTCCTCTAACCGGGTAAGGAGGTGACCGAGGTCAGTGCGTAGTGCTGTTATTTCCTCTTTTATGGAATTTTCCATTTTGGTTAACATTTCCGACATCACTGCCTTGGTCAAGACCTGGGAGTTTCCATTGTGATCTTCTACCCTACTGCTGTCTATTTCAGATTCTTCTGTGGTATTACCTCCTGTTATCTCGTGGATCTCTTCCTTTTTTTTATTCATCTCCTTCTTCTTAGTCTGTTTAACCGGTTGTTTTTCCATACTCGGGCTTTTTGGACTCAAGCCTTGGACCATGTATTGTTTAATTGTGCTGGTATTTGCTTTTTCCTTTGTTGTCTTAGTTTCGACTCCTTTTCTGGTCTTACCTTTCATCCCTAATTTCTTATTTATAATCTTCCGTTTCCCCAGTCTAGCGGAAGCTCCACACTCGGAGAGGATAAGAGGATGGCCCAAGGTAGGTGGTTTCTAAGGGATAGCAGCCGATCTATGCTAGTCCTTGCTTTTGAAGACTGCTAGTCCCCTCAAATGCAGCCTCTGTGTAACCACAATGGACTGGTAATGCTTAATAATAGCAGTTATCTTCCTTGGTACTTATCCTAGGAGAAATGAGGAATAATTAAGAGTTCAACAGGATTCCAGGTTATCTCCTGATTTTACTTCCTCGTGAGAACTGGTGTGTGGGGTAATTCTTTGTGTTCTCCTTTAAAAAGTTTTACCTCACCCCTTCCCTCTCTATCTCTCCTCCCTGTAGCTAGATATAGTAGCTGGAACGATCGTTTCCTTGTTACTGTGAGTATAATAAGCAATCAGCTAGCTCGTAGGTACTGAGATACTGGGTGGAAGGGAGAGTAGGCGCGATACGTTGAATATAAAGCAATATATACGGCTGTAAAGGAAAACCCAGGAGGAGCGAGACAAAAAAAAAAGAAAAGAAAAAAAAAGGCAAAGCCACAGAGTGGATCTCTTCATGTCAGAGAGGGACTATGGGTTATAACTCTGATATAGAGCGCCTACTGTGCACATTTCCTTAATACTCCAGGCCTCTCACCACCTCACATGTTTATTCATCTATAATCCTCTATGTAGGTCAACGTTCCAATAGACAGAGGAATGTTTACTATGAGAGTTCAAGTTAACACTTGCTGTGTATTCCTGTAGATATATCTTGCAGCGTGTAATTTATAATAAGCATCCACTCCCGTTTACCTCATGGGTCACTCCCGGGTTACCGGCTAGTATTACTGATCAACACAAGCACAGTTCTTTGCCGCATCTATTTTACAGGACTAGCAGTCATAGCCAACAGACCCAGACAGTTTTCTCATATTTGCAGTTAGGATTTAGTAATATTTCCCCTCCTTTCTTAACGTTCTTCACTTTTCCGACAAAGAGAGATATTTAAAAGGTGTTTCTTACCCCTTCCATGGAGGTTCTGTAAGATGATGTTACCCCTTTAAGTAAGGGGACTTACCCATCCGGGTGTATTGTTGTTTTTCCTCCTGTCGCCAGGAACGGTCCTGCAGTGAGGGGTTGAGGGGGAGTGAGAGGAGTGTTGCCCCGAGACGCCGTGCGATGGTATGAGGGTTCAGCGTTATGAGAGATCAGCGGGGAGATCAGCGGGGGTGAGAGCAAGGGACCACACGGGAGCTCATTGCCGCCGACGCCACGGCTTGAACTACCGTTGATGTTTGCTAGCGTCAGCCGGGTATTGCGCTCAGCTTGGAGGATATGTTTCCTCCTCGTGTGGCGTGAAGTCCCTGGTTCAGCGCATGCCCCTGTTCTTCCGTCTGGGCGTCCTCTCCTAGGCCGAGCCCCTCCCTCTACTGGACGTGCTCCGACCTACGTCCTCATCCCACCCCGAAGCTATGTGGCTCAGCACACGGAGCACTTGAACTTTATTTTAAACATTACAAATATTTGAATGCTATTTGCACGGTTTTTGGATTTGTTTCACAGGATATATTTAATTTATTTCATATTTTTATTAGATCTGTGCAATATAAATATATATATATATATATATATATTCTTTATAGTTATTTCATCTATTTATAACATTTGTTATATCATTTTGACAAATTCAGATAGTTCTAACTACAGCTGCTTTAAGAGTCTGTCTTAGATAAGAAAACTGATGGTAATTAAGTTCAGTGCTAAGCTGGCCTACAGAATACACCAGTACTCAAAGTGGACCATGTCTTCACTTGGAAGCTCGCATGTACTGTATGTCACAGCTTTCTGCACAGTGCTGTTCAGCTCAGATTCCCTGTCTGAAAGTTAAATGTAAACAAAGAGGACAGGAACAGTGATGATGTCATTATTGGCAATGCTTATATCTGGGAAAAGAATAGTGTCACTGGGTAGACAAGGCCAAGAAGTTTTGTAGTGAGGTGTACAGACCCTGAATGGGAAATAGAGACTAGTTCCCTATTGGGTTCACCTTGCTGTTAATTGACAACACATGGATGGATCCATAGTTGCTATTCAGTTCAATAGCGATTTTCAATTCCATCCACTACAGTATGCTGTCAATTTAAAGTAAAGCTGACCCTAATGGGGAACTAGTCTTTCAGTTTGCCATCATGCTGCACCCACAACTGCTACATAACTTGTTGGCCATGCACATGTCAGTGTCACAGGTGCTGTGGCTGAGGAGTAAGGGAGTGCACTGAGTAAGAACTATCCAGTATGGACACTCCAACCTTGGCCCTGACAAATTTTTGTCTTTGACAGGTGCATTTATCGTGAAAAAAAACAGCAAAACGTGACACCCTGTAAAGATTTTCTCAATTATAGATAACTAAAAGGGAACTATTGATATAACATATATAAATAAGAAAATGTTTAACAGTATATAGGGAAAAAGGGTGCTGGAACTGTGGTACTGAAAACTGCAAGTGTGGATGTCGTAAAAAAAAATATATCATGGATTCTGTATTGTAATTGATGATGTCAGAGGACCTGCAACCGCTGAAGCATAAGGGCAAAAAGGCTGCTGGATCTGGTCTAGCAGTGGGTAGGGAGCCTAAGGGAGTGGGGGTTCAGGTAAGTAAAAATGGATTTCTCCAATAGCAACACCACTGCAAGGAAGGGTTTTTGTTTTCCCCAGACGTCAGATTTAATGTCACAGTTTTCTCTAAATTTGCATTACATGGGAACAGGATTGATAGCTTGCCCTGAGAGTAGTCATGCTGGTGAAATTTTAATTATCTATGCAGTTTTGGAAACAGGTCTTCTGAAAACTATAGGTATCTCCAAATTACCAGCAGCATCTTGTAGATTATCAGTTCCCAATTTTTTTTACAAAAATTATTAAATACATACTGTATGTCCTTGGTAAATCTTGCAACTTAAAAAATGGCCTATCACATCTTCACCATGTACAATAAGATTTATTTGATAGTAGTATATGCTGACTTGTAAGAGTTGAGGACCATAGCAAATATATTGTAGCGATGCAGGAAGTTTTTCATCATACTTTATGTCAACATTGAAAGATCATAAGTCATAAACTGAACATTTTAAAGTCCCTTATAATGGATAGAAACCTACAGAGTAGTTTCCTAAAACTACTTGGAAAAAAATGAAGTGCTAGCTTGGTGATATATATATCTGAGCAAACCATTTCAGTGTGACAAGCAAAGAAGCCATTTTGTTAACAGATAGTCCTGTGATATGCTTATCATACAAATTTTATTCCATAGGGCATCTATTCACTAATCAAAAAATGTTGCTTTGCCTTTTTTCTTATCATGTGCTACTCTACAGAGAAAGAAATGGCATAGACCTTCCATTTATGTGGCAATTTGGGTTGCATGTTGTGAATTAAAGTAATATCAAAGTAGATATTTTTTAAGCGTTTTTACATGCTTAAAAATACTTACTGTATAATGGATGCTGCTTCTTGCTAATGTTAACTTTCTTTTCCTGATGGTCCTCTGAGGGCAGGCTCTGATAGCCAGTTCTAGGATGGCTCCTTTCTCCTGCAGGAACATATGGGGCCCTGCTAAAGCTGTAGGTTATCTTTCATGCATGCTTCCATGACCAGCATACAGGGTGGCATGTTGAAGATGAGAAAAAAATAAAAAAGGGCCACCTAGCTCTTCTTCTAAGTGAAATGATTGACAGCAGCTCCAGAGGCCTGCCCTGTTTCATGTCCCATCGTGCTGATGCAAGGCACAACAGCAAAATGTGTCCAATAAATGTCTTGTAGTTAATAGAGATTATGTTGTTAGTGCATGTTCCCCGACCAGAAGTTCAGGGAAACAGTGTTAAGGATGAGGATGTGATTACAGAATAGAAAAAAGTGGTCATGACATATTTTTAAGGAATCTTTTACTATACTGTACTGCACATATTATTAGGGATGCGTTTGTGTAAAATGAGGAGGTTGTGGTACCCTTTTAAAAGACTAACCATAGTTCCACAATATGTTGTAAAAGGTGCTCTTAAAAAAGTGTAACAATGAAAAAATGCACTTCTTAAAGTGAATATGTGTCTAGATGGTGAACACTAAAGTATTTACATAATCTGAACAAGGAGGTAAAAGCACTGTAAAGCAAGTATTTAATTTCCATTTTTATAAGCATTGTAAGAAATTGTTGGGTACAAACATGGAGTGGGACTTTATATAGGTATCCAGAAGGAGTAGAAAATTACTAAAAACTATCTCTTTATTTAACACAATTAAAAATGTGAACACAATATCAAAGATTGCAATCAATTACCTCAAGGGTTTAATTACATCCCAGCTAGCAAGCAAATGTGCCGCAAGTTTGAAAATGACTTGTTAAACTATTGCTAGACTTGCCAGGCTTCACAATTTGTTACCCGATTGCAGCAAGGCCACTTGGTATGACTCCAGATCAACTTTCTTTGCGAACATGAAGTCTGCTGCAAGTTCTGGTTCAGTTATGTTGTGCAATAGTCATCCCACCACAGAGATCACTCTGGCTGAATTTTTATTATGTAGACTTGCAGAGAGACCTCTTGCTGTAGACTCACCACTGCAACTTTGCTCTTGCTAGAAACTTGCCACGCAAATTTGCCACAACTTGGAAAAATGTCAACTAGAACTTGTGCTTCAAGTGCTCTGCAAGTGTACAACCTGCCAGTAAAAATGTGTGCAACAAGTTAACAGATTTACAATTCAACACTGCCACAAATTTGTGGCAAGTTATTCTTGCTATCTGGGATATATAAATTCCATCGTATAAAGTCTTCAATATTAGGCTGTAAATACTTAAACCTCAGGAGAAAAATAGTAAAATCTGAAATGCAAATATATTTAAATTCCAGCAACCTTCACAAAAAAACATTATTTATATGGAATTTATATATGTCATTAACCAATTCCGGACCGCCTTCTGCAAATTTACTGCAGCAAGGTGGCCTGCATGAACACCTGTACGTCACTTACGCCCGCGGGTTAGGGGGTGTGCTTGGGCGTGCCCACCATCCCCATAGCGATCGGCTTAGTTCCAGAATCGATCAATCTACAGGTCCAGGCCAATGATTTATGGCCTGGATATGCTGATCGGTTCTGACAAATGACAGAATGCCCTGTGCCTGTGTAATGTAAACACAGGCACAGAAAATGATGCAATGTCCTCTCCTGGAGTCCTTTTCAGTTCCAGCGTGAGTATAGATAGCATCAAACAGTGAGTAAAGCACTACATTGACACCAGGACACACAGTTAGGCACATTTAACCCCCCTGATGCCCCCCCCCCAGTAAACGCTTTCACTCCCTGTCACAGTGTCACCAAGTACAGAGTACAGATTTTTAACTGATCACTTTAGGGGCAGTTAGCGGCAGTCCCAGATAGATTCAGGGTACCTGCCATATATTCTCTAATAAAGTTTTAGTTCCCTGATCACCCCCCAATTAACCCGTTCACTGCCATGTCACAGTGTCATTAGTACAGTGTATAGATCTTTTTTCTGTAGACTGTATTAGTGTCACGGGTGACGCTAGTTAGTGTCAATTAGCGTTAGAGTCCCGCCACATATTCACTAATGAATTTTAACCCTTTGATTGCCAGTAACACACAAACACACTATACACCTCCATTACTAGTATAGTGTCTAAACGGATCAATATCTTTGATCAGATCAGAACTATACTAGTGTCCCCAAAAATGCGGCGTTAGCAGGATCAGCATGGACACCTGCCAGCACCTGCGTTTAGCCCCTCCGCCCCACCCAAACAAGTGAAGTATCAGTAGATCACTGTCACTTCCAATAGACAGCACAAAAAAAATGCAGCGTTAGCAGAGTCCGGCCTGATCTCTGCTAGCACTAGAAGTTCAATTTTTTTTGTAGCGATTCAAACAGTCTTTGACAGCCAGGTGCTTTTTTTAGTGTGAGTCACACTAGGTACTTATACATTTAGTGGCCCAAATGTCAAATGAAAGGTACACTAGTGAAGAGGCCTTCAGGATACTGAGCATGACAGATGAGAGCAATGAGGAGTCCTCACTGTCAGAATCAGGCTCAGTTTATGAACTTGTAGAGAGCAGCGGCACCCTGACAGATAGCTCTGACGACGGAGTAGAGGTCCTTGCTAAGGTCAGGTGTATCCAACCCTGTTCCCCTGTCACTGAGGTGCAACACTCGCATAGTTCTACTATGCAGCAAAGTGTCGGTACTAGTGCCGCTCTACCTTCTGGTGAACGCAGTCCCGTAGATCCTATAGCGCCCTTTCTGATGCTTGCAAATCCTGATTGGCAGCCCACCATTTCTGCAGCACCTGTACTTACCCCATTCACTGGAATTCAGGTGGAAACAGGAAATTCCCTTGGTTTTTATGAGCTGTTTTTCATGGAAGATCTGTACAGATCTATTGTGGATCAAAGCAATTTATATGCTTTATATGCTGATCAATTTATCACTGCAAACCCAAATTTGACCCTTGCCAAACAATTTGCATGGAAAAGTATCACGGTTTCCAAATTGAAGACCTTTCTGGGCCTATCCCTCATCATGGGCATTACTAAAAAGAGTGAGTTGCGGTCATATTGGTCCACTGACCTAATTCACCATATGCCCGTGATCTCTGCTGCCATGGCCAGGACCAGATCCGAGCAAATCTTGCGGTTTGTGCACTTCAATAACAATGAACTCTGTCGTCCTCGGGGTGACCCTGGATATGATCGGCTCCACAAAATTTGGCCCCTCGTAAATCACTTGAACCAAAAATGTGCAGCCTTGTATATACCCGAACAAGCTGTCTGTGTAGATGAGTCCCTGATTAAGTTTTCTGGCCGTCTTTTTTTTTTAAACAGTTTCTCCCCAGAAGGCTTGCCAGATATGTGGTCAAAATGTATAAGCTCTGTGACAGGGCAACAGGCTATACATGTACTTTCTGGATTTATGAGGGAAAAGATAGTCATGTGGAGCCCCCCGACTGCCCAGACTACATAGGGAGCAGCGGCAAAATTGTTTGGGACTTGGTGTCAGCCTTATTCGGAAAGAGGTAGCATTTATACGTGGACAATTTTTATACAAGCGTGCCACTTTTTAGACATCTCTTTTAATTTGGAATTGGCACCATGCGATCTAATCACTGGGGCTTCCCTCAACGGCTTGTAAATGGTATAAAAAGTGGTACAAAAAGTGTCTGTATACTTATTCCAATTGGCTCTGTTCAACGCTTATGTACTATACAAACGTCAGAAAGAAGTGAATCCTTCATAAAGTTCCAGGAAGTGATCATCACAGTGCTTTTGTATCCAGAAGGTGCTGTGGCCCAATTTCCCAATCCAGATGCAGTCTGTCAGCTGCATGAGAGGCATTTTCTGTATGTCCTCCCTGGAACCTATACCCCAAAAAAGATGTTGTGTCTGTGAAAAAATGCGGAATATGCGTGACACCTGTTATTTGTGTCCCTCCTGTCCTGGCCAACCTGGTCTCTGCATCGGTGACTGTTTCTGTTGCTACCACACACTAGTGGATTATTTGTACAGGGTACAGCATGGCACAGTCTAGGGCACACTTTCACACAGTGTTTCTCTAAAGATGTTAGATGGCTATCAAATTTTGAGAGACCCTAGCCTGGAACGTTCAAAGTTTTTTACAGTTACAAAAAAAGTGTAAAAAAAAAAAAAGGCAAAAATAGTTGTTGCTTTATTGTTCTTACTGTTTTACTGTATTTTATATTATACTGTAATGTTTTATTGTTACTGTGTTTTCAATCATTGTTTGCTTTGCAGGTATGCCTTTCTACTGTTTTACTGTACTGTTACTGTGTTTTATTGTTAACCATTGTTTGCTTTGCAGGTACGCCATTCAGCTGTAGCACTGATTTGTTTATTTTGACAGCAACAGGGTTTTCTCTCACAATACGTAAATCAGCGACTCCAGCACTGTAGGAGGTGATTTCACCCCCACAGTTTGAAAAAGAGCATTTACTCTTTTTTTGCCACAGATTGCAATAAAAAAAAGTTGAGTTAATGTTTTATTGATACTGTGCTTTATTGTTACCATTGTTTGCTTTGCTCAGCTGCAGCACTGATTTGTTTATTTTGACAGCAACAGGGTTTGCGCTTACAATATGTAAATCAGTGACTCAAGTGCTTTAGGAGGCAATTTCTCCACCGCAGTTAAAAAAAAGCATATATGCAAAGAATAGGGGCTGGGGGGGATTGCTGCGCAAATACTGTGTGAAAAAAAATTCAACACCCACCATTTTATTCTGTAGGGCCTCCGCTTTAAAAAATATATACTGTTTGGGGGTTCAAAGTAATTTCATAGCAAAAATTATTTTTTTCATGTAAACAAAAAGCGTCAGAAAGGTGGTTAGAAGAGTGGATGATGTGTGGCATAAGTGTCTAATGTTGAGCATAAAATGCCAGGACAGTTCAAACACCCCCAAATGACCCCTTTTTGGAAAGTAGACACTTCAAGTTATCTGATGAGTGGCATCTTGAGCCCATGGAATATTTTATGTTTTGCCACAAATTTTGGAAAAATTACAATATATATTCTTTTTTACACAAAGTTGTAATTTAAAAGATATATTGCTCAAAAATGCCATGGGGATGTGTGAAATTACACCCCAAAAATACATTATGCTGCTTCTCCTGAGTATTGAGATACTACATGTGTGAGACTTTTTAGCAGTCTAGCCACGTACAGGACCCCGAAAACCAATCACCGCCTTCAGGTTTTCTAAGGGCGTAAATTGCTCACTACCTATCATAGTTTCGGAGGCCATCAAATGCCACAATGCACAAACCCCTCCCCCCCAAATGACCCTTTTCGGAAAGTAGACACCCCAAGCTATTTGCTAAGAGGCATGTTGAGTATTTTGCCGATCTCACTTTTTCTTAATTTTCCAAAACAAATGAGAGCTGCAAAATACTCACCATGCCTTTTAGCAAATACCTTGAGGTGTCATGGGGGGGGGGGGGGGGGGGGGGGGGGGGGGGGTTGTGCTATATTGGCAATTCATGGCCTCTGAAACTATGATAGGTAGTGAGGAAGTGAAATGAGCAATTTACACCCTTAGATAGCCTGAAAGCAGTGATTGGTTTTGGGGTCCTGTACGTGGCTAGACTGCCAAAAATTCTTACACATGTGGTATCCCCAAACTGAGGAGAAGCAGCAGAATGTATTTTGGGGTGTAATTTCACATATACCCAAGGCATGGTTGAGAAATAGATCATTTATGTGACCACTTTTTGTAAAAAAATAAAAATGTTGCAATTTTCACCAAACTTGTGGCAAAACATAACATATTTCATGGATTCAACATGCCTCTCATCAAATAGCTTTGGGGTGTCTACTTTCCGAAAAGGTGTCATTTGGGGGGGGGGGGGGTTGTGCTATCCTGGCACCTTTATGGCCTCCAAAACTGTGATAGGTAGTGAGGAAGTGAAAAGATATGGCATGTGAGCAATATATCATTTCAGTGACAACTTTGTGTAAAAATAGTGTATTTTTTGTCATTTTTCAATCACTTGTGACAAAAAAAATGAAATATTTATTGGGCTCAACATGCCTCAGCAAATTCCTTTGGGTGACTACTTTCCAAAAAATGGTAATTTGGGGGATTTTGTTCTGCACTACCATTTTAGCACCTCAAGAAATGAGATAAGCAGTCAGAAATAGGGTTGAGCGAACCCAAACTGTAAAGTTCGGGTCCGTACCGGACTTTTGGGTGTCCGGGTCCCGGACCCAAACCCGAACTTTTGACTGTATGTTCGGGTTCGGGTCCGGTGTTCGGCGATGTATTGGCGCCTTTTACAAGCTGCAGGGCAGCCAATCCACGCTAGTTTCACTAGTGTGCCCTTAAAAGCCATCACAGCCATGCCTACTAATGGCATGGCTGTGATTGGCCAGTGCAACATGTGACCCAGCCTCTATATAAGGTACAGGCACACAGCACAGCACCTCACTCTGCTATAGACAGGTTCCTGTGCTGCTAAGAGAGGATTTCATTTGGAGTTAGTCTGATACAGTCAGTCAGTCCACATTCCTTAAATTTTCTTCAAATTAGTTATATCAGTGAGCGATCTACATAGCTAGAGTAGAGACTAGAGAGTGTCTTTATTAAATTAAGGAAAAGAAGGAGGCAGAGAGAATTATTCAAGAGATTCCTAAATCAATTGTACCCTGGCTGGGGTGCAGTGCACAGTCTTTTAACAGTGCCATGAGGCCAGTGCCAGACAAAATATAACTTTTACCTGCAAGCTCAGTGCAGCATCACTGCACTGCATATTTTACTAAGAGCTACACCATACTCTGTGTGTATTCTGCATTTTCTGCATGTTCATACACGCTTTAGACACTGTGCGTGTATTCTTCTATTGCCAAAAAATAAAATATTTCAGTGCTTTGTGCATGTGTGCAGGAGTGTGACATACAATCGATCGATATTTCTTCTATTGTGCTATCCCAAAAAAAAATTGTAGCGACATTTTTTTTTCCAATAGCATTTTCTGCATGTTCATACACGCTTTAGACACTGTGCGTGGAGCGGTCATGCTGACGTGAGACGTCAGCACCGGGGGAGGAGCCTGTTCTCGCGGCATGACGGAGGCCCGGGACGGCCGGAGCACGAGAGCGGAGACGGCGTGGAAGTGAGAGCGGATTACTGCAGTGGAATTTCCGGGCTATAGACTAATACTTAACGCCTGGGGCCCTCTAACCTCGCCACCCTCGATATTGGAAAGTAGACTGGAGGTCTGGGTCCGGGGGATACCGAACCAGGAAAAGGGGTGGCTGTTTGGGTGACGTCTAGAAGAGTCGAAAGGGGGCGTATGTGGAGGTAGCTGTGACCTTGCTCCTTGGACAAGTGTGATGCAGCGGGATGGGGAAGGACTAGGCCTTATCCAGAGCCTATTGGGAGGATTTAAATAAAGATGAAAGGAAGATCCCAAAGGGGGGCGGAGGCCAAAACACCCAAAGAAAGTCTAAACACAAGTTCAATTCAAAAATATCTCAAGGACACTAGTGTAAAAAGTCCAGAAATGGAAAAAAACAGCAAGGCCCAAAAGAAAAAAAACGAGACGCTGAGCGTCAGAGAGTAGAACAAGCTGACCTTTCCAGGCATTCTGGGGAATCGGCGAGTGCCAGTGATCTCAGTATACCGTCGGAGCAGGGGAGCTTGGCCCTCATCCCCACAAAGACTGAGATACTAGAAATGTTCTCCAACTTAGAAAGTGTAATTAAAAATGAAATAACAAACGTCAGAGCAGATTTGGGCCAGCTGTTAAATAGAGTGGAGAAAGTAGAGGACCTGGTGGTTATACAAGCACAAGAAATCCTAGAACTCAAAACTCAAGTGAATCAAATAGAGACCAAATACAGGGATCTAGAATATCAAATTGAAAATCAAGAAAACCAGAGCAGGAGATAGAACCTTAGGATTAGATCCTTACCGGAACAGCAAGGAGAAGACTTAACGATAAAAATGCAACAACTCTTCAATCCTCTTCTGGGGAGACCTGAAGGAGAGACCCTTAAAATTGACAGAGTCCATCGTATCCGTAAACCTACAGGTTTGAGTGGAGAGACCCCAAGGGACATTATCATTAAATTCCACTCATATGAAGATAAACATAAAATCTGGACAAATCTAAGAGGTAGTCCTCCCTTAAAACACGAATCGATAGATCTTCAGATCTTTCCGGATCTCTCGGCAAAGACTCTAACACGTAGGCGACAACTGAGACCTTTACTCGAAGTTTTATAAGAGCAGCAAATATTAAATATAGTTGGGGGTTCCCAACATCATTGATTGTAACCAGAGCCGGTAGGACTGTCCGGATGAAATTCCTGGATGAACTTCAGAACTTTTGCCAGGCCTTGGGGGTTGTAGCCCCTAATATTGTTCCCTGAAGGTTCTTAAAGAAGAAAGGAGAATGACAGGACTCAATCTGGTGCATCGGAGTGGCCCTTTATGAGGGAGGGGGGAGGGGGGTCATTCCCCTTTTGTTTTTCCTTTGTGTTTTTTTTTTTGTATTACCGAGAAGATGTTAGAGTGGTGTGGTGTAGAGACGGGGTATGGTGGGCGGGCAGGGACAGAAGGGCGGTGGGGGGGATGGAGGGCTTGCTTGGCATGGGAGGGGGTCCCTGGGCTTTCGGGTTGTCCCCCCCCTTTTTTCGGGGGGGGGATCCAATCAGTTCCGCGGCGACGGAGCTACACCCCGGCAAGTAAGGCGGACAGGGGTATCTCTGGTAGAATGCCCCACGGATCGCATAGGGTCGGGAAACGACCAGGAGGGGGGGGGGGGGGGTCGGAAGGGGGGAGGGGGGTTGGAGAGGGGAAAGGGGGGGAGGGGCCTTGCAGAGATAAATATAAAGAAAAGAGGTAAAATAATTCAGATTACAGGACAACTCATATGTAAAAAATACAAAATGGTGAATTAAAACTCCTAACATACAATGTGAGAGGGATAAATTCCCCTGTAAAGAGACTAAAGATCACAAAAGAGCTCCAGAGATCCCAAGCGGCAATCGTGTTTCTGCAGGAAACACACCTTAGCCGCGGTGGTAACACTAAAATCTATTCCCAAACCTTCCCGGTATGGTACTATGGAGATTCCCCTTTGAGGGGCTCAAAGGGGGTGGCAATAGGCTTCGCAAAAACTATTACATTTACATTATTAGATAGGTTGGAAGACCCGGAAGGCAGGTATCTTTTTTTGAAGGGCAAGTTGGGGGATAGATATTTTACATTTGCTAATGTATATTGCCCCAATATTAATACGGTCAAATTCCTGATTAGAGTACTTGGCCATTTGTCAAGGTTCAAGAAGGGGGCGGTAATTCTGGCTGGGGACCTCAACCTGGGCTTAGACCCCTCTCACGACACCACGTCTAGGGCACGGGGACTAAATGGAGCTCAATTAAAAAAACTTAAACAAAAAATATTCCAAAATCAGTTGATTGATATATGGAGGGTGTTGCATCCAAAAGAAAGGGACTTCACTTTTTTTTCTCCCGTCCATGGTACACACTCTCGCCTGGATTACTTCCTCATAGACCATAAATTATTAGAAAATGTACTCACATCACAGATTGAAATCACAACAATGCCCCGGTTTCTATGACGCTGAGGATCCCTGAATCCCCTAGACAACCGTTCACCTGGCGTCTGAATGAGTACTTGGTCTTAGACGCAGAGACATCAGAGACAATAAAAAAGGAAATTGAATTTTTCTTTTTAGAAAATGATACAGGAGAAATATCACCAGCGACACACTGGGAGGCCCATAAGGCGTATATAAGAGGGATCCTCATCGCAATAGGAACTGGAAAAAAAAAGGAAAAACAGGCTAAGATCCTGGGGCTGACGGAGGAGATACAGGGGCTAGAAAGGGAACACAGAAGGGAAGGAAACTTAAAGCCAGAGGTATTCCATAGGTTGATCAATAAGAGAGAAGAACTAAAGGCGGTATTAGAACTTGAGGCCAGGAAAGGGCTCCATAAAATCAACAGGGAGAAGCATGCTCAAAAAAAAGAGAGAAATAAACTACATCGAAAAAATTCAAAATAAACAGGGCAAGACAGTAAACTCTTCTAAGGAAATAGCGGAAGTATTTAGAACGTACTATGAAGGGTTGTATGATGTGAGACAGAGGGGTCAGCATACCTTGGGTATAGGAGATGAGGGAAAAGAATTTTTGAAAAACAGCTCACTCCCACTTCTTACAGAGATTGACAGATATAGTATGGATAAACCAATTACTGAGTCCGAAATTCTCTCCGCCATACAGGATACCCCGGTGGGTAAAAGCCCGGGCCCTGATGGCTACACGATAATATACTACAAGAAATTTAAAGATATTTTGGTCCCTCAGGGCCTCAATTACTCTCATACTGAAGGAGGACAAAAATAGAACACTGTGCTCAAGCTATCGCCCAATCGCTTTGTTAAACACAGACACAATACTCTTTGCAAAAGTTTTAGCCAATAGACTCAAAGAGAAGATGGCCGAGCTGGTCCACCCGGACCAGGTCGGATTCATCTCGGGGAGGGAAGGCCGGGACAATGGGGTACGGTCGGTGTTGCTGATCCATGCGGCCAAAAAATCGGGGATCCCCAGTCTACTCCTGTCAGTCGACGCCGAGAAGGCGTTTGACACGGTAGACTGGGGATTCATGATGGAAACATTAGAATCTATGTGATTAGGCCCAAGGATGCTGCAATGGATTAAAATGCTATATAACTGGCCCCAAGCCTCGGTAAATGTCAATGGACTACCTTCGGAAGTCTTTGTAATGAGAAACGGTACGCGTCAGGGGTGCCCTTTGTCACCTCTACTGTTTGTTTTATCCTTGGAGCCTCTTCTGTCCTCAATACGTAAAAACACTGACATAACCGGGATTAGAGTGGGGGGGAGGAGCACAAGTTAGCAGCATTCGCTGACGACGTGCTCTTCTACATCTCTAATCCCCGGATTACCCTTCCAAATTTGCTCTCTACTTTGAAAACTTATGGAAAACTCTCAAATTTGAAAATTAATGTAAGTAAGTCTGAAATTTTGAACATTAATATAAAAAAGGACGAGGCTGAGCTACTCTCGAATGAATTTAATTTTCCCTAGAGAGAGGATATCAAATATCTGGGGATTAGGCTGGCAGACTCCTCAAAAAAAATCTTTTCAATAAACTACCTCCCATTGCTCGATGAGATTAGGAAAGAATGTGGTCTAATGTCCCTTCGACCTCTCTCTTGGATCGGTCGCGTAAACGCAGTAAAGATGTTTCTGGCCCCTAGGATTAATTACAAATTCCAGATGCTCCCATTAGCGATCCCCAAAGAGTTCTTTAAAATATTAAAGCAAATCATTTCCAAATTTATTTGGTCAAATAAAAAAACGCGGCTTGCAGCCAGAATACTGACTAGGGGGAAACAGCAGGGGGGGCTAGCCTCCCCAGACTTCGAAAAATATTTCAAGGCAATAGCACTTACACAGGTAATGGAGTGGGCACAGATAGGGAATGATAAGAGATGGGTAAGTATAGAAAATATAATAAGCAACAGAAATTTAGGACACGACATATGGAATCCACCTGAATTTAGACTCTTAGGAAACAGCGCACACGAGATAACACGGGTCACTTTAGACATATGGGACAATTTATATAAAAGAAATAATTGGAAATTTAATTCCTCTCTAATATATTTAAAAGATAATTCACTTTTTGAACCAGGTAGATGTGAGGTAGGAGGGAACTGGATTAAAGATAAAGGGGCACAGGTGAAGGATATAATGAAAAATGGGAAAATATGCACATATCAAGAGTTATCCACGAACACGAATTTAATGGTGATTGACACATGGAAATACGCCCAATTGAAACATTTTTTAGAGAGTCTTCCCCGTCCGATTCGCCACGGCAATGACTATACTCAGCTGAAGCGGCTTTGCATCCGCGACAGTACAAAGAATAATATATCTAGAATCTATAAAATTTTAATAAATGAGGACATGGACGTACCGCCATTTGTCAAGAAATGGGAAGAAGAAACAGGAGTACTATGTAGTAGAATGAGGGTGGAAAAAAATGTTTAGAATAATACATAGCTCATCTTTTCCAATAAAAACAGTGGAAATTAATTATAAATGTCTCTCCAGGTGTTATTTAACCCCGGATAGACTCAGTAGATTCCTGGCGGAAGTGTCCCCCGAGTGCTGGAGAGGATGCAAGACCAGGGGTACGATGACCCATATTTGGTGGGATTGTCCAGTTATCAAAAAATTTTGGGAAGGAGTTCTAGAGTTAATCCTCACCATAACAGGGGAAGTAGTCCAAGAAGACCCCTGGACGTGCCTGTTCCATGCTACCGCGACCCCTTTGAGACAGTATAGGGCTTCGTTGACCCCGGTATTTCTCAACGTAGCCAAGGATTTAGTACCGAGGAGATGGCGAGAAGCTGAGGGTCCGACCCTTCGGGATTGGATCCTTGGTGTCAACGCATTACAGAGAGTGGAAGGCCCAGGGTCAACCGAGGGGGAGGCAGAGGTACAACTTGAGAGAGAAAACAAGTGGACAGAATGGAATAATTTTAAGAACTCTTGGAGATACTTTTTGGAACTGACGGGATAAAAATACCTCTCGCATTGTAGTAGGAGGCCCACATTTATTAAAGGGATAATAATATTAAACCTCGATATATGGTAATCAAGGCGGGGAGGGGGGGGGGGGGGGAATTTGTGCAATACGATGTGACGATATGTATAAAATGAAGTTTGACTCATTGTGTTATTGTATAAGTAAAACTTTGATAAAATAAAGAATTAAAAAAAATTGTAAATTTTTTTTCCCAATAGCATTTTCTGCAGTTTAGCAGTTTTTGAGATACACGCTTTACATACTGTGGGTGTATTCTGCTATTGCAAAAACACCCATTTAGGGCGAGATCATAAATTTTGAAAATATGAGGAGATCATCAAAAAGGGGACGTGGCCTCGGTCGTGGTGCTGCTGGTGGAGCTCCTGTTGCAGGGAGAGGACGTGGTTGATCTGTGCCAGCTACACGCACTAGTGAAACACCTTCCTCAGGTGCGAGTAGGCGACAGAGCGGTATTTCGGCGCGCCTAATGAGGCTGTACGAATGTTGAGGCCAGGACAAGTACAGGCGATAGTAGATTGGGTTGCTGACAGTGCCTCCGGTTCCTTCACATTGTCTCCCATCCAGTCTCCTGATGAAAGTTCAGAGTTGGCACCTGCAGTCAATGTCCATCAGTCTTTCACCTCATCTCCTTGCAAATCAGCCAAGCAGTCTGAGCCCCAAATCATGCAGCGGTCTCTTCTGCTTTTTGATGACTCTGTTAGCAGGGTTTCCCAGGGGTGGATGACCTAGCCCTGCCCCAGAAGTGGAGGAGATTGTGTGCAATGATGCCCAATGGCTTATGTTTCATGATGAGTACATGGGAGGACCATCGCAGCACGTCTTGGATGATGACGAAACACAGGTGCCAACTGCTGCTGCTTTCGCCATTGTGGAGACCAACAAGGAGGGCAGGGGTGAAGACTGGGTGGAAGATGATGTGGAGGACGATGAGGTCCTTGACCCCACATGGAATCAACGTCATGCAGGTGACCAGTGTAGTTCGGAGGAAGAGGCGGTGGTCGCACAGAGCCACCAGCACAGCAGAAGAGGGAGCAGGGTGCAAAAGCGGAGCGTCTGTCCCCTAGACAGTACGTCTGCTACTGCCCAATGCAGCAAGGGACCGAGCACACCAAGGAGTTCCCTAGCGTGGCAGTTCTTCAGACATTTTAATTAATATTTTTTTTTTATTTATTTTTTTATTTTTTTTTTATATTTTTATCATCACCATTCTTATTATTACCATTTTCATTTTTATATATATCTTATTTTTATATCCATATTTTATTTATTTATTTATTTTTATTTTCATTTTAATTTTTAATTTTTAATTAAACAATGTTCCATTATTTTATCAAATCTTTTAAGGCTTCACTGATGCGCTTTCAAACTTTTTTTAGCAGTCCTTTTCTAACCAGCTTTTTATCCAAGCATTTGTTTCCATATATTCCGTTTTGATGTGGCTATAAAGTTTTTTTCCTTTTAAGTACATAAGGAGTTAATAGCACATCTAACACAGGTACCCAAGGTGGCGGTTTAACTAAATGGAATGATGAGCTAATTATCATTATGCTTGAAGTCACTATAGCAACCTGATTGTTACATTGCCACTATAAAAACCTCCATGCTGGTCACAAGGGCAATTCCCTTGAAAAAGTCACATGTCCTGTGATGCAACATGTCGGGAGGAGGAGCCTAAAGTGACGCCGTGTAAGACACGGATCTCAGCTAGGAGGAGAAGGGCGGACAGCCCCAGCTAAGAAGCCTGACCATTGAATACAGTTAACCGCGATCTGATTTCTTGGGTACACGTGAGTGCAACAACATACACAGGCACTTCATGTTTTATTCAGTTCAGGGAGGCTGCGCAATGTTTTTTTGTATTTTCTTTTTTTTCAGCACTTGAAAAATAATCCTTTTTTCAGAAGAACATACCCACAACAAAAATCAGGAAAAGAAAGGGAAGTTTTACCTGTTTCCCTTTTATTTATCCCTATTTAGATGTATAGCAGCAATTCAACATTCCCCACTGCTTGCATTAACTGCATAAATGATACATATTAACATTGTGGGAATTAATGTGATACATATAATTGTTTTTGTTACTAAGTATATGTTTAGCTGATTGTCTGCAGACTACACATCAGCTGTTTTTACTCACAGCACAGTCTCATCACTCATTGTTTTAAGGAAGTAACTTTTTGCCTTTTGTTACTAATCACATTTGTGGAACAAACACCAGCTGCTCTTCATTCATGGAGCACACACACACATCCAATCCTTTATTGTTTAAAGGAAGTAACCAATATTGATTGATCAATTTATTTATTATTGTATTAAACATTTTAATACTGGTTTGTTCACCTTTGAGCACATCTTTTCACCACCAGTGTTGGTCATCTTACTTTAAAAAAGTAATTAGTTAAGTTACAAATTACTTCTCCGAAAAAAAAAAAAGTAATTGCGTTAGTAACTCAGTTACTACATTGGAAAAGTAATTAGTTACACAGCAAAGTAACTGACTTTTTTTTTTTAAATATTCTATACGTGTAACTAAGGGGCGGGTCTAGTATTAGTGTAACCAAGGGGCGCATTTATTATTATTGTTATATATTGTGTAACCAAGGGGCTGCTCTATTGCTCTAACCAAGGGGCAGATCTGTTATAGCGTGTAAGCAAGGGGCGGGTCTATTATTATATCGTGTAAGGGGCGGATGGCTACAGAAGAGGGCGAATGTTAAATTAATGGGCAGAGCTCGATATATAACAATAATAATAAATGCGCCCCTTGGTTACAGTAATAGTAGACCCGCCCCTTACTTACATGATATACGCCCCTTGCAGAGTAGCACGAGCATCGGGAGCGTGCGGCATCGCCTCGTACAATTACATGTTAACTGCACCTGCGCGGTGTAGAGTGTAGAGTCCTTCATACTGCGCAAGCCCTGCGCCTGCGCAGTACAGGGGATCCTTATCCGGCAGGGGAACTTTTTCAGGCAGGACACCGGAATTACACTACTGCCATCTAGTGGCAGTAGATGTAATTGGGGTACCTAAGCCAAAGTAATGGGAACTGAGTTACCATGAGGGGAAAATTAATCAGTTAGATTACTAGTTACCCTCTAAAGTAACTGCGTTAGGTAACTCAGTTTATTTTAACTCAGTTACTTACATCACTGTTCACCACACATATTAATGACAATAAGCTGCCTAGTGTCATTTTTTGGAGTATTTTCTATCTGCACGTTTGATATATTTTATTTATTTGTTCACCGTTTTTATACGCATATTTTATTCATCAGTCACTTGGATCACTTATCCACTTAGACTATATATATTTTCTTCATATATTATTGACCACTTTGGACCTGCTGGCAATAGTGTATATGCACAGTATGCATTGGATGCATTAAAATCGTCATACTTATAATTTCTATCTATTACAATAAGGTTGATTTTGCGCACCATCTATACAAACTTTGTATATTTTACTATATCTTTTTAAGTGTGGGAACACTTTTTGTTGGGAGCTGCATTTCATTTAGCCATCTTATTCGATTTTATCATTTTTATACATACCAGCGCTTTAGTATCTTTTTTTTACTTTTTTTTACTCTTCAGACAATGTGCTGATGACAAGACACGAGTGGTTTGCACGCTGTGCAATCAGAGCCTGAAGCGAGGCATAAACGTTCTCAACCTGAGCACAACCTGCATGACCAGGCATCTAAGTGCAAAGCACGAGATGCAGTGGAGTAGACACCTCAAAAACCAAGAAAGGTCTCTGGCTCCTCCTGCTTCCTCTTCTGCTGCAGTCTCTGCCTCTTCATCCACCTCCGTAGTGACAGTGGCAGCTGCCAACCCGCAAACAGAGGATCTGCCAGCAACACTACCACCTGGGTCACCAACCATCTCCATAATGTCCCATGGAAGCGTTCAGCTCTCTATTTCCCAAACACTGGAGTGGAAGAGGAAGTACCCCCCTAGCCACCCGCGATCCCTGGCCCTGAATGCCAGCATTTCAAAATTCCTCTCCTTTGAAATGCTGTCATTCCGTCTGGTGGAGACGCAGAGTTTTAAAAGGCTGATGTCATTGGCTGTCCCACAGTATGTCGTGCCCAGCCGCCACTACTTTTCCAGACAAGCTATACCTTCCCTGCACAACCAAGTGGGGGACAAAATCAGGTGTGCACTGCGCAACGCCACCTGTGGCAAGGTCCACCTAACTACGGATGCGTGGACCAGTAAGCACGGTCAGGGACATTATATCTCCCTAACAGCACACTGGGTAAATGTAGTGGCGGCTGGGCCTAAGGCGGATAGCAGTTTGGCGCATGTCCTTCCACCACCGAGGATTGCAGGGCACTTCAGTTGGCCTCCTGTTGCTAACTCCTCCTACTCCGCCTCCTCATCCTCTACCGCCTCCTCATCTGGTCAGCGTAACACCTTCACCACCAACTTCAGCACAGCCAGGGCTAAACGACAGCAGGCAGTTTTAAAACTTTCCTGTTTGGGGGAAAAAACCCACACCGCGCAGGAGTTGTGGAGGGACATGGAACAATAGACCGATGAGTGGTTGGTGGCAGTGAGCCTCAAGCCCGGCCTGGTGGTGTGCGATAATGGGCGAAATGTCGTAGCAGCTCTGGGCCTAGGCGGTTTGACGCACATCCCTTGCCTGGCGCATGTGCCGAACGTGGTGGTCCCGAGGTTCCTTAAGAATTACCCTGATATGCCAGAGCTGCTGCAGAAAGTATGGGCCGTCTGTGCGCACTTTCGGCGTTCTCACCCTGCTGCTGCTCGCCTGTCGGCACATGCTTGCCAGACTGTGCAAGCAGCAGCAGGCGATAGTGGAGTTTCAGCTGCAGCACGCACGCGTGAGTCGCTCTGCGGAACAGCACCACTTCACCACCAATAACTGGGCCTCCATGCGAGACCTGTGTGCCTTGTTGCGCTGTTTCGAGTACTCCACCAACATGGCCAGTGCCGATGACGCCGTTCTCAGCTTTACTATCCCAGTTCTATGCCTCCTTGAAAAAACGCTTCAGGCGATGATGGAAGAGGATGTGGCACAGGAGGAGGAGGAAGAGGGTTCATTTCCAAGGCTTTCAGGGCAGTGATTTACAAGTGGCTACGAGGGTGGGTTCCTGCACCAACAAGCGCCAGGTACACAATTGTCCGGCAGCAAGGGCACAGTTCTGGAGGATGACGAGGTGGAGAATGAGGAGGAGATGGAGGAGGAGGAACCATGTTCACAGCAGGGTGGCACCCAGACCAGCTCATGTCTATCACTGGTGCGTGGCTGGGGGGATACAGAGGACACAGACGATACACCTTCCACAGAGGACAGCTTTTTGTGCTGCCACACATGAGCGATTACATGCTGCAGTGTCTCCGCAACGACCGCCGAGTTTCCCACATTTTAACTGGTGCTGATTATTGGGTGACCACCCTGCTGGATCCCCGTTACAAGGACAACGTGTCGTCCTTAATTACCTCACTGTGTGATCGTAAGATGCGCAAGTACAAGCGCACGCTGGTAGACGCGCTGCTGGTGGCATTCCCACTTGGCAGCGGGGGTACGGTGGAAGCACAAGGCGAAGGCAGAGGAGGAGGAAGAGGTCGCCAACACAGCCGGGGCACCGCCAGCACCTCGGAAGGCAGGGTTAGCATGGCCGAAATGTGGAAAAGCTTTGTCAGCACGCCACAACAACCAGCACCACCAGCTGAGATGGAACGTCTTAGCAGGAGGCAGCATTTCACCAACATGGTGGAGCAGTATGTGTGCACACGCCTACACATACTGAATGACGGGTCTGCCCCCTTCAACTTCTGGGTCACCAAATTGGGCACATGGCCTGAGCTTGCCCTTTACGCCTTGGAGGTGCTGGCCTGCCCTGCAACCAGTGTATTATGTGAACGTGTATTTAGCACTGCAGGGAGCGTTATCACAGACAAGCGCAGCCGCCTGTCCAGAGCCAATGTGGACAAGCTCACGTTCATTAAAATGAACCAGGCATGGATCCCACAGGACTTGTCCATACCTTGTGCTGAATAGACACGTATACCGGTGTTCTGACAAAAACTGTCTGGCCATCGGATAGTGTCCGGCCACTTACTGCGCAGGCGCAGTGCTTGCGCAGTACGGAGGACAAGGAGATTCACAAAATCTCCAAAGATGAACGTCACCTGCGCAGTGAGTGCAGGTTCAAGCCCCACCATCCAAGTGGACATAAGGTAGCACATAGTAACAGGGCCCCTCACGGGCTCGCTTGGCTAGGCTTTAACCTCGGATGATGTGGCTTGAACCTGGAGTCACCGCGCATCGTCTTCGGAGAGTTTTGAAATCCCCTTGTCCTACGTACTGAGCAAGCGCAGTACAGGGCGGACCCTATGCGACGGGGGGACAGAATTCGACACATCATTCACCACTAGCCTTACCCAGCCATTGTTGTATTTTTGAACCAGTGTTGGCTAGCTCGTCCTCCTCCACCGCCGCTTCCACCTACACCGCCACATCAACCTCCTACTCCATATGGACCTCGTCCTCCTAGGTCAAGATTATAATTTTTTCATTTTTTAAATTTCCAAGTATTTAATTTTCCCACTATCTTATCCATTAAATTGAATAATTTTTTCCAGAAAGTGTGTATTCTGGTGTATTCCCACCATATGTGCGGCATCGTGCCGTTGAGTTTCTGAGGTTCTTAATGATTTCTTGTACCGCTTCTGCTGAGAAGGGGGCCTCCAGCATTTTGTTTTAATTTTTTATTTTTTTATGTTATTTTAAGTCATTTCCCTATCCACATTTGTTTTTAGAGCACTTGCCATGCTCTTAACAACATTTTGTTGCCATTTGCAGCCCTCTAGCCCTTTCCATGACTTTTTTACAGCCATTTTAGTCTTGAAAAGTTTGGGTTCCCATTGACTTCAATGGGGTTCGGAGTTCGGGATCAAGTTCAGGTCAAGTTCGGTCCCGAACCCGGACTTTTTTTCCAAAGTTCAGCCGAACCCGCCGAACCCGAACATCCAGGTGTCCGCTTAACTCTAGTCAGAAAGTAAAAGTTGCGTAAATTCCAGTAAATACACTATAAGTTGTAGACGCTATAACTTTGGCACAAACCAATAAATATACACTTTTTTACCAAAGACATGTGGCTGAATACATTTTGGCCTGAATGTTTGACAAAAATTGAGTTTATTGGACATCTTTTTTAACAAAAAGTAGAAATATATATATTTTTTCAAAATGTTTATTTATTTTTTATTTACATCGCAAAAAATACAAATCCCAATGGTGATCAAATAGCACCAAAAGAAAGCTCTATTTGTGGAAAAAAAAGGCCGCAAATTTGGTTTGGGTGCAGCATTGCATGACTGTGCAATTACCAGTTAAAGCAGAGCAGTGCCAAATTGCAAAAAATGCTCTGGTCATTAAAGCAGAGATCCAGCTAAATACAAACACTGTAGGTGCTGACTTTTAATAAGCACACTTACCTGTCCAGGGTGCCCGCGATGTCGGCCGCATGAGGCCGTTCCGTCCATTGGATCGTGTCCCGGCGCCACCATTTGCGAGTCACGCAGTGCTTTGTGAATGGCCGGCTGTGTTCTGGGACACACACAGTTCCCAGAACACAGCGCGCCCCATTCCCCAGAAGCCCACGCAATGAGGAGAAGATCACCACGAAGTAGGAAGTGGCAGATTAGGACAATCTGTCTAGCAACAGCCATTTCTGGTAAGAAAAAAAAATTATTTTTTTCAATTTTTTAGGGTGGACCTCCACTTTAAGGGGGTAAAAACTTCATGGCCTGATATGGTTAAACCCTTGGTGTAATTGATTGCAATCTTTTATATTGTGTTCACATTTTTATTTTTATTTTTCTACTCTTCCTGGGATTTTTTTTTAGAGTCCAATGCCATGTTTGTACACATGTGACAATGGTCAGGTGAAAGCAATAATATTTTATTGTAAGAAATGTATTTAAAAATTTCCAACACAAGCACTGTGATCCTTTTAGAACATAATCTATCCAGGTTGCCATTCAAGTAAACAACTAGAGGCTGTTAAAAAACAACCCAAACTTGATTCTATAATTATTTTTGTAATCTTTAAAGATTTCGGAGAAGAATAACTTCACATTAAAAGCAGCTAGAAACATCAGGTGTGGCTTGTTTAAAAGTTCTTTATCCTGATTGCTATTTGTAAATTGTTAAATGTTTTTTTTTTATTTTTGGACACAGATGCACTTTAAGAAAGCAATACATTCTGATAATATACAGTACATATATGGTTCAACAATGATTTTTATGTACAGATTAAGGGGTTGGCTATGGGCTGTAAATTCGCCCCACGACATGCTAATCTATTTACATTGACAATTGTGAAACTGGCTAGAGAGGGGTTTGAGGAGTCTTTAAACTATTTTTGAAATAGATGGATAGCCTAGAATGGAATTTAGAAATTAGTAACAAGTACAACCAATATGGTGTTACATTTTTATAACTAAAATTAAACTAAAAGGGGCTTAATTTATAACTAGAACATTTCAGAAGCCAACGGATTGTAATGATCTACTGAATGCAAAAAGCTGTCATCTTAAAAATGGATAGAAATTATCCCTAAAGGCCAATTTTAAAGTTTAAAATTAAATTGCAGAAAATTGGAAACATTCAAGGAGCAGAGTAAGAAAATGCCTAAGATTTCAAGAGAAAGGATGTAGTAAAAATATGGTTAGGGAGGCATTAAAAGAAGCTGTGGAGAACTTTTGAACATTAAGCAGGGGACAAAAAAGTGTATGAACAACAATGTCCCTTTTATTACAGATTATAATAAAGCTGTGTAAGGGGTTAATAGTATTATAAAATAGGATTATAAAATAATTGGCATACCCTGCAAAGAGCTAAACTCCTAAAATTCTAACAATAAAACTGGAGTTTATTTATAGAAAAAAAGAGAACAATTAGACAGCAGATCATAAAGCGTTTTATCAGGGAAGAAAACATCAAATTAAATTGGTTTGGGAATATGAGGGGCTTTTTCTATTCCAGCTGGTGAGCATGTAGGAACTCCTCAAGAACAACTAAATATATCAAATAGATTCAATTCACTTACAAGTAAACAATGAGAGATTATTCAGTGTATTACATACAATACCAAAATGGTGGTGCATTTACTAGGATGCAGTTGCCCTATGCAGTATGTGGGATGGACAAAGAGCAAACTATATGTGAGAAAACAAAACATGATTGTGACCCAAAGCACCCAAGATTTTATGCAATAGAACAGGTGAAGAGAAACTGGAGAGGAGGTAACACAGTATGCACTCTATCAAGGAAGAAAAGAAAATAGATTTTTTGATATGGCCCAAATGTGTCTCTTTTGCCATGAAATGTCTTTTTAACCCTGCTAGAAATCTTCTAATTTTACACTGACAGCTTTGTAGAGCAGGAGATAAGAGCCAAGGACCAAAATCAAGTAGCTCACCTGCTCGTGCATAGGATTTATGTCATTAGTGAGAAACCAATAAGGAAGGCTGGAGACCCAAACTTGGAAGAAGATAGGCAGCTACAGTGACAAGTGGGGATAGCAGAGTTTGTTGAAAAGGAGCACTTTGGATGGTAAATATTCCATAAGGTTTATATAAGCTGCACAGTCTTGCACATTATAAGAAGAGCCCTGGGGAATAACATAGTGTAAGGTCCAGACAACATTCTATACGGTAAGTGTAGCCCTGGTAGTCAAAAGTAAATATTATCCATTTTAAATCTATTATTTAAACTTTGGCAATGTTAAACTATTTTGTGTAAAAATAACACTGCTTATCAGTTATATAAATGTAGCACCGGGCTCCAAATGAGCATGCACTATATTTTAGTGAATTTAAAGTTCCTAAAACCACAGTTGGGTTTTAGGGTTAAGTGTTCTAAATTCTAGTCTCAGTGCTAGTTTGGCTGGATTGCAGTGTGTTCTGCTTGGCCATAGGTGTCGGTGTCACCTCTTGGACGCATTGGGTGCCAATCTTTCTCGGAACCAACCAGTGAGTGGATTGTCTCACTGTGCATTCTGGGAGAGGGTACTTAAAGGACTGAGGTCACGTGCTTCTGGTCCAGAAGATCACTTCATATTTTTGATCCTGGTCCTCCTGACCAGCCCTCAGGGGCCCTCATGGCCTGGGGTGCGGATCTATCCATTTCCAAGTCTCGGGGCTGGCTAGCCCGAGGCACAGTAACTGGAAGGAGGTTTCCAAGGTGGTCCGGTACTGTCTCGGTTTTGGAGAGGCCCAGCAACTGAGAACGCAACCAGGGGAGGACTCTTCAGAAGAGGGCCATGCACAAGCCTGGCTGCTCAGCAAGAGCCTGGAAGCTAAGTTGAAAGGACACCAGGTGAATCTATACTCGTACGGTATCGCCGGACTGGCTGCAAGATTCTGGTACCGTATGAGGGTTCTCTAAACTCATTTATCCTACAGTTAAAACCAAGTCTGTGGCAGAGACTTTTTCACTTACGAGTTCTACTACCATGTCTGTGGCAGAGACTTTTCATTTATCTGAATCACCTATCGGCTGCTAAATCTACTGAGAGATTTATCCGATACCTGTAATATCCAGTTGCGAATGGCTATTCCCTGGAGTTTATAGTGAGAGACTTTCAGTTCCAAGCAGTTCCAAGAGTACCTAAACTTCCTACCTATACCCTCTATTCCTTCATTAAGAGACTGTGTTTATCTGACGTTTTGCAAATAAAAATCTGTAAAGTGGATCCAGTGTCAGTTTCTACAGTTCTTTGGGCCATTTACCTTGGGAAACCCCTAGATGCATACGAGGTCAAGAAGGTAACAGTAAGCCCAAAAATAACCAGCAGCTCCTTCGGGGGTTAGTGCTACATAAACTCAAGCTACAAGCAAAAAAGTGAATGAAAATTCACCACAAAATCAGTATGTACATGTATGTTGCTTTTTTAAATCACATGAAAAGCTAACTAATACATATAATCAATGACATACAAAGTGTGTATTGTGTACTAATGTGCATGGTATGTCTGCATTCCCTACCTGGCTGTGTCCGAGTTTCATAACATAACACAACACATGAATTGCCCTCCTGTCTTTTGTGGACTTATGGGCAGTGGTGAGTTTGAGTGAGGAGGAGATGCTCCCTTATTCCCAAGTAGGGATGAGCCGAACACCCCCGGTTCGGTTTGCACCAGAACCTGCGAACGGACCGAAAATTTACACAAACTTTAGAACCCCATTAAAGTCTATAGGACTTGAACGTTCGAAATCAAAAGTGCTAATTTTAAAGGCTAATATGCAAGTTATTGTCCTAGGGGACATGAATCAATGCAAAAAAAGTTTTAAAAACAACCATTTTTTCTGGAGCACGGATTTTAATGACGCTTAAAGTGAAAATAAAAAGTGAAATATTCCTTTAAATATCGTGCCTGGGGGGGTGTCTATAGTATGCCTGTGAAGTGGCACGTGTTTTCCATGTTTAGAACAGTCCCTGCATAAAATGACATTTGTAACGGAAAAATAGTAATTTCAAATTGCTTGTGGTTTTAATGTAATATCTGGTCCCGGCAATATGGATGAAAATCATTGAGAAAAATGGCATGGGAACCCCTCCTTGCCCATTACCAGCCCCTTTGGGCCTTGTATGGATAGTAAGGGGAAAAAAGGAAAGGTGTGGGGCCCCCAGGCCCTATATACTCTGAACAGCAGTATACAGGCAGTGCAAACAAGACAGGGACTGTGTAGGTTTGTTGTTAATTAGAATCTGTTTGTAATTTTGAACTGGTATATTTTTAAAGTGTAGCTCCAGTCCAAAAATCTATTTTTAAGCTTTTTAGAAAACATAGGGAAGGGTTATCACCCCTGTAACATTTTTTTTGCTGTCTGTGCACCTCTTCAGAAGATTTCACTGGACTTTCAGTAACAATGACAAATGTTTTTTGTAAATTAGTTTTTTTTAGTAAAACAAGGATTGGGATAAAGCATCAGTGGAGAGGAGACACGTTCCCATATCAACTCTTACAGGAGAGAATTTCCCTTCCTAGGGGTAGATTTCATCTCACTTCCTGTTGTCTCCTTCCGTTTGCAAGTAGGAGACGTTTGTAAGTTTGAAAGTAGGGGCATGCCCTATATGCTCTGCAGAAATTTGGGCCTAAGGTGTTGGTGTTGCCACAACACTGTAAGCCCTCAAAGTGAATCTTGGTGGGCACTGGAACACCCTGCTGTGAACTATTATATCAAGAATTGTAATTACATACCATTGTTGAACAGTAGTAGAAAAATTGGGCCTTTGGTGGTGGTGCTGGTGCCACAACACTGTAAGTCCTCACCGTTACACTTGGTGGGTGCTGGAATGGGCCCTGCTGTGAAATATCATATCAAGAATTGTAATTACATGCACCTGTTGACAAGGGGCAGAAAAATTGGGCCTTAGTACATGCTCCCTGAGGATGCCCAGCTTTTTTAAGGCTCTGATGATGATACCCAGCTAGAGGAAGGCAGTAACGTGAGCCCAGAGAGAGGGGATGCCCAAGAAGGACAGCAATCTGGCAGTCATGTCCCCCCAACTGCAGCATACTGCCAGGATTGCTCCAGTGATGAGGAGGGAGGGGATTATGAGGTCACTGACTCCACGTGGGTACCTGATAGGAGAAAGGAGGAGGAGGCACATCTCCAACGAGGGAGGATTCCCTCCAGGGGCCAGCTTAAGGGCAGCACACCGACTGCATCACACCACACAGCTGCGCATGTGCAGGGCGCTGCCTCTGCGTGTTATTCCAAAAGTTCTTTGGTGTGGGCCTTTTTTGAGACGAGTGCATCAGATCACACCGATGCTATTTGCAACATATGTCTCAAGCGTATCTCGCGTGGCCAAAACATCAGCAGCTTGGGCACCACATGCTTGACCAGACATATGTCGACCTGCCATGCAGTTCATTGGCAAGTGTACTTAAAAGACCCACACCAAAGAACAAAGCGGACCTCTCCTCGCTCCTCATTAGCTGGGATCTCCAACCCCACTATACCTTCAGTCCTCTCTGAAACCTGCACTGAGAGAAATGAAGGTGTAGAATTAGGTGTGTCACAGCCAAGTACTTGCAGGAAATCTGCTATCGGTACACCAACGTCCGATTGTACCAGGCAAATTTCCCTGCCCCAGCTGCTGCACTGTCCACATGCCCGGCAGTTGAATGCTAGCTTGGCTAAATTGATAGCACTTCAACTGCTGCCTTTTCAGTTGGTAGACTCGGCCCCCTTCCATGAGTTTGTGCAATGTTTTTCTCACAGAAGGCGATTCCAGCTCTCTACCGGCATGTGGAAGGCAATGTCTTGGCCTCACTGGACAGGGCCGTCAGTGGTAAGGTGCATATTACCACTGACTCATGGTCCAGCAGGCATGGACAGGGGCGTTACCTATCTTTCACGGCGCATTGGGTGACTCTTCTGGCAGCTGGGAAGAATGCAGAACAAGGTGCAGTAGTGTTGGAGGTTGTTTCCGCCACCACGCCTCCAAAATGCTACTACTGGTGATTCTGACACACCTCTCTCCTCCACCCCCTCCTTTTCTTCTTCCTCCATGACCTCTTCCTGTGCTTTGTCCTTGGAACCAGCAGTGCTCCGTAGGCGTTCAAGGGGCTACGCAAGTATGCAGGGAACCAGCAGTAGTGTTGGAGGTTGTTCCGCCACCACGCCTCCAAAAATGCTACTACTGGTGATTCTGACACACCTCTCTCCTCCACCCCCTCCTCTTCTTCTTCCTCCATGGCCTCTTCCTGTGCTACGCAAGTATGCAGGCAGGCAAAAAGATGCCATGCTGTGCTTGCGCTGGTGTGCTTGCACACGCTGCATGGGATAATGGACAGGGCACTTGAGGCAGAACAGAGGCAGGAAGAGGAGGACTTCCTTACCTCTCAAGGCCCCCTTTATCTAGACAGTGTTCCTGCTGGCCCGCCTATCACACAGGAAGAGGACAAGGAGGAGGAGGAGGATTGTGTCAGCATGGAGGTGGAGCCTGGCATTCAGCATCAGCAGTAGTCTTTTAGGGACCATTTACAGTCCCAAGAAACCCGTGGACTTGTACGTGGCTGGGAGGAGGTGGCTGTGGATCATGTCGTCCTTGGTGACCCAGAGGACTCCGGATCGAATGCCTCAGCTAACCTACGCTGCATGGCCTCCCTGATCCTGCAAAGCCTGCGGAAGGATCCTCATATTCGTCGGATCAAGGAGGGGGATCATTACTGGCTGGCAACCCTCCTTGATCCACGTTACAATGGTAAGATTGCGGACCTTATCTTGCCATCGCAGAGGGAGCAGAGGATGAAACATCTTCGGGAGGCCTTGCAGAAAGGTCTGTGCAATGCGTTCCCAGAGACTGGGAGGTTCCAAATTCCTGGTCCTGGACAACGTGTTGCTGAGGCTTCAGTCAGTCACAGAAGGAGCGGTGGAGGACATGGTGGGGCTAGGGAAGGAGTGACTGATGCCATTGAGCCTAGGGAAGAGGCCGCGTTGGCAGCTACTTTGCCAGTACCCTGAGACTGGGTGAGAGAGGATGAGGACTGGGGAGGATGAGGACGGCTTGGTCAACAACTCTAGCAAGTCTTCGGCATGTTGCAGCTCAACACGTCCAGATGCCGAAAAAAAGGACGAGCGTGTCCCACGGCCACGTGCTGATGAGAATGCACCCTGTCCACGACCAGCACTTTTGCCTCTAGACACAGAGCCTGCTTTCCCTCTTTTATTGCCTTGTGACTGTCTGCCTCTCCTTGTTGGCCTTCCAGACATACTAATGGCCTGAAGGGAGGCAGCTGCACAAAGCTTGGACGTATATACTGATATACTGCAGCTAGCAGAATCAACTGCCTGCCTGTAGTATTATTTTTATGAGAACACCATCAATTTGAGTAGCTTCAGGCGTGTACACTGTGCCGATGGCACAATACACTGACTGTAACTGCTACAGCTACCTGTGGTATAGGAACAGAACAACACGTGCAATTGGGGTAGCTTCAGGTGTACACTGTCCAGGTGGCACAATACACCGACTGTAACTGCTACAGCTGCCTGTGGTATAGGAACAGAACAACAACAACAATTGGGGGAGCTTCAGTGTACACTGTCCAGGTGGCACAATACACTGACTGTAACTGCTACAGCCACCTGTGGTATAGGAACAGAACAACACGAGCAATTGGGGTAGCTTCAGGTGCACACTGTCCAGGTGGCACAATACACCGACTGTAACTGCTACAGCTGCCTGTGATATAGGAACAGAACAACAACAGCAATTGGGGTAGCTTCAGGTGTACACTGTGAAGGTGGCACAATACACCAACTGTAACTGCTACAGCTGCCTGTGGTATAGGACCAGAACAACACCAGCAATTGGGGTAGCTTCAGGTGTACACTGTGCAGGTGGCACAATGAACCGACTGTAACTGCTGCAGCTGCATGTGGTATAGGACCAGGACAACACCAGCAACTGGGGTAGCTGCAGGTGTACACTGTGCAGGTGGCACAATACACCCATGGTAACTGCTGCAGCTGCCTGTGGTATAGGACCAGAACAACACCAGCAATTGGGGTAGCTTCAAGTGTACACTGTGCAGGTGGCACAATACACCGACTGTAACTGCTGCAGCTGCCTGTGGTATAGAAACAGAACAACACCAGCAATTGGGGTAGCTTCAGGTGTACACTGTGCAGGTTGCACAATACACCGACTGTAACTGCAATAGCTTCAAAGGAAATTAAGACACTGTCTCTCCGTCTATCTCTCTCTATGAGCCGCAACACACTATGCAAGGCCGCCGCACATCCTGCCTGTGGCCAATTATGGCTCTCTTCGCTGACGGCGCTGTGATTGGCCAAGCATGCGGGTCATAGTGCATGCTTGGCCAATCATCAGCCAGAAATGCACTGCGATGCCGCAGTGAATTATGGGTCGTGACGCACCACTCGAATTTGGCGCGAACGGCCCATAATGTTCGGATTTCGCCAAACGCACGAACAGCCAGTGTTCGAGACGAACATGGGCTCGACTCAAACACAAAGCTCATCCCTACTCCCAAGATGAGAAATTATGAGCTGGTGCCATTTACTGTTTGCTATATTGTAAAAAAATCAAAATTTTACTATATGGTATATGTGGATCAGTAGCATTGCTCTTACAGTGCTAGAGCAACGCTGCTGCTTATCTGCATACATCAAATAGTATTATTTAGCTTAATAAGAACCCAGAGAAATCTGTTGATAAATCTGTCTCACAATACAGAACAGTGGGGGAGATTTACTAAAACTGGAGCACTCACAATCTGGTGCAGCTATGCATCTTAGCCAATCAGCTTCTAACTTTAGCTTGTTCAATTAAGCATTGACAATATAACCTGGAACCTGATTGGTTTCTATGCACAGTTGCACCAGATTTTGCCCTCTCCAGCTTTAGTAAATAACCTCCAGTGTAACCTGTTCTACACTTCTATTTATAGGCTGCTCTCCATCCTTAGTGATATCACCAGATGTGTAGCTAAGGTGAAAAAAAATAAAAATAAATAGTCTAGTAAAAAAAATGTATTTAACAAAAAAAAAAGCCAACATGTTTCAGGTGCTCAACAATCCCTTTTATCAGGACCAAAGGCAAATAAACATACAAAATGACAGTATATATTAGACTCTATCCAATTAATAACAAGAAACTGCATATGCAAGAGTATGCATCTATCATTGTAGTCACCCTATGAATATAGTGTATATATCAGAATATATGAATATAGAAATGTAGCGCCGGGCTCCTGACGAGTATGCGCTATGTGTTTTGTAAACTCAATGTTCCTGAAACCACAGTTGGGTTTTAGGGTTAATTATACCAAATTATGGTTTTAGTACCAGTCTGGCTGGACTGCACTGGGTTCTGCTTAGCCATAGGTGTCGCTGTCACTTCTGGCAAGTCTGAGAACGCAGTTTGGCTGGGTGCATTGAGTGCCAATCTCTCTCGGAACCAACCAGTGAGAGTGTCGTCTTGCTGTGCAATCTGGGAGAGGGTACTTAAGGTACTGAGATCACGTGCTTCTGGGTTCCGGTCCAGAAGATCTTTCTGTCTGTTTGGTCCTGGTCCTCCTGACCAGCCCTCAGGGCCCTCATGGCCTGGGGTGCGGATCCATCCAATTCCGAGTCTCGGGGCTGGCTAGCCCGAGGCAAAGTAACTGGAAGGAGGATTCCAAGGTGGTCCGGTGCCGTCTCATCTGTGGAGAGGCCCAGCAACTGAAAAAGCAACCAGGGGAGGACTCTTCGGAAGAGGGTCACGCACAAGGCTGGTTCCTCAGCAAGAGCCTGGAAACTAAGTTAAAAGACACCAAGTAAATCTACACTCGTACGGTATCGCCGGGCCAGCTGCAAGATACTGGTAACGTATGAGGGCTCTCTAAGTTTGTCTACATCCTTCAGTTACAACCAAGTCTATGGCAGAGACTTTATTCACAAGTTCTACAACCAAGTCTGTGGCAGAGACTTTGCTCTATTTGAACACTCTATTGGTTGCTAGGCCTGGTGAGAGGTGGTTTATCCGATAGCTGTGAAAATCCAGTTGTGAGTGGCTATTTTCTGGATTCATATGTTGAAAGACTTTCAGTTTTGAGCAGTTCCAAGAGCACCTGAACTTTCTACCTAAACCCTCTATCCCTATTGAGAGACTGTTTGTCTACCCTTTTTTGCAAATAAAAATCTTTAAAGTGGATCCAGTGTCAGTTTCTACAGTTCTTTGGGCCATCTACCTCGGGAAACCCCTAGACGCATACGAGGTCAAGAAGGTAACGGTAAGCCCAAATAAAACCAGCAGCTCCTTCGGGGATCAGTGCTACAGATATATAATAAATAAATAAACAGTAGAGAATGCAATTTTGGAACTGATACATAGCCAGTATGATTGGTAGTTTTCACTAATACCTAACAATCATAAATTCATACTTGTATATGTAGGTTTATCAATGCAATAAATAAATTATGTTAATCAACATACACTATGGGGCTAATTTACTAAAGGCAAATTTACTGCGCACTACAAGTGCACTGCAAGTGCACTTGACAATGCAGTCGCTGTAGAACTAAGGTAACAATCTGAAATGAGGGGAAGCTCTGCTGATTTCTATCATCCAATCATGTGCAAGCAAAAATGCTGTTTTTTATTGTCCTTGCATGTCCCCACCCCCAGACCTACAGTGACTGCATTTGTAGTGCACAGTGGATTTGCCTTTAGTAAATAACACCCTATATTAGAATATTTGGACACCTGCCTTTACACGCACATGAACTTTAATAGCATCCCAGTCTTAGTACGTAGGGTTCAATATTGAGCTGGCCCACCCTTTGCAGCCATGGGCGTCCGCAGAACTTTTTTCCATGGGGAGCGTCATTTTAAGGTCACCCATGCTCCACCCCTTTTTGACAATTTCATGAAGGGGAGGGGCTTAGTCATTATCACATAAAGCATGATAACCCTCCCCCTTCCACTGCCACATTTGGCATTTTTTGAGGTGGAGAATGTACCTGGTTTTGTCGTGGCATTCTGAGGCACATAAAAAACCATGCAAAATATGCTGTGACCACAGCAAGTGAAGGTATAAATAAACATACAATTAAGCAATCGATCAATTACAAAAACAACTACACCTGCATGGTGCAGCATTGGCTTAAGCTAGGGGAGATATTAATAATTCTATATGGGCACAATAGCATCTTTATGGGCACAATAACATCTTTATGCTATGTTGCTGTGCTTAACCACTTTGAATGACAATTGCGCGATCATGTAACACTGTACCCAAATAAAATTTATCATTTTTTTCATACACTTTTACATTTTTTGGTGGTATTTAATCACCACTGGGGTTTTTATTTTTTGCTAAACAAACAAAAAGGACTGACAATTAAAAAAAAAAAAAGTTTTGCTTAGCTTCTATTATTAAATTTTGCAAATAAGTAATTTTTCTCTTTTACTGATGGTGACTGATAGGCGGCACTGATAGGGGGCACTGATAGCTGGCACTGATTGGCAGCACTGATAGAACTGGTTAAACAACATGTTGCTTTTAGTGGGTGGTGCTGTGAAAAAGAATAAAGTAGTTAAAGCGGGAGTAAACCCGCTGACATTTTTTTTTTTTTTTTACACCTGTAAGGGAAAAGGCATAATGAGCTAGTATGCACCGCATACTAGCTCATTATGAAATACTTACCTTAGAACGAGGCGTCGGTAACTCACCTGGTCCACGCCGAGGTCGCTGACATGTTGCCTCGGCGTGTCTTCCGGGTATCGCGACTCCAGCGCTGTGAGTGGCTGGAGCCGCGATGTCGTCACTCCCGCGCATGCGCACGGGAGACTTCGTCCCGGCAGGGTTCGTATTCTGCCGGCCTTTCAGACGAGAATCCCCCGTGCGCATGCGCCGCTGCAGTCAGCGGCGTATTGCACGGGGAATATCTCCTAAACCGTAAAGGTTTAGGAGATATTTTTTGTACCTACAGGTAAGCCTCATTACAGGCTTACCTGTAGGTGAAAGTGGAAAATCTGACTTTACTTCCACTTTAAATGTGGCCACCGTAAGGCAATTATTGGGTTAAATCAGGTGGTGAGGAGGCAACATATTGCCTCCTCACCACCTCTTAAACAGCTCTGAAAAGCAATCCAAGCATGGATCTTTTCATAGGAGCAACAGTCACTTCCACACATGTGGAGGAGCCCTAAGAGTAGCCAAGCAAAAGCATGCAGGGAAGTAAAGTGTTAAATCTCTTTACATGATAACAGAAGGTTCAGCCTGGCAGTGTAAGGGGATACACAGTCTATGCTGACAGGACTGCAGTTCTGCAATTGGAGACACATTCCACAAGCAGTTAGCAGAAGATAACAGCGATCAGGCAGCCTGTGACAGCGGGGAAGGAGATCCAGGTGTCAGCCCGACAATAAATAAGGCTGCGCTCTGGTGAAGTGAACATTTTATCATGTTTGATGCACTTTCCTCCCTAGTGTGTGGACACCTTGCTGATTCTGGGGGGGGGGGACTTGACCCCCTTGCCCTCTCCTGCGGACGCCCATGTTTGCAGCTTCTACTTGTCTACAAGGTTTAAGAGTGTGTCTGTGGGAATGTTTGACCATTATTCCAGAAGTGTGAGGTCAGGCACTGTCATGGACGAGAAGGCCTGGGTCGCAGTCTCTGCTCTAATTCATTCCAAAGGAGTTCTATCAGGTTGAGACCAGTCAAGTTCCTCCAGCCCAAACTCACTCATCGTCTTTATGGACCTCACTTTGTGCACTGGTCCAAATCATTTGGTGAAGGGGGATTATGGTGTGGGTTGTTTTTCAGGGGTGGTGCTTGTCCCCTTAGTTCCAGTGAAGGGAACTCTTAAGGTGTCAGCATACCAAGACATTTTCGACAATTTCATGCTCCCAACTTTGTGGGATCAGTTTGGGGATGGCCCTTTCCTGTTTCAAAATTAATGCTCAGCAGTACACAAAGCAAGGTCCATAAAGACATGGATAAGCGGGGGGCGTGGCTTGGCACGCAACGCGGATGGAAGCATAAAGACGAGGCTCCGCTCTTCCCGCAGCCCTTAAGCCTAATACTGACCACATCGACCCGGATAATGGGCAAGACGAACAAACCTCTAACCGGTATACATGCCAAGAACTCACCGGCGGTGCAAAGATCCCACAGCATACCGGATCTTTTCAGATCCAGGCCTCAGCCGACACAGAGCACGGAGGCCTCCAAGATGGCGCCTGACGAACACGAGGACAGTGAGGACTCCCAGGCCGCATATGAGGACCGGGTAAGACACCGCTCCTCCTCAGATCAGCCGCTGACATATGCCGATATGTCTGCATTTGTAGCAGACATAAAAAATGCCTTCTCATCGGCAGTCACTGAGCTAAAAGCTGACATGCTGGCACTGACGGAAAAAACCCGGCACATTGAACGATCGGGGCAGAAAAGAGACAAGGCAATTACTAGATTGGAACAGATCACGGGCACACACACAGCCCAATTAATTGCAGTTAATCGCCATTTAGAAGATTTGGACAATAGGGGCAGACGCCATAATGTTAGGGTGCGGGGGGTCCCAGAAGAAGTCCTGCTGGTTCAAATAGTCCCTGCATTGACCTCCATATTCAATAATCTGCTAGAGCGACCGGCAGACACAAACATTGATTTTGAGAGAGCACACAGGGCCCTCCGTCCCAGACCACGCGAACCAGCACCACCCAGGGACATAATATGCTGCCTCTCTGACTATAAGCTCAAGGAAGAAATTTTATCCCACGCTCGGCAGAATGAGCTGATCACCTTCAATGAGCAAACGATTTCCCTGTACCAGGACTTATCCCCAATTACGCTGAATAACCGTAGGGCTCTACGCCCCTTATTGGAAACCCTGAGAGAACACCACCTCGCATACAGATGGAAGTTTCCATTTGTCCTGTCGGTCACATTAGATGGAATTCCTTATGCCCTCCGAACCCCAGATGATCTACCAATGTTCTGCTCAACTTTACAAATACCGATGGTGGACCTGCCCGACTGGTACAGGGAATTCAGACAACCGCCAGAACCCCACAGCCCACCAACATCTCCACCCTCCACGCCGACCAAACCTGACCCAAAGAAAGGGAAATATCAGAAGAGGCAAGAACCAGCATCCACGAGGTCTTCACAGGTCTCCAGGAGCACCAGAGCTAAAGAATACACCTGAGACGGCGACTTGGCAAACACCTCCCTGGTAACATTTTATTTTTCTTTCTCACTTGATGGGCTGCGGACAGCGTGGGGGCTTACACGGCTCCCGGTGTGGCAAACATGCTGTCTGGCAGACCCAACCCCTGGAGTCCTCACCCTTGTGGTCACAGAGGCTCCACTTAGATCACCTAGTTCAGCCCTCAAAAATTACACTCGCACACTCGCATTTTGCGAGTGATTTTTGAGGGCTGGCGAGGAGAAGAGAGGAGAGCCGCCACTGGGAGATCACAGCAGGGAACATTCAGACTTTTGTTTCATAAGCTGTGAGTGTTCCCCCGCCGTGCGCCGTCACATAAGCTCCTCCCCTTTTCCGGGACTTTGATAGACAGATCACCCGTCCAATCCTAGGACGGGTGACCTGTATCAAACTTCCCCGGACAAGGGGAGGAGCTTATGTGACGGCGCGCCGCGGGGGAACACTCACAGCTTATGAAACAAAAGTCTGAATGTTCCCTGCTGTGATCTACCAGTGGCAGCTCTCCTCTCTTCTCCTCCACAGGTAGGCAGCACATGGGGGACACAGGCTGCAGATGGGGGGAGACACAGGCTGCAAATGGGGGGGAGGACACAGGCTGCAAATGGGGGGGAGGACACTGGCTGCACATGGGGGGGAGGACACTGGCTGCAAATGGGGGGGACACTGGCTGCAAATGGGGGGGGGGGGGACACTGGCTGCAAATGGGGGGGGGGACACTGGCTGCAAATGGGGGGGACACTGGCTGCACATGGGGGGGGACACTGGCTGCACATGGGGGGGGGGACACTGGCTGCACATGGGGGGGGGACACTGGCTGCACATGGGGGGGACACTGGCTGCTCATGGGGGGGGGACACTGGCTGCTCATGGGGGGGGACACTGGCTGCTCATGGGGGGGACACTGGCTGCTCATGGGGGGGGGACACTGGCTGCTCATGGGGGGGACACTGGCTGCTCATGGGGGGGACACACTGGCTGCTCATGGGGGGGGACACTGGCTGCACATAGGGGGGGCACAGGCTGCACATAGGGGGGGGCACAGGCTGCACATGGGGGGGACACTGGCTGCACATGGGGGGGGACACTGGCTGCACATGGGGGGGGGGACACAGGCTGGCTGCACATGGGGGGGACACAGGCTGCACATGGGGGGGACACAGGCTGCACATGAGGGGGGGGGGACACAGGCTGGCTGCACATGGGGGGGGACACAGGCTGCACATGGG
>CM053026.1:325631350-325675579 GCA_028564925.1 Lithobates sylvaticus | reverse complement strand
AATTTTGAAAAAAATTCAATATTTTTTACTTTTTGCTATAATAACTATCCCCAAAAAATATATAAATTTTTTTTTTTCCAGTTTAGGCCGATACGTATTTGTCTACATATTTTTGGTAAAAAAAATCGCAATTAGCGATTATTGATTAGTTTGCGCAAAAGTTATAGCGTTTACAAAATAGGGGATAGTTTTTTATAGCATTTTTATTAATATTTTTTTTTTTACTAGTAATGGTGGCGATCAGCGATTTTTTATTGTGACTGCGACATTATGGCGGACACATCGGACATTTTTGACACATTTTTGGGACATTTGTCATTTATACAGAAATCAGTGCTATTTAAATAGCACTGATTCCTATGTAAATGACAGTGGCAGTGAAGGAGTTAACCACTAGGGGGCGGGGAGGAGTCAGTGTGATGTGTTGTGTTTTTTTTACAGTAGGGGGCGTGGCTGTACAGTAGGGGGGCGTGGCTTTCCCGATGACAGGGAACAGCCGATCAATGACAGGCAGAGTAGGAAGCGCGGGGGAGAGGTTTGTTTACACAAACCTCTCTTCGTTCTTCAGCTCCGTAACCCGATCGCGGGATACCAGCGGCGATCGGGTCCGCTGGTCCCCGCGGCCGTGGTCACGGAGCTCCCGACCGGGTCGCGAGCGCGCCGCTGGCGGCGCGCGCGCAACCCACGGGCAGGCAATTTAAAGGGGACGTACCCGTACGTGCTTTTGCCTGCCCGTGCCATTCTGTAGACGTATATCTACATGAGGCGGTCGGGAAGCGGTTAAATAGGGAAAATGACCTGGAAGTATAAGTGTGGGAGGAGGAGTAGCTAGCACACTTAATCCTCACACTCAGCCGACTAATTAGTAACCTGAAGAAGGGGCGTGTCCCTGGAATATGTAGTGTCTCCAGTCGGTGATGTGTGACTCTCTTTGCTCCCTTGGCATCGGCAGTTCCTAATTGGCCCCAGCAGCAGGGTTTGCCCATACTCTTTGGAATCCTTTGGCTGACTTCCACCAGGCTGTGACATCACTTCCAGGCTTCGTACATAGTGCGAGCAGCCACTGTATACTGGCCCCAACAGTTCCTGTGCCTGCAGTTTGGTTCCCCCTTCATCAGACCCCTGGCCTTACGGTCCTGGATGGCCCCCCCACCAGCGGTGCCCCTGTGTTATTTATTCAATGGCTTTGTGCTGGGTTCACCTAAGCCCCTGTGTTATCCATGCGGCTCCAGCCTCCAGGTACTGTCAGTTTTTTAATCCAAGTCTCTGCATTAACAAGATCGCTCAAGAAATCTATGAAGCTAAATTAATTCCACTTTATCAGACTGCTAGAACAGTGTTTGTCTTCTGATGACTTGTCTACTGTACAGAATACACAAGTTTGTTTCTCTCCCATTGTGCACCTCCTAGGTGTGCATTACCATTGGTAATTGTGTTATTTGAGTCACCCATTGTTTCTGTCTGTCTGCTAGTATTGTGTCCACTTCACCTTGCTACCAAATTATTGTGGAATGTTATATTTTTGTTGATTAACTTACAGTAATTAGATTACTGTTTAATGAAGATCACTGTTAGTTGTTAGCTGTTACTTGAATTGGTGTTTTAAGTTTGGATTTGTCATGCTAATATCCTCAAGAGAGGAATGTCCTCTTGTAAGGTATAAAGTATGTGTCTGAGTTTCAATAAACATTCATTCCTTTGGTTCTATCCCAACATCTTGTCTGTGTACAATGCTTGGGGTAAAAGGGCTGGTATTAGCTCTTGGTCTGCTCAGAATGGAGGGCAGGAAGCACTGTTTGGCGGAAGGAAGCACCCAATGCGGGGTGCCAAAGCGGTTCCATCACGCCACACTTTTCTGGTCTTCTGCCGGGCATCATGGAACCCAAGGTAATGTTTTGCATGGGACTTGTGCTTCTAAGGATTCACTGGATGAGATCAATGAAAAGGAGGTGGTAGAGGTGACAGAGTTGCACAACACGAGGTGGCACCACAAGCTCCAGTGGTTTCCTCTTTGATGAATTCTTCCCAACTGCCAGAACATATTCCCAGTGGACCATGAAAGAGCTATAGGAGTTGATTTACTAAAGCCAAAAAGACTGTGTACTTTGCAAAGTGCAGTTGCACTCTGCAAGCGCAGTTGCTCCAGAACTTAGTAAATGAGCAGAAACTCTGCTGGCTTCCATCATCCAATCATGTGCAAGCAAAAATGCTGCTTTTTGTATTTTCCTTGTGTGTGATTGGGTATTATTTGTAAAGTAAAGCTTTACCTCATTTACTAAGCTCTGGAGAAACTGCACTTTTCAAAGTGCACAGTCTATTTTCCTTTAGTAAATCAACCCCATAATGTTCTTCCTATACTTGCTAGACTACTTGTCTGAGGTCATGTAGACCCTTCCACTGACCATCTACTCCAGCAACAAGGAGATGTCCTTTTATGCATCCTGGTGGAGGATCAACCTGTCACTGCGTGCTGGGGACTGACTCCACTAGCTGAAGTGGGAACAGCTGTAAAGCCAGCAGTTCTGCTAGGACGACATTGGGGTGACTTGGTACATATATTCTCTTTCACTCCAACAGGTGGGGCAGAGGGTTCTGAAAGACCAAACCAGAGAAAATTCCCAGCTCAACTCACCAACCAGTCTGCTTACCAACCGAATTAACCTGCCCAACAGTATGCATTAAAATCAGGGGTTAAGTTAGCACACAATTGCAAATGCATACGTAAACTGCCAGTCCTCTTCACGGCATCCTGTATCGCTTGCAGTCCTAACCTTCAAAATTTATGAGGGTCTCCACAAGGGAAGCAAATGCATTCTAATGGATAGATGAGGGGCAAGTGGGCCTGGAGGTATCCCGATCCTCATCAGAGGCACAGGAGTCTTCCATTGTGGTGACCCTCATAAATTTAGAAGGTTAGGACTGCAAGTGATACAGGGTGCCATGAAGAGGCCTTGCAGCTTACACATGCGTTTGCAAATGTCGCTAACTAAATAACTAAACCCCTGTTTTTTTTATTTTTTTTAAGCTTGTTTTATTGAAAGAAGCAGAAGAGGCATACAGGTTATGTACAATGAAAAACCTAAGAATGCATCTCGGCAATCCATCCACTATGTAGTATTATACAACAAAAAACGAGTTTACCAGTATTATAAAGAGAAAACATACTGAAACATGCCTCTTAGTCACCAAAATCCATTTGTCACATTATTAAAGAACAGTAAACAAACCAGAGTAAAACAGAGTAAGTCTATATGCTTACTTCCCATGTAGGGAAAGTGAGTGCAAGCAACAAGGTTGCCTATTAAATTTAAATATCATGAAAAGTGAGCATTGATCAATTGAGCATTGTCACCATTACAAATACTCTATCATTAGAGAGGGGGGCTAGATATTAAAGGGGTCATAAAGGTAACATTTTTTCACCTTAATGCATTCTATGCATTAAGGTGAAAAAATATCTGACTATACTGGCCCCCCCAGGCCCCCCGTTTTACTTACCTGACCCCCTCGATAGTCCCGCGCTCGCCCCCGTCATCCTCTTTGCCGCTCACCCTGGCCGTTGATTGGCTAGAGTGGATGGATTGAAAGCAGCGCAGCCATTGGCTTGCGCTGCTGTTAATCACATCCAATGATGCGGCGCGCCGGGGGGCGGGGCCGAGTGGTACAGCAAGCTATAGCTGCCGGCTGTATCACGGGAGCGCGCCCGCAAGTGCTTCTCACCATGTGAGGGAGCCGCATTTAGATGAGAAGCACTTGCAGGGGGAGCTGAGACAGCCGCTGAGAGACTCCAGAAGACCAAAAATGTTTTGCAATTTCTTCTTCCAAAACCACTAGTCCTTTATGTATGTTGATAGAGGCTGTCCTGTCCTTGACAAAACCAGACTGTGCCTGGTGTATTAAAGTATGGGTTATATCTGCAAGACGAGACGTGATAATGTTTGAGAGCATTTTTCCATCAATATTTAAAAGTTAAATAGGGTAAAATGAGCCTGGATTCAAGGGGTCTTTGCCCTTTTTTACCAATAACTTAATGTAGGCCTGATTACCTGCTGGGGAAGGTATGGGCCGCCGTACTATATGGCGTTATAGACCTCCGCCAATTTAAACAGAAGCTCTGGTCTAAGTAGTAGAAAATAATTCAGAAGTAAAGCTCTGTGCTTTATTATTGGCTAAACGTCCTATTACTTGGGAGATCTCTACGCTCCTCCCACCACCACTGAGTATGCGCAACATGGGTTGCCCAGTTGACACATCTGTCTACTCCTCAGCAGAGCAGGTCAAGATAGGTCAGGATGCAAACATGAGCATGTGCTGAAAAGCAGACAGCAGAATAAAAATGTGCATGAGCTGAGAAAAAGACATAGTTGCCAATAGTTTACATGGCTGTGCTTGTTTGCACAGAAATGCACGCATATGCATGAACATGCACGTTAGCATGAACATTCTGACTGGCGCACCTTCACTCACATCTGCTCCCAGAACTGGCACCATATAGTATAAGGACAGGGACTGCACTCAGACTTTGCTGGATAATCTTCAGCTATCAGTACTCATGTCTTTCCTGTATTCCTTGGATTATCTATTACTGACCTGGCTAGCTTCTCAACTTCCCTGCTGCCTGATCCCTGGTTTTGACCTCAGTTTGCTCTAAGGGTTCTGCTTCTCTTGTTCTACCATGCATGACTCTGGCTTGCTCCTGACTACTCTTCTGCTTGCCCCACTGGACTTTGGCTATAATTCTGACTATGCTTCTTCAGTCCAGTCCTGCTAGCCAGATCCTGCTTCTTTCTTGGGTGCCACCCTACCTGTGGCCACTGTCCTGGTCCCACTACATCTTCAGGGGCAAAGGTCCTGCCATCTGTCTTGACAAACCTGCTGACAGCTATCCAGTTCCTCTGTGCTGCAAGCAGCTTCCAGCAGATCTACCTAAATGGCACCTTTTCTTCTCTGAGCCTAGCACTTCCTGTTCTCACCTTCAGGGGTGCTTGGCACTTAGCCACAAGGGAAGACCTCTCATGAATTTGGCTTTAGACCATGTACTTGACAATAGGGATTAAAGAGCACATGAAGTTCAGTAGCATATTAGAGAGAAGAAGATCAGCTCACATTTTATCCAGCTAAATTAACAAATCTGACCCCAAGCAACACTTTTTGGGGAGCAATGACACCAATACAGTGATCAGTGCTAAAAAATGCACTGATCACTGTATAAATGATACTGGGAAGGGGTTAACTACAGGGGCGATCAAAGGGTTAACTGTGTGGGGGAAGTACTGACAGGAAGAACACAGAGATCGCTGTTCCTGATTACTAGGAACAGACAATCCCCATGTTCACCCCTGACAGAACGGAGATCTGCCTTGTTTACATAGGCAGATCCCTGTTCTGCCTTTCTGTGAAGCGATCGCAGGTGGCTGGTGGACATCGGGTCGGTCAGACACTCGTGTTGGCTCCTCCTCTGTGCAGCAGGATCGTGCGCACCTATACTATCTATTGCATAAAACAATGTACAGGTACATTGTTTTGCGCAATAGAGCCACCATGCCACAGTGGTGGGCGGTCTTTAACTGATTAAATATATGTATGTCTCCTTTTCTCATTCTCTGGAGTACTTTTACATCCCCTGCACCTCTCCTATGAAAAGATACCCTTTTATTCCAAAAATGTCACCTTCCTTGTAGGAGGGTCAATAACATTCTTCACAATGTTGTTTCCAAAATTTACAATAGAAATAAACTCTGGGGTCGCAGGTAATCCTGATCCCAATACCCAATCGATTTTTAAAATGTGCCAATATTTAAAAAAAATATTTTTTACGTCCTTGTATTGAGTATGGAAGCCAGTGATGAAACTCCACTGTAAATTCTCACTGGTAATTTTTATACTAGTCTCCTTATGAGTTCCTTTCACCCATTTTTTCTCTTAGACCCCTTTCACACTGGGGTGCTTTGCAGGCGCTACAGCGCAAAAAATTGCACTCCTCTTCACAAATGTTTATACGCGATTGTCGGTCCATGCTCCTATGTATATGCAGGATTTCTTGGTATGCACGGGAACATGGACCTTCAGTTTGATCTTCTATTCAAGTCTCCAACCTGATGCTCCTAGGGGCTAAGGTTTGGTGATTGATTGGGCTGTGTTTTACTACTGATTATCATTGCCCCCAGAACACCTGCAGCTACTGGGGCAGTCTATTTAAGATCTATCAGTTATTTTAGTAATTGTAATGATTAAGCACAAGATGTATGTGTAAAACACGTCTACGTGACCACAGTTTGGGGTCTTTGGTGTTATCTTTGTGAACAATAAAAGGCAATTGGAATCTCTGGATGTGCAGCCATTTCTTTCTTCTTTCCAAATCAAGGGAAGCTATAGCAGGGGGAAATTAGATAAACATAGGAGCTATATCCAAGAAACTTTGTGAAAGTTTTAAGATGTTTCTCCTATGTTTAAAATCCTTAAGTGGTTAAAAGCACTGCATATGCAGAGATCACCAACATATTTTCCTTTAAAGGGTAACTCCACTTTTGTGGGGAAAGAAATAGCAAATAAAGAAAAAAAATAATATAGCGTAGATAGTTGCGATACAAGTCATAGTGTAATTGAATTTTAATAAAAATTACCTTTCCTTTTCAATCTGCAGCTGTAATTTTCAGAAAATGCAATACAATATGGCTAATATAAAAATGAACAACTGCGCTGCAAACAATTGTGCACTGGTGACACAAATAATATAAACCAACATACATTAAAGTTGACACAGTAATTTTACACCTCCTTATATCTTAATAGTATCAAGTTCAATAAAGTCCGTGATAACATGAAACAATCGTGTAAAACCAAAAATAGAAAAAACAATCAATAGTGACCGACTGTCCTTATAGAGATCAATGTGATTTGTGGAAGACACAATAAACATATGAAAAGTTCCAGAAACTCCACAGTGCTCTCATTCAATAAACAGCAGCTCAAAGGGTGATCCAGATGGAAAACAAGAAAACACCTCCACCGTCCAGTCACACTGACCCTTACCGGATTGTGCGACCCCCTGTCACAGAGGTCACACTGGCTTGTGGCTTTAATCCCGGCCAGGGAAATCCAGAGACTTTACCAGGTTGCTCAGAATGGATGGTGTGAGCTCAGAAAATGGTCAAACAGGGAACATGGAACGAAAGAGACAGTCCATAGTGTACCTCTGTATACAGTTTATTTAAAAGTTAAAAAATTATTGCACTTACAAGGTCGCAATAGATAAAAGCATTTGTAATAGCCGGCCGGCTCGATTTCGCTGCCCGTTTGCTTCCGGGATCTGCGTGGTTCGTATGGTGACGTCAGCACGCCGCTCCTCCCTACGCCGTTTCGTCACAACTGACGTCTTCCAGGGCCACTACCCACTACCCATCCAAGTTCTGGCTACTCTTCAGGTGTCTGTCCAAGGAGCCTAAAGCTGTGTGCATTGAAGGGCTTGAAGCTGTGTGCGGCCAAGGAGCCCAAGACTGTGTGCATCCAAGCAGCTCGTTTGAGGGGCAAGTACATATAGCAGCAGTACTGCTGAAGAGTAGCCAGAACTTGGATGGGTAGTGGGTAGTGGCCCTGGAAGACGTCAGTTGTGACGAAACGGCGTAGGGAGGAGCGGCGTGCTGACGTCACCATACGAACCACGCAGATCCCGGAAGCAAACGGGCAGCGAAATCGAGCCGGCCGGCTATTACAAATGCTTTTATCTATTGCGACCTTGTAAGTGCAATAATTTTTTAACTTTTAAATAAACTGTATACAGAGGTACACTATGGACTGTCTCTTTCGTTCCATGTTCCCTGTTTGACCATTTTCTGAGCTCACACCATCCATTCTGAGCAACCTGGTAAAGTCTCTGGATTTCCCTGGCCGGGATTAAAGCCACAAGCCAGTGTGACCTCTGTGACAGGGGGTCGCACAATCCGGTAAGGGTCAGTGTGACTGGACGGTGGAGGTGTTTTCTTGTTTTCCATCTGGATCACCCTTTGAGCTGCTGTTTATTGAATGAGAGCACTGTGGAGTTTCTGGAACTTTTCATATGTTTATTGTGTCTTCCACAAATCACATTGATCTCTATAAGGACAGTCGGTCACTATTGATTGTTTTTTCTATTTTTGGTTTTACACGATTGTTTCATGTTATCACGGACTTTATTGAACTTGATACTATTAAGATATAAGGAGGTGTAAAATTACTGTGTCAACTTTAATGTATGTTGGTTTATATTATTTGTGTCACCAGTGCACAATTGTTTGCAGCGCAGTTGTTCATTTTTATATTAGTCTTGTTGGTGTGGGTATCTCACATTTACAACTGCAGCAGCCTTTTTAATTTTTAATTTTCATTTGGTTTTTATTTTTCACAATTTTTTCTATAATCAATGTTATGGGATAGTATTCATAGTAAATTTTGGGACAGCGCAGTATTCTTCACATTTTTTTAATACAATATGGCTACCTGGAGGAGTTCTGTATACAGAATGTGTACTGAACATCTCCCAGAAACTTAATTTCCTACTTGTATGATTGGCTCACCGATTTTCCACGAAGTCTGCATTTCAGGCATCCCCTGCAACAAAAATGTCATTTTTTGGTGAGATACTCCCACATCTAAAGGGATGCAGGACCAGCAGATTTCATTATTAGTGCCCTGCAGGTGTACAGCTGGCTGATAATTATGAAAACACTCCCATTAGATTCACTTTCCCACATGGGCACAGAGAAACATACAGGGAAACATATAAGGTAGGAATCCACAACAAAGTTTGTTAAAATTCTTGCTATGTACATATGTTACCCGGGTGGGGGATGTTTTTTCTCAACAAAAGTGGAAAAGCACTTTACATTTCAAGCTTGGTCCCACACATTGCACCTGCCAAAGTCTCTCCATTGCTTTTTTAAGGCTGGATTCATACCACTTGCATTGTGTTTACTGTAAGATTAGGACACATGACCTACTTTTTTTCACAGCAGGAATAAATACTTTTTTTTCCTTAACACACATCACAGTTGTAATACATTATAATACTTTGTGCTGTGTTTAATTACAACATGTTGCATTTACAACCATAGCACACTTGTACAGCAATTTGGTGTAGAATGAACAAAAAAAAAATGTTGTCCTTGTGTTGGGGCTGTATTGACAGACCAATGAAAGTAGTGTGACTAGACCCTAATGTGATAGGTAGCCCCACTGAATAATACGAGGGATCATAACCACCACCCTTTAGAATGAGCAGGGCCCTCCTGTCCCTTCTGTATTGTACTATAATTGTGCTGTCCCCCCTCTACATTGTAAAGCGCTGCATAAACTGTTGGTGCTATATAAATCATGTATAATATAATAATAATAATAAGGCAACAGATCAAAATTTTAATATAACTTCAGCTGCCTATATCTCTGGATCTATCTCTGGATTTAATTTTCAATAAGGCAAACTTATAAATATGTAGTACTTATTCATATTTCCAGTTGAAATTTCTTTAAAAAAGGTTTACTTTACAATAACATTCAGAACATTTATTATATCACTTCACTCAGCTTCAGTGGCATCATGGAAAGTACAGCTGTTCCATTGAATATTCCCAGTCTCCTTGTTAAATTGTTAAATTGTTGGTGTATAAAAAGTAAAGACATGTTTGCAACTTTTATAACTGAAGCACAACTTGTGTCTTAAAATATATAAATAATATTATGAATGTTAAGCATATTATACACTCTACACTGATATAGAATATACATTTCATCATTCTGAACAGATAAAGTAAACCTCACAAGTAAAATCATAGTCTCAATTTCTGTGTAGAAGGGTTGGAAAAATACAGTTCAAGGTTTTTGTTTTCTACATCAATATCTTCATCTTGTAATTGAATAGAAATTGATTTTCTTTTCAACTATATGATATCATGCCCTGTGAAAAGGACTCAAAAACATGACACGTAACTTGAAAATATGGGAAATATATAATGGGACTGTGCTGCCCTGTATTTTGACCCACTTAGCATTGATTATTGTAAAAAAGAGCTTGAAGTTGAATATTAGTACAAAAAAGGTCAACATTGATACCAGTACTTTGAGTTTTTATAACTGTTATTTTCTTGGATTCTAAAACATTTAAAGTGGGTTCTAAAGGCAGAGAATGCATTAAGGTAAAAAAACCTTCTGAGTACAGCCCCCCCCCCCCCCCACCAACCTGTCTTATACTTACCTGAGCCAGATCTAGATTGAACATTGTGCATGGGTCTCTCATAGGCTCAAAGGCAGCAGCAGGAGCCATTGGCTCTTGCTGCTGTAAATCACAGCCAGTAAGGAGGGAGCAGGGGGGCAGGGTCAAGATCTCAGTGGCGGATACACCGGCACCCACCAATGATCAAGCAGAGAGGCAGAACGGCCGTCTGCCTATGTAAACAAGACAGATTGTCGTTCTGACAGGAGAGAAGACATGGATCCTGTGTTTCTGCAAAGCACCTCCCACAGCTTAGAAAAAAACAAGCTAGGCGCACAGCTAACCCTTTAACGCCCCTGATGTTAACCAATTCCCAGCCAGTGTCATTAGTACAGTGACAGTGCATATTTTTTTAGCACATATCACTTTATTAGTGTTCCCCAAAAAGCGTCAAAAGCATCAGTTAGTGTCCGAACGTCCGCTGCAATATCACATTTTCACTATACAGTGGTGTGAAAAAGTGTTTGCCCCCTTCCTCATTTCCTGTTCCTTTGCATGTTTGTCACACTTAAGTGTTTCGGAACATCAAACCAATTTAAACAATAGTCAAGGACAACACAAGTAAACACAAAATGCAATTTGTAAATGAAGGTGTTTATTATTAAAGGTGAAAAAAAATCCAAACCATCATGGCCCTGTGTGAAAAAGTGATTGCCCCCCTTGTTAAAACATACTATAACTGTGGTTGTCCACACCTGAGTTCAATTTCTCTAGCCACACCCAGGCCTGATTATTGCCACACCTGTTCACAATCAAGGCATCACTTAAATAGGAGCTGCTTGACACAGTAAGGTCCACCAGAAGATCCTTAAAAGCTACACATCATGCCGAGACCCAAAGAAATTCAGGAACAATTGAGAAAGAAAGTAATTGAGATCTATCAGTCTGGAAAGGGTTATAAAGCCATTTCCAAAGCTTTGGGAATCCAGCGAACCACAGTGAGAGCCATTATCCACAAATGGCGAAGACATGGAACAGTGGTGAACCTTCCCAGGAGTGGCCGGCCGCCCAAAATTACCCCAAGAGCGCAGCGACGACTCATCCAAGAGGTCACAAAAGACCCCACAACAACGTCCAAGGAACTGCAGGCCTCACTTGCCTCAGTTAAGGTCAGCGTTCATGCCTCCACCATCAGGAAAAGACTGGGCAAAAATGGCCTGCATGGCAGAGTTCCAAGGAGAAAACCACTGCTGAGCAAAAAGAACATCAAAGCTCGTCTCAATTTCTCCACAACACATCTTGATGATCCCCAAGACTTTTGGGACAACATTCTGTGGACCGATGAGACAAAAGTGGAACACTTTGGAAGGTGTGTGTCCAAGTATATCTGGCATAGAAGGAACACTGCATTTCAGAAAAAGAACATTATACCAACAGTAAAATATGGTGGTGGTAGTGTGATGGTCTGGGGCTGTTTTGCTGCTTCAGGACCTGGAAGACTTGCCGTGATAAAAGGAACTATGAATTCTGCTGTCTACCAAGAGATCCTGAAGGAGAATGTCCGACCATCTGTTCGTGTACTCAAGCTGAAACGAACTTGGGTTCTGCAGCAGGACAGTGATCCTAAACACACCAGCAAGTCCACCACCGAATGGCTTAAGAAAAACAAAATGAAGACTTTGGAGTGGCCTAGCCAAAGTCCTGACCTGAATCCTATTGAGATGTTGTGGTATGACCTTAAAAAGGCCGTTCATGCTCGAAAAACCTCTAATGTAACTGAATTAGGACAATCCTGCAAAGATGAGTGGGCCAAAATTCCTCCAGGATGCTGTAAAAGCCTCATTGCACGTTATCGCAAACGCTTGGTTGCAGTTGTTGCTGCTAAGGGTGGCCCAACCAGTTATTAGGTTTAGGGGGCAATCACTTTTTCACACAGGGCCATGATGGTTTGGATTTTTTTTCACCTTTCATAATAAACACCTTCATTTACAAATTGCATTTTGTGTTTACTTGTGTTGTCCTTGACTATTGTTTAAATTGGTTTGATGTTCCGAAACACTTAAGTGTGACAAACATGCAAGGAACAGGAAATGAGGAAGGGGGCAAACACTTTTTCACACCACTGTAAGTCACTGACCGCCACCATTACTAGTAAAAAAATTAACAAAAATAAATAGAAATATCCCATAGTTTGTGAACGCTATAACTTTTGCGCAAACCAATCAATATACTCTTATTATGATTTTTTTTTACCAAAAATATGTAGCAGAATACATATTGGCCTAAATTTATGAAGAAATTTGATTTTTTTTTTTTTAATTATTAGATATGTTTTATAGCAGAAAGTTAAAAATATTGTTGTTTTTTTTTTCAAAATTGTCTTTTTTTCGTTTATAGAGCAAAAAAAAAAGAGAGGTGATCAAATACCACCAAAAAAAAAGCTCTATTTGTGTGGGAAAAAAAAGGATATAAATTTTATTTGGGTATTGTAAAGGTACACGTCTTTCTTCTTGTATTCTAAGTGCCTAGGCCAGGAATGGTAGAAGCGGAGATCCCAGTTCACCGGTGGTTAACACACATACACATACACGGGTTTGTAAGTGGAAGTGGTTACAAAATTTAATAGACAATACGTTCCTCTTTTATGGGAAATGCAGAGGGGGGAGACAGTTCTCCCAAGAACCAATCAGACATATACACATATGCATACATTAACAACTTCTTGTCACGTGACAGTCTTCAGTTTGAAATATGGAATATGGGGCATAGGTCAGTCATGTGCTGGTGGTTAGTTTGCAACAGGAAATATAAGGCAAAGTTTAGAGTATGACAGTTAGTTCTGTTAACTGTACACACCTGCTGATTTGACCACAAGAAAACTCCTAAGTCACTCCATATCCTCTGGTGAAGTACAGAGTTAGAAAACCACATAACAGCTGCGTCCTGATGTCAACATATTGGTCAAAACCGTTTTTCTAAAGAATATACTTACAACAGTTTTGTTCAAAAGCTGAAAGTTAAGCATATTCATTTCAACCCCTATCAAAATTGTATATCATTATAAGTAGCCCCCTTATAATCCTCTCTTTGATCATTCTGATTCAACAAAATGATCATCCCTTATCCTTGTAACGTTGGTAAGTATTAATGGGGGCGTGCCATTTAGGAGTGAGGTAAAATTTAAAGGTATGGCCATTAAAGGAACTCTGGCAGTACTGGGATGTAGTTTTACTGCATATCCAGCACTTTTCATAACCTGATTTTTGGGCATAGCTATATTTAAATTTCAACAACAACATTTTATCAGAAAACTCTTGGGGGGGTTCACTTCTTCTATGTCTTACTATAGGAGTGTTATTTGACTTGGGAATCCCACATATCCCTTTTAGTGGTCCCAAATCCTCTGGGTGGTATATACAGTTAGCTATCAGCCAAGTAGGTAAGAATACTACCAAAATTAGACAGCACCAGAGGCATAAGGTCTTCCCTGTTGCTGATGTTGAAAACATTATATATATATATATATCTAATGTCCTCAAAATTCACTATTCTTCTTCTTCTTCTTCACTTGTCCTGATGATGGAAAGATTCTGTTTAGTTTCCAGGTAAAATCATCGTGTCCTCCAGGGAGATTTGTCCTATGCCTTCCTGAATATCTTGTAGATTTTGTTGTTGTCTTGAAGGGAGTGTATCCTCGGTTACTGTTAGGGGCTCTGGAGTTGGGGGGAGCTGGGGACACTTCTTCAGTCGGCTGGCGTGGATCCAGGTGTTGCCTAGGTCCGTCAGTACCGCGGTCCTGGATACCTTTTCCACCTTCCACGGTCCGGAGTAGATTGGTCCAATTCTTTTCCTGTGAGCCAGCTGCTTAATCAGTACTTTGTCCCCTGGGATGAAGGGGTGGGTTGGTTCTGTTGAAAGAGGAAAAAAGGTGACAGAAACTTGTTCATTTATTTCATGAAGCATACTTACCAGACTTTTCACGTACACTTCCTGTTGGGAATAAACGTTAATGTCAGAATTTGGGTCTAATGGGGGTAATTCTATATTTGCAGGGATTCCCATTAGAATTTCAAAAGGGGACAATCCTGTCCTAGAATGGGGGGTGGTTCTTATCTGAAAAAGGACAGAAGGTAAGTGTTCCAACCAACCTTTTAGAGTACCTCCTGTAGCTTTTTTTAATTTGTCTTTGATGTTCCTGTTCATTCTCTCTACTACTCCTGCACTCTGGGGATGATAGGGAATATGTAGTTTCCATTGCATCCCCAGAGATTTGGCTACAACTTGGGTCACTGAGGAACTAAATGCGGGTCCTCTGTCGGACCATATGGTTGTGGGTATCCCGAACCTACAGATCCAATAATTTAACAAGCATCTCGCTGCTATATTTGCGGTTTCTCCGGTACAGGGAATTGCCTCAACCCAAGCTGACCATTTGTCAACGATTACGCAGAGGCACCTCAAGTTTCCCTTTTGCTTTGGTAGGTGTGTGAAGTCTATTTGTAAATCTGTTAATGGTCCCAAGGGTGGAGGTAGATGGCCATGTAGGCCATGTCTTTTTCCTTGAACATTGTTCTGGGCACAAGTTAAGCAGCTTCTAGTTAGAAGCTTAGTTTGTTTTTGTAAATTATTTGTGCAAAAAGATTTTGAATATATATTTACAAGAGGGGCGGGTCCTATGTGTCCTGGGCCATGGAGGTAGGATAAAATTAGGATACAATTAGCTTCAGGTATACCCAGGATCTTCCCCTCTTTTGTCCAAAGACCTTCAGAGTCTTTGGTCAAACCTTCATTTGCCCAGAAATGGACATCTGTATCTGTGGCCATTGACTGCATTTGGGCCACAACAGTTTTGAAATCAGGGGATGAGAAGTGCTCTTTAAAGAAGATTGTGGTAGGGGCTGGTGAATTAGGTGAACTGGCAGCAGCCTTTTTTGCTTCTCTGTCTGCGAAAGCATTTCCTTTTGATACTATACTATTGTCTGATGAGTGGGCTTTTACTTTTATAACAGCAACCTTTTTAGGTAGCAGAATTGCTTGCAGTAGATTAAGGATCTGCTCTGAATTAGCTATCTGTTTGTTGTCTGCTGTTTTAAATCCTCTATTGGCCCATATCACACCAAAATCATGTACCACTCCAAATGCATATCTGCTGTCTGTATAAATGTTGACTTCCTTGTTTGTGAACAGAATACAGGCTCTGGTCAGAGCTTCTAGTTCTGCTACTTGGGCAGAAACAGGGGGCAATGGTTTTGCCTCTAGTACTGTATGTGGCAGCTGAACTACAGCATAGCCAGTTAAAAATGTAGAGTCAGAGGGACGGGAACAACTACCATCTACAAAAACATTTTCGGCATTTATAATTGGAATGTCAGAAAGATCAGGTCTTGGTGAAGTGACTTGTTCCACTTTTTCTACACAATTATGTGTGTGATCAGGTTCGTGTGGTAAACGTAACATGGAATGTAGTAAACGTACAACTGGATTGCTATTCGGAACATATTTAAGTACCAAGTTGTCAGTATTTAACAAAGTGATCTCGTATCCACTGAGTCTTTGGGAAGTCATGTGTTGTGTATTCATATTCTGTATGAGGTGGGTAACTGAATGAGTGGTGTACAGTGTCATTTTGTGTCCCAATACTATTTTGTTGGCATCCTGTGCAGACATGGCACAGGCAGCGACATTCTGAAGACAGGACGGCATGCCCTGGACTTGGATAGGGAGTTTTCTAGATAAATATGACAAGTAAGTACTGCAGCAAAAGATTTTCCTGAAACTACACAGTACAACTGGAAGGCTTTACCATAATCTACCAATCCCAGGGCGGGGGCGGTGGACAAACTCTTAATAAGAGCATTAAAAGCATTTTTTCTGTCTTCTGTCCAGTCTATCAATTTAGGGGCGTTTGACCCGGCAGCCTCTCGTAGGATACTATCATAATGAGAGCAGTCAGGAATCCACTGGCGGCAATATACAATTGCGCCCAGAAACGACAACAAAGCTGCTTTGTCTTTTGGAGGACTGAGAGCTTGTAAGGCTGCGGCACGTTTGGGGGACACTAGCCTGGTCCCCTTGTCCAGAATACATCCTAGGTATTCTACTTGTGGTAGACACCACTGTATTTTTTCCTTGAGGCTAGGTGGCCGGCTTCGGCCAGATGTTCTAACAGTAATGTTGAATCGACCGCACAATCTTCAGCAGAACGACTGCACAAGAGCAAGTCGTCCACATACTGTATTAGTACCGACCCATGCTCGGAAGTCCAAGACTTGACGGTCTCGTTGAGTACCATGGAGAAGGCGGCGGGGCTGTCTACATACCCTTGCGATAAACGCGACCAAGTTAACTGACCCGCGCCGGCCCATGAGAAGGCAAATATAGGCTGAGCCTCTTCGGCAATAGGAATGCTAAAAAATGCGTTTGCCAAATCAATCACTGTGTAGCATAGGGAATCTGCAGGTATGCATGAAAAAATGAATGTTATATCAGATACCAAGGGCGGGAGGGGTAATTGGGGAGTGTAGGGTGTGCAGTTGATAAATCCTACGCTACCTTTGTTTTCTGCCCAGATTTTGTGAGTCTCTAAAGTAGCGGGCAGTAACATAAAGAATCCTTTATGTGTGTGTCGTTTAGGACCAGTCAGGTCACAGAAAGGGGAACTTGCAGTTAGTGACCCTTCTTTGTCAAATTTAATAGTGATACTTAGACTGGACAACAGGTCCCTTCCCATAAGGGATACAGGACAGGAGGTCAACACAGCAAAAGATTGATCGCACAAATGTTGCCCCTCGGGAGTGGTTACAGGTAATGGTGGAGTGATGGGATGGGTAACAGGGGTCCCATTTATACCAATAGAGTTTACTTGCGAGGACATGAGGTTCTAGTGAGGGATATAATTGGAGGCGAGGACCAGGCTCTCCTGAGTCCATTTTTACAGTGACATAAGGTGGAGGGGGTTCAAAGGTAGGGGCGGATACATTTGTTTTAACTGCAGGAGTCTTTTTAGCATATTTCTTTCTATAATCTTTTAAACATTTGCTCCATGAGAGATAACAATCTTTCATGTATTGAGGGTCATTAGATTTACCCGGGGGGTAGGAATGCTTATGCGTCTGACAAATTTTGCTAACTTTCTTCCAATCTTCCTCTGAACAAGGACCTTGTGGTCCCGGATCATGAATACCTAACTGGTGGCATCTTTCCTGGACTTGAGCCCAGAAAGGTTCCACCTGTGGTCCAGGTAGATTGTTTTTAATATATTCATATGGGCACGGGATCCCTATGTCTGATCCTGGGGTGGCCACAGAATTCCCCATCTAACAAAGTGGGCAGGGTATGACTAGTATGTGGGCACAAGTGATAACAACCCATTTGGGTAATCACTGCTTGGTCCGTCAAATCAGATGGACTAATGGGACTGTGAAGGTTTACCCTTAGTACTCGATTTATGGTTCCTTTCTTTGTGGCGGGATATATTCCTCTTACCCCTAATCTACAAGAATAGCCCCCTGGTCTATTGGTTAATAGAACCCACCTATTTTCTATTTTAAAAAAAAACAGTAATCCTATAGTACAATGTGGACAAGATAGAGCTATGTCGCTACAATCAGGTTCTTCGTATTCCGAAGTCATTAAACTCTTATACTTTATACAACATACAATTCTTTAAAATTTTTAGGTACTTACGCTGTTCTGTGGAAAAAGAAGTCTCACATATACATATATATATATATATATCTTAAACAAAACTTTATACTTATTTCTATAGGTCTTATACTGTAAATCTTATGAACAGAATTATTTTAAATGATCATTATAAAACCATACATTTGTTAAATTTTATAGTGCACTTTTTGTTTCTCAAAAAACTTAATGGGCGTCCGCTCAACCAAACCTTTTATCACGGGCGTAATCTGCTACTTCCCGGTGATTAAAATAATAATCTCTTTTACAATAGTTTTTTTTTATAGTCAGACCAACCTAGTCAGACTCTCTTTAAATAGCCAAATAACCTACGTAACTACCTGCGTGTCCTTTTAACCTCCCGGGGGACCGACCTAGTCCCCCGCGAAGGCACAACAACCTAACCTCCCGGGGGACCAGCCTAGTCCGCCGCGAAGGCACAATAACCTCTTTAAACTAAATTCGTGGCGATGATCTGGACAGCGTAAGCATTTACACCTATTCACCTTAAAGGGTAAAAAGGGCAAAATCACTTACCTGTCACAAGATATCCCACTTCTGAACACCAGTTGTAAAGGTACACGTCTTTCTTCTTGTATTCTAAGTGCCTAGGCCAGGAATGGTAGAAGCGGAGATCCCAGTTCACCGGTGGTTAACACACATACACATACACGGGTTTGTAAGTGGAAGTGGTTACAAAATTTAATAGACAATACGTTCCTCTTTTATGGGAAATGCAGAGGGGGGAGACAGTTCTCCCAAGAACCAATCAGACATATACACATATGCATACATTAACAACTTCTTGTCACGTGACAGTCTTCAGTTTGAAATATGGAATATGGGGCATAGGTCAGTCATGTGCTGGTGGTTAGTTTGCAACAGGAAATATAAGGCAAAGTTTAGAGTATGACAGTTAGTTCTGTTAACTGTACACACCTGCTGATTTGACCACAAGAAAACTCCTAAGTCACTCCATATCCTCTGGTGAAGTACAGAGTTAGAAAACCACATAACAGCTGCGTCCTGATGTCAACATATTGGTCAAAACCGTTTTTCTAAAGAATATACTTACAACAGTTTTGTTCAAAAGCTGAAAGTTAAGCATATTCATTTCAACCCCTATCAAAATGGTATATCATTATAAGTAGCCCCCTTATAGGTATAGCGTCATATGACAATGGTCAGTTAAAGTAACGCAGTGCCGTATCGCAAAAAATGGCCTGGTCATGATGGGGGGTACATTTTCCAGAGATCAAGTGGTTAAAGGTAATCACTATCAATACTGAAAGAGACCCAAAACAAAAAAAGTTGTTATTTCCATATTATTTAGGAAACAAATTAGTTGACCAAATATATACTTGTGCTTGAGTAAATGTTAACTATGACATTTGGGAAACTAACTATAACTAAACAGCTCTCTTTAAAAATAAATTCCTCATAAATAATGCATTTTTTTTTTTTTTTAAACTAAAGAATTCCTAGAGTAAAATATTTCTTGCATTCATCTTTAGATTTTCTGTCTTTGAAGAACAGAGAATTTGTTCTTTCAACAATGAGCTCAATAGAGATCCTTTCATATCCAGACAGGTAAAACTTAACTAGTGGAGTGAATTATATACCATTGAAAGTATGAATAAAAAAATAAACAGATTTTTTTTTTTGACGGAACACGTTTGGAAAAGAAAATTATGCTCACAACAGTGATATTTCATAGATTGCTGGGAATTGCTTAAGCCTTTTTGCATTTGCATTTAAAAAGAAAATTGAAATAAGAGATTTTAAGAAAATAGAAAGTTAATTTCAATACACAGTAGAAAAAGAGAAGATGTATGAAAGATATTTTTAACTTTGATTTATGTTCTTGGCAAGCTGCCACAGATTAAATAGGACATCTGGATAAAAAACGAGAAAGCTCAAGTGTCCTGGTTTCTATTCTTTATTTTAAAGTGATATGAACAATGCATAATGCTTTTATTTTCAAGTATTGTCACAGAGGGACAAAAACGTCAAGCCAAAAACGTCAAGCCAAAAAAAAAATGTATAATACTCCTTGTTTTAACCCTTCTGCTTCTGGTCTTATTAGTAATCAACAGAGATAGCAAGCATAGAATCACAGAATATTTTTTATTCCCAATTCTGCTCACATCACGGGTGGCTTGACAGAAACCATATATACATTGAATTTCACTACTTTTTTAACTACCTGGAGCATTCCATGGTAAGCTACCGTGTCACTTGAGTGAGCAAATTTAAACTAAACACACATACCGGTACTCAAAATGACAGGTCATAAATGTATGCAAGAGGCTCTCCTAAAGGATTAAAGAGCCTGTGAAATTCACATGCTTATGTTTTATGTTAAAAGAATATATATATATTGTACATGACGCCAAGGTTGGGTCCTGGACGGGTGCTATATAGCACCAGTATTTGGGTTGTGGCCCCTTTAAGTGAATCGCAGTATTGTTCAGGGATTCCAGGATTAGTCAAGCAGGAGAGGACTCACTCACAGTCCTCTCTATATTAATAGAGAGTTATTTGGGACCCGATATTTGGGAGGCTCTGAAGTGATATTTGGGCGGGAAAAAGCCTCCCTCCCTGACCACAGGGATTCAGCACACAGGGGGTTAAGGGCCTCCAGGAAACAGCTCATAAAGAGACAGGAAGTAGTGCAGAGTTGGTGGTGAGGAGAAGTAGGTGATTACACCTGTCTGATGAGCTGTGTTGCTGTTTGGAGGCTGCTAAAGATTCAGCAAGGACTTTAAACTCTGGGGTGAAGTCCCAGCTACAAAAACTGTATGTGCTTTTTGCTTGATTTTGTTTTGTGCTGAACATAAGCAGACTTTATTTTATGCTGAAGATAAGTGGACTTTGTTTTGTATTTTTGACCTGTGTGCTGAAGGAAGCCTTATTTTTGATTTGCTTATAAATAAATGTCTTTTGTTTCAAGTCTAAACGGTTTATGCACTTAATCCCGTGGAGCTATTATCCCCAAAGTTTACAACTGGTGTCTTGCATACTGGAAAAAGTGCATTTGCAGCCGCAAAAAACATTTAAAACTAAACTGACATTTAAAGAGACAGTGTACAAATGGCATGTCGTGGGTGAGGTTAGCTCAGACGCTGCAAGCAACCGGTAAAGACATGGAAGAGGTCATCAGGGCTTTGGCACAAGCCACCGTGACCCAGCAGCAAGCTTCAGCAGATGCAAACCGTCGCCATGAGGAAGCGATGGCTCAGCAGCAGCAGGCCCTGGCACAGGCTATAGCTGCACAGCAGAAAAACACACGGTTGCTAGCCGCCCAGTTTACTGCTCAGCAGGAGTCCACTCAAACACAGGTGACTGCCTTACAGGAGGCAGTGCAGCGGCTGGCTCAGGGACGAGAACAAGCGGTCGTCGCCGCTGGCAACCAAGTGTCTGTGAGAGCCAGCCATTTCTTACAAAAACTGACACCCAGCGATGGCATAGAGGCCTTTCTCACCACCTTTGAGAGGATAGCAGAGAGAGAGAGGGGTGGCCCCGTGACCAATGGGCCGGCATTATCTCTCCTTTCCTCACCGGTGACCCGCAAAAGGCCTACTTTGACCTCCCAACTGAATACATCAACAACTATGAGCATCTGAAGGCAGAGATCCTGGCCTGCCTAGGAGTGACCATGGCCGTCCGGGCTCAGAGGGTGCATCGCTGGCGGTACAAACCTGACCGACCACCCAAGGTCCCAAATGCATGAACTGATACAGTTTATACAAGTAAATGGCGCAAAACCAAAACACGGTAATTCAAAAAACTTTTTTTCAGTGGTTGGCGAACATCTATATGTATACAAACGTATACACATGTATACAAAGGCAACTGCTGGTGATACAAGAGCCTGTGTATGTAAGTGTACTCAAACTTTTGACATTTGGACATAAGAGTTAAGACAATGTTATCTAGAGAAAAATGAATCAAAGGAATGATGATGGTACAGATAACCAGATGGAGAAGATGCATAAAATGACAATAAAAAATGCTAAAAATGCTAAAAATGCTAAAAATTACATTTCGCAATGAGAATAATAATAATAAAATTCTAATAAAAAATAATAAATAAATGTAAATGGATGACCAGGGAGGGGATATGGCCAGGGAGAGTGATGGGGTATACTAAAATAAGTCCGTAGCAATGGCAGCCATCCAGTGGGAACAGAAACTGGTATTCCCGGTACACTAGAAGAAAAAAACAAGAAAGAGAGGCGCCTCTGGGTGCAGACTGTATGACAGTTTTAATGTTTTGTGCAAAAAACAAAGTTAAGATACACTCACATTTAATTGGTGAGTGTAGAGCAAAAAGCTTGACAAAGGAGCGCGGCCGTCACATGACCCACGGCCCAGCCAGCTCAGGAAACGCGTCGCATGCTGTGACATCATCGCTGTTTGCCTGGACCGCACGCTTGAGTCCCAAGCCTCGTTTTGGCACCCCATCCACCACGGACGGCCAGGAGGACATCAGCCCAAGCTTGTGGACGAGCAGCCCCTGCAGAGATCCAGCCCCAGCTTTTGACGTCAACCACACAGGACACTCTTTTTGCTCTACACTCACCAATTAAATGTGAGTGTATTTTAACTTTGTTTTTTGCACAAAACATTAAAACTGTCATACAGTCTGCACCCAGAGGCACCTCTCTTGCTTGTTTTTTTCTTCTCATGAACTGATACAGCTGGTTAAAAAATGGCTGCAGCCAGAAAAGCTGTCAGGCCCACAAATGGTGGAACGGGTGATGATGGACTGGTACCTGTGGTCCCTGCCAGATGACCTACAGTGCTGGGTAAGCCATGGAGACCCTGCAACCGCTGACCAGCTGGTTGAGTTTGTTGAAAGGTACACCGTGGTGGAGGACCTGCTTGGGCCTGTCAAGCGTCGGGAACCCACACCAAGGGCAACCAGACCGCCCACGGCACCTAGGATAGAAGCCCTGCCAGACATTGGAACCCGCAACCCTGCACATCTTCTGCAGAACCTCAAAGGTTGGTTCCTGTCCCAAGGAGCCCTACAGTGTTGGCGATGTCGGTCCTGGGGGCATACCCGGGCACAATGCCCACTTCAGGAGCAGCCGATGGATTGCGGGACTGGACGGAGAAGCTACTTCTATGCGCAAAGAGTGTGTACCACTCATCTTGATCTGGTTGAACCACCTTCCTGCCAGGGCCCTACTGGACTCTGGTAGCATGGTAACACTTGTACATGCCAGGGTGATTGGGAGACTTGGCCCCGTAAATAAGGCTCTACGTGTAGTGTGCATCCATGTGTGTATCCATGGGGATCCATGGGGATACCAGGGAGTACCCCCTGGTTCCGGTGACTGTTTCTTTTGGCCGTACCTCAGTGACACAAGAGGTTGGGGTAGTAAGAAGTTTAATACATGATATTATAGTGGGGCGGGACTGTCCGCTATTTCTCGACCTGTGGAACCAGGCACAGATGGGGCTGCCAGGACAGTCAGGAGAACTGGGGACACTGGGCCTGGAAGAGACGGCGTCTGAGGGGTCTGGGCCTGAAACCCCCACAACACACCCCTCTGATACAAAATGCCACTGATAATAATATTGCAGAGAATGTTAATTTGAATGATAATGTTTCTGTTTCAGGTCTCAAAACCAAGTAGACCTCTGAGGGGGGAGGGTCTTTCCATTACAGGTTATTCTAGGGGAGGATGATGAGGAGCTCTCCCTGTTGCAGTTCCCGGTTGAGGAGGATGAAGGGGAAACATCCTCAAGGTCAGTGCACCCAGACCTGGATGTACCCAGGGGTGCGTTTGGCACCCCCAGTTGCAGGATCCTACCTTGGTCAATGCTCGAGAGCAGGTTTCTGTTGTTGATGGCCTCTCACAAATACCAGGGGCAGATCAGAGGTTTTCTCATTTTGGGTTGAAGGGGGACTTGGTTTATCGAGTGGCTGAAAGTCGAGGGGAAACTGTAAAGCAGTTGCTGGTTCTCCAACGTATAGGCGGATGCTACTTGAGCTAGCCCACAATGATGCAATGGGAGGACACTTGGGGGCAGAGAAAACAGAGGCCAGGATAACCAACCGGTTTTACTGGCCAGGGGTGAAGGCCGAGGTTAAAAGATATTGTGCATCTTGTCCCATTTGCCCGTTAACTACCCCAGTGCCACACTATAGAATCCCTCTGGTACCCTTGCCAATTATTGAGGTTCCATTTGAGCGGATCGCTATGGATCTCGTGGGACCCCTGGTAAAGTCGGCAAGAGGGCACCAATATATATTAGTCATCCTAGACTACGCAACCAGGTATCCAGAAGCAGTTCCTTTGAGGAAAACTTCCTCTAAGGCCATTGCCCGGGAATTATTTCAAATGTTTTCACAAACTGGATTCCCAGAGAGATACTTACGGACCAGGGCACCCCTTTTATGTCAAAGCTGATGGCAAACTTGTGCTATTTCAGATTAAACAGTTGCGGATGTCCGTCTATCACCCGCAGACCGATTAATTGAGAGGTTTAATAAAACTCTAAAGTCCATGTTAAAAAGAGTGGTCCAGAAATACGGGAAGGATTGGGATATGTTACTCCCTGCCCTCTTGTTTGCCATCCGGGAGGTTCCACAAGCATCCATGGGCTTCTCACCGTTTGAGCTAGTGTATGGACGAAGGCCCCGGGGGTTGCTCGATCTAGTAAAAGAAATGTGGGAAAGTGAGTCCTCACCGCACAAAACCGTGGTAGAGCATATCTCTCAAATGCGAGAGAGGGTGGCTAAGGTGATGCCGCTGGTGAGGGAGCACATGCAGAAGGCTCAGGATGCCCAAAGAAGGGTGTATAACAGATCGGCTAAAATTAGACAGTTTCAAGTAGGAGACCGGGTGGACGTCCTAATACACACAGTGGAGAGCAAGTTCTTGGCAAAGTGGCAAGGTCCGTTTGAGGTAGTAGAAAAAGTGGGTGAGGTGAACTACAAGGTACACCAGCCAGGGAAAAGAAAACCATACCAGATCTTTCACGTAAATTTGTTGAGACCCTGGAGAGACAAAGAACAGGTATCTGCTGTGGTGGCGGTACAGTCAGGGGACCATGCAGGAATCGACCTGGTGCAGGTTGCTGCTACCCTAACTAGGCCCCAAACCCAGCAAGCAAAAGAGTTTCTGCACAGAAATAGGGACATGTTTTCAGGGTTGCCGGGTCTCACCAATGTAATCGAGCATGACATTGTAACAGAACCCAATGTAAAAATCCAGTTAAAGCCTTACCGTATCCCAGAAGCTCATAGAGTGGCAGTGTCTGAAGAGGTCAAAAGAATGCTCGAGCTTGGAGTCATTGAAGAGTAGCAGAGCGAGTGGTCGAGTTCAATAGTGTTGGTACCCAAACCCAACGGCACTCTCCGCTTCTGCAACGACTTTAGAAAACTTAATGAAATCTCCAAGTTTGATGCTTATCCCATGCCATGAGCTAATTGAGAGGTTAGGTCCAGCCAGGTATATAACCACGCTGGACCTCACAAAAGGGTACTGGTAGATTCCCCTGACCAAGAAAGCCAGGGAGAAAACAGCTTTCTCTACCCCGGAAGGCCACTTCCAATACAAAAGAAGGCCATTTGGTCTACACTCTGCCCCCGCTACGTTCCAAAGGGCCATGGACAAAACTTTGCGTCCACATCAATGGTATGCTTCTGTTTACCTAGATGACAGCACTGATTGGGAGTCCTATCTTCCCCGAGTTCAGGCAGTAGTAGACTCCTTGAGAAGAGCAGGATTCACTATCAATCCGGAGAAATGCGCAATTGGGGTGGAGGAAGCCAAGTACCTAGGGTACATTGTGGGTAGAGGGCTGGTGAACCCCCAAATGAGTAAGGTAGAAGCCATACAGGACTGGCCCCGTCTGCTAACCAAGAAGCAGGTCAGAGCGTTTTTGGGCATAGTTGGCTACTACTGGAGGTTTGTCCCCAACTTTGCCACCATTGCTGCACCATTGACTGACTTGACCAAAGGCAGAAAGTCAGTGATGGTAAAGTGGACTGACGATCCCGAAAAAGCTTTCCAGAAGCTTAAGACGGCATTGTGCCAGGATCCGGTGCTCGTGGCTCCGGATTTTGCTAAGGATTTTGTAGTACAGACTGATGCTTCAAGTGAAGGGTTAGCAGCAGACCTGTCTCAAGTGATCAATGGGGAAGAGCACCCCATAGTTTTTCTAAGTAGGAAGCTGATGTCAGCGGAGAAAAACTATGTGGTGGTGGAGCGGGAGTGTCTTGCCATCAAGTGGGCTTTAGACTCTTTACGGTATTTCCTCCTAGGTAGAAGGTTCCGCCTAGTGTCCGACCATGCCCCACTGACCTGGATGAGGCAAAACAAAAACACCAATGCCAAGGTGACAAGGTGGTTCCTTTTTCTCCAGGAGTTCAATTTTGTGGTAGAGCACAGACCCGGGAGACAACATCAGAACGCTGATGCCCTCTCCCGGGTCCATTGTATGATGTCGAGTGGTGCCTCCAACACCTCCAGGTTGAGACAGAGGGGGGGATATGTACAGAACGCCAAGGTTGGGTCCTGGACGGGTGCTAAATAGCACCAGTATTTGGGTTGTGGTCCCTTTAATGGAATCACAGTATTGTTCAGGGGGTCACGCAAAATGGGCGAGGGATTCCGGGATTAGTCAAGCAGGAGAGGACTGACTCGCTGTCCTCTCTATATTAATAGAGAGTTATTTGGGACCCGGAATTTGGGAGGCTCTGAAGTGATATTTGGGTGGGAAAGAGCCTCCCTCCCTGACCACAGGGATTCAGCACACAGGGAGTTAAGGGCCTCAGCATATGCAAATCTAAAAATAAAAATAAAAAAACTGTTCAAGGATATGAGAGATGATTCAGCACAACATTAGGTTTTAGATTTTTTACATAAATTATAGCAGGATATGGTTTCCAGAATATTTTCAATAATTTCTGGGTAAAGCAGCCTTAATTGAGTGAGAGTAAATGTTGGTGTGGTAGAGCTAAAAATAAAAGATGTTTAAGTGTGTTTTTCCTAAACTGTAATGACATTTGGGTTTGGGGTTGATTTACTAAAGGAGTATTAGCTGTTCATTTAGCAAGGCAATTCAAAGTAAATTACTCTACTACTTTAGTAAACCAATCCCATTGGCATAGCAATTAAACAAAGCTGCACAGATATAGTTTCTAAATGTACGTCTAAAAGTGTACACCCACTGATCCTTGGAAGTCAGTAGCTACTCCCGACAAGGAATTTGGTTAGGAGCTTACTGACTAAACCCCAGGGCACTACACATTTAAATTATGTTTGTCTTTTTTACATACAAATATTCTCACAGGTGCCAATTAGTTGGTTAATATAGTAGTTGTAAGAAGAATATTGCATTAAAAGAATGGCAAACAGGGATCTAAACCAAAAGAAGATTTTTTTTTTGCAGCCATCATATAAACATTTCACAGGATGTTCTGGGTTGCATATTTTATGTACTCTGTAACAGTGCAAGGCCCTGGCTATAGAAAGGACACAGTTTGCATGTATGCAGAGTGACGGACTCTGGAGTTTTGATTATGGGTTGACAAAACTTTTACAGGTTTCCAAGGTTTTCTTGGATTTTGGTACGCCAAGATTTGGGAGAGAAGAAATCCCCAACCCAGTGTTCAGGTCTTGCTGAAGACCAGCAGGGTGTGTGTCCACTCCACGCTGGAGGAGAGTTTCCATATCCATAGGACTAGGAGAGTTGAGACAATTAGGCAAATCTGCAGGACTGGGGGAGCTGCGATGACTAGGCGAGTCCAGGGACTGAGGGAATATGGAGGTCTCACAGGAGTGGTAGAGCCCAGAGTGCCAGGAGATCCCCTATTAAGAGGACAGGGAGTAGGCCCTTGCAGCAGGATTCTGTAACTACAGGTTGAGTGAGCCAAGAGAATCCAGAGAGAGAGAGCTGGGTGAGACAGCCTGAGGGGCCAGTGGAAAGAGCAGCAGCACTGCTGGAGAGGGAGCCATGTGCCTTGGCATTACTTTGTGTGTTGCTTTTTTTATGGTAAAATGCGCTGCATGGGCAAGTTTTCTGTTGAACTTTTACTTTTCTGTTAACTAAAAGTGGACAGAAGCCCTAAAACTAAGTTCAAACTGGCATGGTCTCACTAAAATTGCTAATACCATTGAGCTAATATTCCACCAAGATCACAACTCCAATACACAAAATGCAAGGCTGTATGCTTAAAGGCTAAGTTCACCTTTTTTTCTAAATTTCAGCTCCCCTGTGTATCCATATACTATTAATGTACCTCTTTTGCAGAAAAGAAAAAGCTTTCACTGTCTTTTAGGACAGACTTTACCTCAGCCTCCCATCTCTGTCCAAAATTGCTCCTCCATTACACTTACTGAATGTGGTATTTAGAAGTGAAAACCAGTACAAAAAAGTAGTTTACCAGCTTATCTCCTTAACATGCACCCTGCACTTGCCCTTCTCTCCTCTTCCTCAAAAAAATTGTTCCCACCCAGCCACCCTGAAGTGACTGCTTTTCCAATGCAGGCAATGTTAGCTTTGTGCTAACTGTTACCCGTTTACTATATTTGAGATTTAATATCGCTCAGATATGATCTGGGTTAACTGAGAGTTCTTTGACCATGAGTTTAAGCTTTAATACAATAACAAAAATGTATTGGTATATAGTAAAGTAGGCCTAAACTAATACACACAATCTATCTATTTGTACAGGGAAAGGGTAAAAATCATGGATTACATGAAAGAATACAGACTATATTCCTTAAAATATTAATCTACAAACAGTAGGACATAAAAGACTTAAGACAAACATATTTAGTTACAGTGGTGTGAAAAAGTGTTTGCCCCCTTCCTCATTTCCTGTTCCTTTGCATGTTTGTCACACTTAAGTGTTTCGGAACATCAAACCAATTTAAACAATAGTCAAGGACAACACAAGTAAACACAAAATGCAATTTGTAAATGAAGGTGTTTATTATTAAAGGTGAAAAAAAATCCAAACCATCATGGCCCTGTGTGAAAAAGTGATTGCCCCCCCTGTTAAAACATACTATAACTGTGGTTGTCCACACCTGAGTTCAATTTCTCTAGCCACACCCAGGCCTGATTATTGCCACACCTGTTCACAATCAAGGCATCACTTAAATAGGAGCTGCTTGACACAGTAAGGTCCACCAGAAGATCCTTAAAAGCTACACATCATGCCGAGACCCAAAGAAATTCAGGAACAATTGAGAAAGAAAGTAATTGAGATCTATCAGTCTGGAAAGGGTTATAAAGCCATTTCCAAAGCTTTGGGAATCCAGCGAACCACAGTGAGAGCCATTATCCACAAATGGCGAAGACATGGAACAGTGGTGAACCTTCCCAGGAGTGGCCGGCCGCCCAAAATTACCCCAAGAGCGCAGCGACGACTCATCCAAGAGGTCACAAAAGACCCCACAACAACGTCCAAGGAACTGCAGGCCTCACTTGCCTCAGTTAAGGTCAGCGTTCATGCCTCCACCATCAGGAAAAGACTGGGCAAAAATGGCCTGCATGGCAGAGTTCCAAGGAGAAAACCACTGCTGAGCAAAAAGAACATCAAAGCTCGTCTCAATTTCTCCACAACACATCTTGATGATCCCCAAGACTTTTGGGACAACATTCTGTGGACCGATGAGACAAAAGTGGAACTCTTTGGAAGGTGTGTGTCCAAGTATATCTGGCGTAGAAGGAACACTGCATTTCAGAAAAAGAACATTATACCAACAGTAAAATATGGTGGTGGTAGTGTGATGGTCTGGGGCTGTTTTGCTGCTTCAGGACCTGGAAGACTTGCCGTGATAAAAGGAACTATGAATTCTGCTGTCTACCAAGAGATCCTGAAGGAGAATGTCCGACCATCTGTTCGTGTACTCAAGCTGAAACGAACTTGGGTTCTGCAGCAGGACAATGATCCTAAACACACCAGCAAGTCCACCACCGAATGGCTGAAGAAAAACAAAATGAAGACTTTGGAGTGGCCTAGCCAAAGTCCTGACCTGAATCCTATTGAGATGTTGTGGTATGACCTTAAAAAGGCCGTTCATGCTCGAAAACCCTCTAATGTAACTGAATTAGGACAATTCTGCAAAGATGAGTGGGCCAAAATTCCTCCAGGACGCTGTAAAAGCCTCATTGCACGTTATCGCAAACGCTTGGTTGCAGTTGTTGCTGCTAAGGGTGGCCCAACCAATTATTAGGTTTAGGGGGCAATCACTTTTTCACACAGGGCCATGATGGTTTGGATTTTTTTTCACCTTTAATAATAAACACCTTCATTTACAAATTGCATTTTGTGTTTACTTGTGTTGTCCTTGACTATTGTTTAAATTGGTTTGATGTTCCGAAACACTTAAGTGTGACAAACATGCAAAGGAACAGGAAATGAGGAAGGGGGCAAACACTTTTTCACACCACTGTACAAGTACAAGGCCGACATTTCCCATAATTACCAGGCAATGACCCACAAAAGTTCCATTCGGGTGACCGCTCTACCAGAGAGTGTATGTTTCCCTCCCATCTAGTCTGTATGTATCATTACAGGCTGATGCCTCATTGGTTGGCATGACGTGGCACTGATTGGTGGGCTTTCCTATTCCTGGTTAAGGACTGGCTACATCTCCAATCCCCATATTTTGCATAAGTCAGCCCCCTTTAATGCAAATCCTTGTGACTATTCTGAGCAGGAGATTAACTTGACCTTTTCTTGGGAAGTTAAGTATTGATTGCGGGCTGGCCTCCCTTCATTGCATATCAAAACATGGGATCCTTTCAAGTGAATATGTGTAGAACAATGAGGTTTGGGTCCCATTTTTTAGATACACAAGCCTAGGCACCAAATTGTCTGGTCTAACAGAGACTTCTGGGAAGATAATATGTTACGCCCTACATAGATACAAGCTAAATTAAATATATTCATAATTACAATATTTTACAGCTATTAATGGATATTTCACATAAACTTATATGGCAACATCACTGAATACACATCCAAGTTCTTCCTCTTTTTGTATGTTACCATCTTCTTGCACAGATCATTCATTTGGCAGAGTGTACAGGAGCTGGGCAATAATAGCCTGTGTGCCTGGAAATCTCACCATACACTATACAATCTGATTGTACAATCTCCTTTAGAACTACCATCAACTATGTAATGCAAGGGCCTGCCTGACTTGATACAGAGTGATTGGATAGATATTGGGGCAAAAAAGTATATTTTATTGAATGAACATAAAAATATTCGATCATATGATAACCGATATTAAAAGGACATGAAAAAATACTTAAAAAGTATAAAAAACATCATAAACAAAACAAAAACAAAAACACTGAGTTACATGGTATATATGACAAGAAGGATTGTTACTCTCCGGTGTATAATGATCCCTGGTACCCGGGTAATCGGTTTTGTTTATGATGTTTTGTATGCTTTTGATGTATTTTTTCATGTCCTTTTAATATCGGTTATCATATGATCAAATGTTTTTATGTACATTCAATAAAATATACTTTTTTGACAATACATATGTGTTTGTTGCCTACAAAGTCCCAATGAAGGGGGATTTCTTTTTCTTAATTGAGCATCAGGGATGTGGCAACTACACATTGATCTGATATGGCGAAACCCTGTTTTTTGTTGGATCGATAAGTGTGTCCCCCTGTTATATAGTTTTGGTGGATGATGAAAAATATAGCGCTAAATAATAAACATGTATGACAATATACAAATAATAACTGGGTGAAGGAAAATCAATCACACAAAAAAACAAATCAAATCAAAAATGAATAAAAGTGTGGGTGGAAAAACTCCAATGAGTGAATAGGTCCTGGAGAGGATCGGTGTAAGTCCACCACCGCATGGTGGTTACTCAGGGATGGAATATACTGGCACTGGCCGGCACGTAGAACATCAAAAGGAGAAGTATATCTACTCTTATCGGAAAAGGTGGACTCGAATGTCAGCGACAACGAGTCAGTCAGGCGAGGGTGGCAAGATCGGCAAATAGACAGATCTCCAAGGGAACCAAAGACCTCCAAACACAACTCCAAGGGGTGTGCATGTAACCGCCAAGCAGAAAATCAGATGTGGGAAACACCAAGGCTGGAACTCAGGCGTTGAAAGCCAGACTAGACTGCCAAAGAACTCCCAGATCAAATGTCCAGATGTCAAGCTGCATGACGCAGCAACCATGTGCATATAATACAGATGAGAAGCTGTCTTCCAAACTAATGAACCTCCAATCTTCACCACATAGGGGGTCCCCGGTGATCACTAATAGAAACTATATGGAAAGAGCTACTAAAGATGGCCACCAATTATGGATATGGAAGCAGCAGCATGACATCAACACATAACTCCACCCGATGCATTTTGTTGGAAGGCATGTCCTCAGTGGGTTGTCACTAAATACAGATGAGACTGCCTCCAGATTCACACCATGTGATAGATAGCATAGGAAGACCTTTCGGTCCACTGCGGCCTACGCGCTTCGATGGGTGAACCCTCTTCTCCAGAGCCAAAAGTATGGACTAGTGGGGACTAGCTTATATAGCATAAACTTAATACGAACCTCATCTCAAACATGAAAATGCAATAAATATTTTTTTTAAATAAATGTACACACACATACATCCAGTCCCTAGGAACCGTCCTCCTTATAGAGCAATCATGACTAATATCTCTTCATACTTCATATAGCTCTCTGCATAAAGAGATGGCAATTATTTGTAACCACTGTTTATATGCAAAAATGGGCTTGCCAGAAAAAGATCTGTACATTCTGATAAAAGCTCAAGATGAAATGCGCTAGGCAGTGCGCCCTCAGTTTGTTCTTTTTGTTGTTTTGTAGTACAAGCACACATTTTGCTGTGTGAAAAAAACAAGCGTCAAACACAGCAAAACACAATATAAAAAAGTACAAACTGCAACATGCCAAAATGTCCAATGAGCTACTTTGCCATGTGTAGGGCAGCCTATTGAAATCAATGGGCTGCTTTATTGGGCGTGTTGTGAAAAAAAAAAAAAAAATGTGCGCTCCCACTACACTAGTTTTGAAAGGGACCTCAATGTCAAATTGGCATGTTTACACAAAAAACAATGAGGCTCTATTCAGATCTGCATGTTTCTGAACACATGGCTAACTGCACAGAAAACTCACCTTTTTGGAAATGCGCATGTGTTGCCATTAAATGTTAATGGGACCCCAGGAGTGATTAGCAAGCATGTGTCTGCCATGCAAAAAACGTGCTGCTCCAAAAAGCTTGGTAAAAACTGTGCCACAATCAGCTATAAAAAAAAAGTCCTGGAGCTTTTTTGGAGTGTTTGTCACACATAGGGCAGCCCATTGAAGTGAATGGGCTGCCCTATGTGTGACAAGTGGAATCTCCCCAAAAAAACTGAACACCCGAACGCATGTTCCTGGTATGAGAAGATCCAAATGAGGCCAGACAGCTGAGTGTCTCCATCCACTCCCTCATATGTATAATTTCCTTTAGATTAACCAAAACTATGGAATAGGAAGACCCACCCGAAAAATCTATTCAATTTGTATCATATCAGACAGGCCCTTGCAATTCATAGTTAATGGTAGATCTAAAGTAGATTGTACAATCCAAGTTTACAGAAAGTGGGTGGAAATAAAACAAACAGTGGTTTAGTAGTGAGAGAGGTGTGGTCCAGACTGATAATACAGGTTCTCATAAAGGTGAACTTAGCCTTTAACCGCTTCCGCTTTCACATCTGTTCACCGTCTATGGACCAAAGCAATTTTTTAAATTTTGCTATGGACCTGTTTATTTAGCAATAGCTTTGTAAACACTTCAATGCAGGACACTTTCACCCCCTTCCTGCTAACGCCAATTTTCAGCATTCAGCACTGTCGCACTTTGAATGACAAATGCGTGGATATGCAACGTTGTACCATTTGCCATTTTTAACAATTGTTCCACACAAATAGAGCTTTCTTTTGTGGTATTTAATCACCTTTACCTTTTTTTTAATGTGTTGCTAAATAAATGAAAATATCCTCAAAATTTTGGGGAAAAAAAAAACAAATTTTTCTTTGTTTCTGTTATAAAATTTTGAAATTAATATTCTCTCTTCATAAATTTAGGCCAAAATGTATTCTGCTACATTTTTTTTTTGGTAAAATAGCTCAAATCAGTGTATAATATTTAGTCTGTAGGAAAGTTATAGCATCCATAAACTATGGTGTATATCTGAAAATCAATCAATCCTGATGTACTGATTGCCTAGCTCATTTCTTGAGGCCTGAAAATGACAGTACAAATATCCCCCAAATGACCCCCGAGTTTTTGGAAGTTGTCATTTCTTGTCACAATTTTTTTTTTTTCACATTTTTTTTTTTTACAGTGTTATCATATAATTTTTCTCTTTTTTTTTACATTTTTGTTTTTTAACAAACTGTGACAAAAGCAATACAGTGTTACCTTAGTAACACTGTACTACTATGGGGAAGTGATCAGGATTTTTTTTTCAAATTATGGTTGTTTATACCAGTGAATTTTACTGGTATATGCAGCCATTTTTACTGAATAAAACTGATTCATTTAGTGTGTTTTGTTGTGATTATCTGTGGTACATGGTACAGATGGGTGGTGATTGGACCGGTCTGTACCATGTGATCACTGTGACCAATTACAGCTAGCAACACAATTGTTCACAATGGATGGCATGAAAGGAAGCCATCCATTGTTTACCATTGTCATGTGATCTGCTGTGATTTGTCACATGGTAGCGGCAGTAGGCCGGCACACTAATCAGACATCAGCTTTGTCCATCGGACACATCGGCATAGGCCCCAGGGCTGCATCTGGGAGGACATTCTATGAAGTTGACCCAGATCAACGAAAGTCCCGCCCAGCCATCATTTTGCTATAGGCCAAGCGGGAACATGTTAAGATAACAAAGTACCACATATATTGTTCCTTTAGGCTCCATTTACACTTGTGCGACTTGTCATGCAACTTTTGGACAAAGTTGCATGACAAGTCATCCCCCATGTTTTTCAGTGATAACCATTCATACAGTGGTGTGAAAAAGTGTTTGCCCCCTTCCTCATTTCCTGTTCCTTTGCATGTTTGTCAAACTTAAGTGTTTCGGAACATCAAACCAATTTAAACAATAGTCAAGGACAACACAAGTAAACACAAAATGCAATTTGTAAATGAAGGTGTTTATTATTAAAGGTGAAAAAAAAATCCAAACCATCATGGCCCTGTGTGAAAAAGTGATTGCCCCCTAAACCTAATAACTGGTTGGGCCACCCTTAGCAGCAACAACTGCAACCAAGCGTTTGCGATAACGTGCAATGAGGCTTTTACAGCGTCCTGGAGGAATTTTGGCCCACTCATCTTTGCAGAATTGTCCTAATTCAGTTACATTAGAGGGTTTTCGAGCATGAACGGCCTTTTTAAGGTCATACCACAACATCTCAATAGGATTCAGGTCAGGACTTTGGCTAGGCCACTCCAAAGTCTTCATTTTGTTTTTCTTCAGCCATTCGGTGGTGGACTTGCTGGTGTGTTTAGGATCATTGTCCTGCTGCAGAACCCAAGTTTGTTTCAGCTTGAGTACACGAACAGATGGTCGGACATTCTCCTTCAGGATCTCTTGGTATACAGCAGAATTCATAGTTCCTTTTATCACGGCAAGTCTTCCAGGTCCTGAAGCAGCAAAACAGCCCCAGACCATCACACTACCACCAACATATTTTACTGTTGGTATAATGTTCTTTTTCTGAAATGCAGTGTTCCTTCTACGCCAGATATACTTGGACACACACCTTCCAAAGAGTTCCACTTTTGTCTCATCGGTCCACAGAATGTTGTCCCAAAAGTCTTGGGGATCATCAAGATGTGTTGTGGAGAAATTGAGACGAGCTTTGATGTTCTTTTTGCTCAGCAGTGGTTTTCTCCTTGGAACTCTGCCATGCAGGCCATTTTTGCCCAGTCTTTTCCTGATGGTGGAGGCATGAACGCTGACCTTAACTGAGGCAAGTGAGGCCTGCAGTTCCTTGGACGTTGTTGTGGGGTCTTTTGTGACCTCTTGGATGAGTCGTCGCTGCGCTCTTGGGGTAATTTTGGGCGGCCGGCCACTCCTGGGAAGGTTCACCACTGTTCCATGTCTTCGCCATTTGTGGATAATGGCTCTCACTGTGGTTCGCTGGATTCCCAAAGCTTTGGAAATGGCTTTATAACCCTTCCCAGACTGATAGATCTCAATTACTTTCTTTCTCAATTGTTCCTGAATTTCTTTGGGTCTCGGCATGATGTGTAGCTTTTAAGGATCTTCTGGTGGACCTTACTGTGTCAAGCAGCTCCTATTTAAGTGATGCCTTGATTGTGAACAGGTGTGGCAATAATCAGGCCTGGGTGTGGCTAGAGAAATTGAACTCAGGTGTGGGCAACCACAGTTATAGTATGTTTTAACAAGGGGGGCAATCACTTTTTCACACAGGGCCATGATGGTTTGGATTTTTTTGTCACCTTTAATAATAAACACCTTCATTTACAAATTGCATTTTGTGTTTACTTGTGTTGTCCTTGACTATTGTTTAAATTGGTTTGATGTTCCGAAACACTTAAGTGTGACAAACATGCAAAGGAACAGGAAATGAGGAAGGGGGCAAACACTTTTTCACACCACTGTATGTACAGTTGTGGGAAAAAGTAGTTCCCCCTTCCTGATTTATTAATTTTTTTTGCGTAATTTGTCCCACTTAAATGATTCAGATCATCAAACAAATTTTAAGATTACACAAAGATAACCCAAGTAAATACAAAATGCAGTTTTTAAATTATAATTGAATTTATTAAGGTAAATAAGCTGTCCAAACCTGCTTGGCCCTATGTGAAAAAGTGAATGAACTGTAATTAATCACATTTTTTGGAAAGCTGAGTTTCATTCCACTTGCCACACCCAGGCCTGATTACTGCCAGACCTGTAGAATCAAGAAATCACTTAAAAAAATCTAAAAAAGCAACACATAATGCCGCAATCTGAAGAAATTCAAGAACAGATGAGAAACAAAGTAGTTGACATGGCTTTGGAACTCCAGCCAACCATGGTGAGAGCCATTATCCACAAATGGAGAAAACTTGGAACAGTGGTGAAACTTCCCAGGAGTGGCCGGCCAACCAAAATTACTCAAAGAGCACAACGATGACTCATCCAGGAGGTCATAAAAGAACCCAGAACAACATCTAAAGAACTGCAGGTCTCACTTGCCTCAGGTAAGTGTTCATGATTTAACAATAAGAAAGGGACTCGGCAAAAATGGTGTCCATGGGAGAGTTCCAAGGTCAAAGCCACTGCAGACTAAAAATAACACACAGGCTCCTCTCACATTTGCCAAAAAAATTTTGATTATCCCCACAACTTTTGGGCAAATATTCTGTGAACTGAGGAGACACAAGTTGAACTTTTCTGGAAGGTGTGCGTCCCGTTTAGGGATGAGCCAAACACCCCCCGTTCGGTTCGCACCAGAACATGCGAACAGGCAAAAAATTCATTCGAACACGCGAACACCGTTAAAGTCTATGTGACGCTTCGATTCTTCTGACACTTTTTAAATAACGGGTGACACCCGCCCCCCTCTGACATCACGGGGAAAGCCATAGGGAAGTCCCTGTGGCCCCGCCCTCCGTTATTTAAGAAGTGTCAGAAGAATCGAAGCGTCACATGGCTGAAGACTCCCACAGAGGTGGATCATGAGGACGGAGTGGAGAAGAAGCCTGGAGCAAGATGCGGGACGACAAGAGCGGTGGAAGAAGAAGATGGAGAAAAAGAAGATGGAGGAACAAGAACAACACTGATGGAAGACCAGAAGAAAGAAAATGAAAGAAGAAGGAATTAATAAAGGACTTGTCAAAAACCGGCTCTTGTGTTTTTTAACCTTTTTGTAACTTTTTTGTGAAATGGTAGGGGTACATTTGTACCCCATTACCAATTCACACAGGGGGGCGGGATCTGGTGGTCCCCTTGTTAAAGGGGCTTCCAGATTCCGATAAGCCCCCCACCCGCAGACCCCCACAACCACCAGGCAAGGGTTGTGGGGATGAGGCTCTTCTCCCCATCAACATGGGGACAAGGTGCTTTGAGGGGCTACCTCAAAGCACCCTCCAAATGATGAGGGCAAGAGGCCTGGTATGGTTCAGGAGGGGGGCGCTCTCTCGTCCCCCCCCCCTTTTCCTGTGGCCTGCCAGGTTAAGGGTAAGGATAAGGGTCTGGTATGGATTTTTGGGGGGATCCCAAGCCATTTTATAAAAAAGAATTGGCGCGGGGTTCCCCTTAATATCCATACCAGACCTGAAGGGCCTGGTATGGAATTTAGGGGGACCCCCATGCATTTTTTTTTTAAATTTTGGTTCGGGGTTCCTGTTACGTACCTGGTAGGAGTCTGAAATGACGAGGTCGGCCTCTCTTGTATCTCCGGCCCCAGCCCTACTGGAGGTGGCACAGATGCTAGCTAGGGTCAGGAGGAACACAAGTGCCTGTTGGTGTTGCGTGCAGAACTTGTAAGTAGAGTTGAAGGCTTGGAGGTGCAGGTAAGGCATCTGGTGAAGAGCTGGACCCAAGGAAGCTGAGATGATGGTCAGCCAGCACAGGCACTCGGAGACAGTGTGGAGCCAAGCAGGAGGCAGAAGCAAGGTCACCGGGTTCAGCAACAAGCGGGCAGCGAGGTACCAAGGTATAAGCAGAAGCAACGTCAGAAGGGGAGCCGGGATCAGGAACCAGTAGTCAGAGTAATCAGAGTCCAAAGCAGAGTCAAGGGAAGCCAAGTTCAGCAACGGGAATCAAGCCGGGTATAAACAGGGTTCAGAATATCAGGACACAGCTGAAGACCAGTCAGCACCTTCCAGAAGTCAGAGCATCTTTTAAATAGGCCGTCTGGCGCCAATTACTGATAGGGGCGCGCATTGGTGCACATGGAATTACTCCGTTGCCCGTAATTGCGCACATTGGTGCGCATTGGAATTTCACCATTGCCCGTAATTGTGTGTATCAATGAACTGTTTTGTGTATTGTCGGACCCGACAATTCATTGTAGCCGCGAGTAGTTTTAATTGTGTTTTTTTACTTTGGAAATGTAATTTTGCTGTCAGACTGTTCTAAACATGGGAAACATGTGCCCCTTTACAGGCATACTATAGACACCCTCCAGGTACGAAATTTAAAGTAATATTATACTTTTATTGTTTCACTTTAAGCATTATTAAAATCACTGCTCCCAAAAAAAACGGGCATTTTTAAAATGGGCCCAGGTCCCCAAACACTTTTTATGACAATATCATGCATATAAGCCTTTAAAATTAGCACTTTTGATTTCTCCCATACACTTTTAAAGGGTGTTCCGTGGCTTTTGAATTTGCTGCGAGCACCCAAAATTGTTCGCTGTTCGGCGAACTGGCAAACAGCCAATCTTCGAGTCGAACATGAGTTCAACTTGAACATAAAGCTCATCCCTAGTCCCGTTACATCTAATGTAAACTAACACAGCATTTTATAAAAAGAACATCATACCAAAAGTCACACATGGTGGTGGTAATGTGATGGTCTGGGGCTGCTTTGCAGCTTCAGGACCTGGACAAATTGCTGTCATTCAGGGAACCATGAATTCTGCACTCTACCAGAAAATCCTTAAGGAAAATGTCCGGCCATCATTTCCAGACCCCAAACTCAAGTACACTTGGGTTATGCAGCAGAACAATGATCCGAAACACAACAGCAAGTCCACCTCTGAATGGCTCAAAAAAGCAAAATGAAGGTTTTGGAGTGGCTTAGTCAAAGTCTGGACTTAAATTTGATTGAGATGCTGTTGCATGACCTTAAACAGGCCGTTGATGCTGGGAAACTCTACAATGTGGCAGAATGAAAACAGTTCTGCAAATAAGAGTCAGACAAAATTTATCCACAGAGACGTGATAGACTCATTACCAGTTATCACAAATGCTTGATTGCAGTTGTTGCAGCCAAGTGTTGCACAACCAGTTGTTAGGTTTAGGGGGGTAATTACTTTTTCACATAGTGCCAGGCATGTTTGGACAGCTTTTTTCCCTTAATAAATGAAATCTGAATCATTTACAGTATCTCACAAAATTGAGTAGACCCTTCACATTTTTGTAAAATATTTTATTCTATCTTTTCATGTGACAACACTGAAGAATTGACACTTTGCTACAATCTAAAGTAGTGAATGTACAGCTTGTATAACAGTGTACATTTTCTACCTCTCAAAATAACTCAACACACAGCCATTAACGTCTAAACTGCTGGCAACTGAAGTTGCCCCTAACCCCTAACAGCCATTATTTTACGTTATGAAGATACTTCAGTAAAACTTTTTTCATTGGAGATTAGGGATGAGCCGAACACCCTCCTGTTCGGTTCGCAGCAGAACAAAAAAATTTGGCAGAACACACAAACACCGTTAAAGTCTATGGGACATGAAAAGTGCTAATTTTAAAGGCTTATATGCAAGTTATTGTCATAAAAAGTGTTTGGGGACCCGGGTCCTGCCCCAGGGAGCATGTATCAATGCAATTTTTTTTTAAAAACTGCAGTTTTTTCGGGAGCAGTGATTTTTTTTAAAGCCTAAAGTGAGACAATAAAAATGAAATATTCCTTTAAATATTGTGCCACGGGGGTGTCTATAGTATGCCTGCATTTTTCCCGTGTTTAGAACAGTACCACAGCAAAATTTCTTTTTTTTTTTTTTTTTTTGTTTACAAACTTTTTTATTGGGTGCTAAAAATGGTACAAAAAGAGTACAAAAATATGTTGAAACTTTAACAGTAATAAAACGTTTTACATATGTAACATTGTATGATACAAATAATTAGGTATGAATATCTAGTTGTGGTACAAAAGTTTTGATTATGGTCTATAGTACAATATAAAGGGTAGACTGACGCTTTGTGTGTAGACATTCTCAGATTGGATTAAAAAATGATAAGGAGTGTTGAAACCAAAATTTCTAAGGAAAAATTGTCATCTAAAACTGATCGCGGCGGTAAGGAATTGTCAGGTCTCGGCAATATAGATAAAACTCATTGAAAAAAAGAGCATCGGATCCCACCCAGTCCATTACCAGGTCCTTAGGGTCTGGTATGAATATTAAGGGGAACCCCGAACAGGGCCGGTGCTATCACTAGGCGGACTAGGTAACCGCCTAGGGCGCACTGCCACCTAGGGCGGCCGGCCACTGGCTATTTTACTCCTGCACTGTCCTTGCAACTACTCTGCCATGTCAAGCAGCGCCACCCCCCCCCCCCCCGCTCTGCCTCTCCGCTGATGTGTTTCCAGTCCACACAGATAGCAATCCCCCCTCTCTGCTCGGCTATCATACAGCGAGCCAGTAACAGACAGTGTCACATGTGTCCAGTCCGTCAACCCCCAGGGCACTCTCTGATGTGTGTCAGTGTCAGGCAGCAGCCGCCCCCCCTCTCCCCTCTCCGACTGTCAGTCAGTGACATGTCATATCCCGCCGAGGCCGCTCTCCGCTCTACAGTGTGTGTCCATGTCCTGTGTCCAGCAGCGCAGCCCCCCCAGCCCCCCCCCCATGCTCTCCTTGCCATGTCACTGGAGCGGAGTATGGATGGAGGATGCACCATGGGATACAGCATGGCGGCGGCTCTCTGGGCTTGGGGACAGGTGGAGCCTGGGCTGGCTGGAACTGTAAGAGGCACTCAGGCACCGCACTGACACAGAACAGAAGCAGCAGCCAGCCTGGCAGGTACACAGGCATTACAGAAGAGATTGATGAGATTGTATATGTGATGACAATGAAATGTAATTTTAAAATGTGTGTGAGTGTGTATGTATTATATTGACTGATCTGCCAAATGCCCCCCCTGAGTCTGTATTTGATGGGCACAGGTGAGTCTGTATTTGATGGGCACAGGTGAGTCTGTATTTCATTGGCGCTGGTGAAGCGGCATTTGATGGGCGCTGGTGAGTCTGTATTTAATGGGCGCTGGTGAGTCTGTATTTGATGGGCGCTGGTGAGTCTGTATTTGATGGGCGCTGGTGAGTCTGTATTTCATTGGCGCTGGTGAAGCAGCATTGATGGGCGCTGGTGAGTCTGTATTTGATGGGCACTGGTGAGATGGTATTTGATGGGCGCTGTTGAGTCTGTATTTGATGGGCACTGGTGAAGCAGCATTGATGGGCGCTGGTGAGTCTGTATTTGATGGGCACTGGTGAAGCAGCATTGATGGGCGCTGGTGAGTCTGTATTTGATGGGCGCTGGTGAGATGGTATTTGATGGGTGCTGGTGAAGCGGCATTGATGGGCGCTGGTGAGTCTGTATTTGGTGAGATGGTATTTTATGGGCACTGGTGAGTCTGTATTTGATGGGCACTGGTGAAGCAGCATTGATGGGCACTGGAGAGTCTGTATTTTATGGGCACTGGTGAAGTGGCATTGATGGGCACTGGTAGGCTGCATAGATGGGCACCCGTATTCTGCATTTGATAGGCGCTGGTGGGCTGAATTTGATGAGAGCTTCATTAAAAAGGTGGGGTGTACATGGGTAGGATAAAGGGGGTGGAGTCATGGGTGGAGCCGGGGGGGCGGCAAAATTAGGTTTCGCCTAGGGTGTCAAAAATACTTGCACCAGCCCTGACCCCGAACCAAAATGAAAAAAAACAGGGAACAGGGATATCCCGAGAGTATAATTTCACAGGAGATTAGGAGAGTACATCAGGGAGAGAGAAGTATAGCTGTGGGGAGATATAAACAGGAGGTGAGGAGATTGCCCTTTTTCCATGCAGTTCCACAGCTATAGGACATCTTTAGAATCATTAAAAGACATTGGCCCTTACTAAAATGTGCTTACCCACAAATAGAGGATTTTCAGCCGATTCCCTTGAAAGCGTATCATAGGAACAAAATACTAATGCCCCGTACACACAATCAGAAATTCCGCCAGCAAAAGTCCGATGAGAGCTTTTGGTCGGAAATTCCGACCGTGTGTATGCTCCATCGGACTTTTGCTGGTGGAATTCCCACCAGCAAAAGATTGACAGCATGATCTCTATTTTTCGGTCGTAAAAATTTCCTATCCGAAATTCCGATCGTCTGTACAAATTCCGACGTGCAAAATTTCTACGCATACTCGGAAACAATTTGACGCATGCTTGGAAGCATTGAACTTCATTTTCTCGGCTCGTCATAGTGTTGTACGTCACCGTGTTCTTGTCGGTCGAAAGTTCAGCAAACTTTTGTGTGACCGTGTGTATGCAAGCCAAGCTTGAGCGGAATTCCGTCGGAAAAAAAACATCCACGTTTTTTCCAACGGAAAATCAGCTCGTATGTACTGGGCATAAGAGATTCTCTGGTACAGTCAGAGTTTAGGATAACACAACAAGAAAATAAAACAACATTTTTGGTAAAGAAAAGGAAGGGTTGCTTTCCTTGTCTCAATTGCATACAATGCAATTTGATGTTGAAAGGAGACAGTTACATCCATCCTAGTAATGGTTAGGAATATATGGTAAAGGGTTTCCACACATGCCATTCTGCTTACGTGATTTACGTCTTAACCTGCCCATGCAATCTGATATATGTGGGTTAAACCACACAAAAGATCAAAGACAGAATTGCCCAACATCCAAGTACCATTAGGAACAAACAACCTGGGTTGCCTGGATCTAAACATTTTTTGGAAAAGGGACATAAGGATTCGGATTTAAGATTTTCTATTTTGTATTGAGGGACAAGAGAGGTGGGGACAGGATTTGGAAACTTAAACAGAGAGAGGTATGGTGGATCAATAGATTACAGTACTTATATCCTTATGGGATGAATAGGGATTATGATCTTTATTTGCTTCTATAAGAAGAAGATATGTGTGATTGATTGCTATGCTTTTTTTTAGGGGTGAACTGAGATTCAGAATGTTTAAGAGATACTGCATGCCTTTGGGAAGAACTATAGAATGAAACAATATTTCAACAAACTATGTATCAATTATGAAGAATTGTGGTAGTATGTAAAAATGTATATCCTGTTTAGTTGATTAGTGAATTTTAGGGATAATATGAGAAGTAGGATCAATTGCAGGTGATGTGGGTAGGCAATTTATATAGTGTGATGTATATTAGGACGTAAGAGGGATTGAGAAAGGAGGGGCATTATGGGATGCACCTGTGTGGCTACACCCTATGTTTTTTGTATATAGGTAGAATGCTTGTTGTGAATCATTACACAGAGCTTGATGAAGAGCATGGTATGCTCAAAACTGCACAGTACTGCACAGTAAGGCCCCTTTCACACTTGTGCGACTTCTTCCTGCGATTTCAAGACATGCCTGTGTAAGTGGCATCAAAAT
>CM053026.1:325538093-325630883 GCA_028564925.1 Lithobates sylvaticus | reverse complement strand
CCAAGTGGTTTGTAAGGGTTTACAATCACTTTAATGAGGCCAAGATTGCTGTATCTTGAAAGCTCCATTTCAACCGATTGAAATATGGAAGAGATAAATAACTGGAGAAAAATTAACAAACATAAAAAATAAAAATTAACAACAGTTCAGCGAAGACTGTGATTAGACAGGTCTCCGCTGAGCCTTGGAGAAATCGTTCCAGGAAGACCAATTGATCATATATGCTTGGTTCTTATTTTCTCTGTGAGCAATGATTTTTTCATATTCAGCAATCATGTTCACTTTAATAGTCACTTCTATTACTTTTGGGACTTCATTGGACTTCCATTTATTTACTATTACTGAACGTGCTGCTAACAGTATATGAGTAATAATGGATCTTATAGAACTTGGATGCTCTACTATATTTAAACCTAAAATGGCTTGTTCCACATTGCGTCTGATATATACTGATGTCACTTTTGAGATTAGGTGAAACGTGTCTGACCAAAATTTACAGAGTAGGGGGCATGCCCAAACCACATGTGCAAGGGTGCCCACTTGTCCACACCCCCTCCAGGATAGTTTGGAGTTATCCTTAGAGAATTTTGCTACTACATACGGAGTGAAGTACCACCTCAGCATAAGCTTTTGATTGAGTTCTTCATAATTGGCACATCTGGAGTACTTATAGTTGCATTTAATAGCGTTTTTCCATTGAGCTTCTGTGAAAACTTTGCCTAACTCGGTTTCCCACTTTAATAATGGGGTATATTTCTGAAAGACATCTTTAGAGTGAAGAGAGTTGTATATTATTGTGATTCCTTTGGACTTGATATTGCAGGACTGGAGAAACTTCCATACTTTTTCTATGATAGGAATATGGGTCAGTTTTGTACTTTGAACCAGTGAAGCTATCTGTGTATAGGTAAAGACTTCTGTGTGTGGGATTTGATATTTTGTTGAATAGCTGTAAATGGCATTTTCTTATCCCCTGTAATAATATATCCGCTATGTTGTTTATTTTGTGTTCAAGCCATTTGTTCACTGCTATGTTTGGGATTAACCATAGAACAGATTCCAGAGGAATGGGAACTTTGACAATTGGGTAGGGTACGTTGCCCTCTGAGCTAATCTCTGGCCAAGCCTTACTAGCTGCCTGGATTGTGGGGTGGTCTTTAATTTGGCTAGCTGTAGGTGTTGCAGATGCCATAAGATACGATAGTGGTGAATGTGATCTGAATCTGGCGAGTTCTAATTGGCACCATGGTTTGACGACTGATTTCACAAACCAGTTTTTGATCTGGTCTATAACTACTGCTGTGAAATAATCCTTTAATATTTGTAGGCCCATACCTCTTGCAGTTTTGTGTTTATTTTGTATGAGAGGGGAGCATCTCGCTTTGCCCTTCCCCCATACAAATCTTGCTAATTGTTTTTGCATTATTGTGAAGAAGGTGGTGGGGATTTGAATTGGTAGCGTCCTAAAGATATAAAGTATTTTTGGCATTATTAACATTTTATATGCTGCTAATCGCCCAGACCAGGATAGATAATGTTTTTGGATTCTCAGAAGTTCTTTCTGGCAGCTATCAATTAGTGGGATATAGTTTTCTTGGTATAGGTTTGAGATAGGAGAGGTAAGTTTGACCCCTAGATAAGTAATTGATTGTGTGGTTCATGGGAATGGGAGAGTTGTTTGTAGATGTTTTTTTACTTTTTGGGGTATTGCAATGCCTAGTATGTTGGATTTTGTTGCGTTCACCTTATAATAGGATACTCTGCCATTGCCAAATAGTTGGAGAATATTGTGGGCCGCAGGGAGTGATTTAGTTGGGTTAGAGAGTGATAAAATTACATCGTCAGCAAACAACAACATTTTATGCTGGCGTGTTTGGGATGCTATACTTTGTACGGATTGGTCAGACCTGATTTTCTCTGCTAAGGGTTTCATTATTAGTGCAAAAATTAGTGGGGACATGGGGCATCCCTGTCTTGTTCCATTTGTGATATGGAATTGTTTGGAGAACATTCCTTCTGTATATACATAAGCAGATGGGGATGAATATAAAGCCAGTATTGCATCTCGTATAGGGCCGGAGAAGCCGAATTTCCCCAATACACCTCTGAGGTATCCCCAATGCACTCTATCGAAAGCCTTCTCTGCATTTAACGTAAGGAGCAGAGAAGGCTCACTTCTTTTTTCAACTATATTTATAAGGTTAATCATTCTCCTTGTGGCATCCGTCGTCTGCCGGCCTGACACAAAACCCACCTGGTCATAATTAATTAATTGAGGTAGTATATTTGTCAATCTGTGTGCTAATAACTTGGCGTACAGCTTCATATCTGAATTTAAAAGTGAAATGGGCCTGAAGTTTTGTGGCATATTAGGTTCTTTACCTGGTTTAGGCAGTGTTATTATTATGGCAGTGAGCATTTCTGGGGGGAAACCTGTTACAGCTGTAGCTGTTTCAAAAACCCTTTGCAGGTATGGCGACAAGAGTGTGCTAAATAGCTGATAGTATTCTGAGGAATAACCGTCTGGACCTGGGGACTTGTTATGTGGAAGAATCTTTATTATTTGCACTATCTCTTGGGTCATTATTGGTTGGTTCAGTTTATCTAAGTCTGGTTGGGATACAGTAGGTAGGTTCACTGAGTCCAGGAAGTCTGTAATTAAATTATCATTGGGTTGGAAGGTGTCTTGGTAATTTTTAAGATTATACAGTCCTTCATAGTAGTCACATCATTGCTGAAACTTTCTTCCATATTTTGTTCATAAATCTAAGTTGCTATGTGTTGGGGAGATAAATGTTCGCTACAGTGTATACGATATTGTCAAGTTCACACACCAGTATTATGCATCTGCCCGAGTTATCCAGATGTACTTCCAGCTCCTTGAAAAAAAAAGAGTCTTTGATAGCGATAGCTACTCCCCCTTTTTTTGTAGACATGTGGGAACTTTCTGTGTTGAAAAGTAGGGGGTTTGAGAGAGCTAAAATGCGTCTCTTGGATACAAAAAATGTCACTGCGAAGCTTAATAGCTTCTTTCCATGTCATCTGCCTATTCAATCCTTTAACATTAAGGGAAGAGATATTTATAATTGTGGTAGTTAGTTGGGCTGTGTCTGCTGCTGTTAGGTGTCTATTGGTGATTTATAGGTTACCTGCCGTTGATGCTTAGCTGGGCTTCTTCAAAGAGCAGAGTTGTGGTATATTCTACGGAGTTGGTTATCGAACCCCTACAGTAGATTTGAGTAGTCTCCTGGAACACTTTGTTAAAGTGGAAGTAAACCCCCCTATCGTTTTTAGCCAAGGAAGCTGCCATCTTTGCCTCTGTTTAATCTTCAACTGCCACAGTGCTGCACATGTGATCCGTTATGACACCAGCCATTGGATGGTTTGACTGTTTGGTTGAGAGCACAGCCAATGTGCAGTTAGCATTCAAGGCATGCCTTTTTTTTTAGACTGTTAAATCGATGGGTTTACTTCCGCTTTAAGAAACTTGAAAAATAAGAAAGCCAAATAAAACAATACTTCTATGAACAGAGTAGTTATAACACAACAGGTTAACAGATTGCGATTCTGGTTAGAATATGTGCGGTATAACCACCGCTCAACTTAAAAACATTTATACATTTAAACGAGACCTCTATATAAACAATGAAGGTTTGTGCTAGTATGGGTGTTTTTGGGGGAATTTGCTCTAGGAGGAGGAGAGATTTGGGGAGAGAGAGGATTGAGTTGGGAGGGTGGATGGAAGTCAAAGATTTGTGTTGGGAAGGGAGATTTTAGAGGGAGGATTTTTACTGGGAATTGTGGAATTTTTCTTTGGGGAGAATTGTGGCTTGCAAAGGGAATATATGCTTAGGAGGTTATTGTACAGATTAGTGCTTGACTTTTTTTGTGGGGAAGGGATTTTTGCTGACACATAGGGGGAGATTTACTAAAACTAGTTTACAATAAATCTGGTGCTGCTCTGCATAGTAACCAATAAGCTTTTAGCGCCCCCTGGACCATACCAGGCCACATGCCCTCAACATGGAGAGGTGGGTATTTTGGGGCAAGTGGACTCTGTGCCCCTTACCCCAAAGCACCTTGTCCCCATGTTGATGGGGACAACGGCCTCTTCCCGACAACCCTGGTCGGTGGTTGTAGGAGTCTGCGGCAGGGGGCTTATTGGAATCTGGAAGCCCCCTTTAACAAGGGGGCCCCCAAATCCCAGCCTCCCATGTGAATGAGTAGGGGTACATTGTACCCCTACCCATTCATCCCAAAAAAGGCAGTGTAGTGTAAAATAAAAACAAGAGATGTTTTTGACAAGTCCTTTATTAAAACTGAAGAATGTCCCCCGTTGTAGCTCTAACTTGTCTTCTTTCTCCGGTTCCAACACTGATGTGTTATTACCCCGGTTTTCCCCCTCCAATGATGTGTTCTTCCTCCGGTCTTCTCCCTCCACTGCTGGAGGGAGCGTGGGTCACCAAGAGGCTGAGCCTCACGATGATGTCACCTGATAAGAGCTGGCAGACATCGGAGATGACACAACTGCATTAGAGGAGGACCAGGTCGGCGGTGGAGAGGACATCAGCGGAGGGTGAAGACCAGAGGAAGAACACATCACTGAAGGGAGAAGACAGCAGTGGAGGGAGAAGACTGGAGGAAGAAAACATTGGTGGAAGAAACGGAGAAAGAAGATGCATTGGAGCTATGACGGGAGACATTCTTCAGTTTTAATAGGACTTGTCAAACTGTCTCTTGTCTTTATTTACACTACACTGCTTTTTTTGGGAGGGTGAATGGGTAGGGGTACAATACTCATTCACATAGGGGGGTGGAATCTGGGTGCCCCCTTGTTAGAGCCCCTTTTGCGCAGACCCCCACAAACATTGCCCAGGGTTGTCGGGAAGAGGCCCTTGTCCCCATCAACATGGGACAATGTGCTTTGGGGTGAGGGGCGCATAGTCCCCTTGCCCCAAAATACCCACCTCCCCATGTTGAGGGCATGTGGATTGGTATGGTCCAGGGGCACTTGCTCGTCCCCCCTCCTTTCATGAGCTGCTGGGCTGCATGCTCAGATAAGGATCTGGTATGGATTTTGGGGGGAACCACGCTTTTTTTTTTTTTTTTTTTCAATTTTGACGAGGTGTTCCCCCCTCAAGATTCATTCCAGACACCCCCCCCCCCCAATGTTGAGAGCATGTCACCTGGTATGGTTTTCATTAAAAATGTGGTTACAAATAAGGTCATCTTGGGGTGCTTATCTCTACTTTATCCTATTTTATCATTCTAATTGTATCACCCATAGCTTTTATAGAGGCCCTAACATAGGTCTCCTACCCACTGATCAAGGTTAGTTCTTTCTCTTGCCTTCTACAATATATTTTATAAAAATTATTGATTTTCTTTGATTGTAAAATTCACAATTTTATTGAAATAGCAATTTTAAGGATATCACTGAATCTTTATATGGATTTTACTGACATATATCACTATATTGTTGAGATATTTATAGCAGGGCTCCCTGAGCTACCAGCCAGGCCTTAAGAGTTATGCACCACCAGTTGCCCCACCCAACCCCTTCCATGCCCCACCCTAATCCCACCCCTAAACATGCCCTCATAAATTAGCTCATGAAATAACAAATTTTAATGTTAAAATGTTTAATGCAGAATTAAGTTACAAAAATGAATATTAACAATAACTTTATCAGTGCCCATCAATGCAGCCTCATCAGTGTCCATCAGTGCAGCCTATCAGTGCCCATCAGTGCAGCAAATCAGTCCCACATCAGCAGTGCCCATCAGTGCAGCCTATCAGTGTCCATCAATGCAGACTCATCAGTGCCCATCAATTAAGCCTCATCAGTGCATCCTCATCAGTGCCCATCAATGCATGTGAGGTGGGCTGTTAGCAAAGTGGACCTCCCATTTTAATGAAGGTATGCTTTTAGCATTTTTGCTTTTACCACATATGTATGAGTCTGCATTACCTTAATTAATTACCATTTCTCCATTGGTGGATATTGAATAACTGAGAGGAGGGAGAGATGTGGGCGCTCTGGTGAGGCTGGGTATCCGGTCCTTAGTAGCAGTGGAGAAATGGCACTGAAAGCAGCGCTTTGTAGAGAAGAAGCAGCTCTGGAGGGTGTCATAAAGGAAAAGGAAAGACGTCTCTAAGAGCAGTAGTTAAAAGATTTTTTACAGGCACAATAGGATTAAAAACACTTACAAGATATTAAGAGGTCATAGGCATATAATGATTTGTCCTCATGCAGAACGCTGTAATCCTTGTCTAGTCTGGGGGAGAGCGAGAGCCATCCTACAGCTGTCAGAGTCCCTCGTGACCTGGATTGGTGAGGAGGTGAAGATGCGATGAGGCGCCTGTAGTTCTGGAACCAAGCTGGAATGCACTCGGCTGATGTAACATCAGGTGAAGGTGGTGGGCGGTAACGTGTTTTGGAGCATGCACAGCTCCTTAGTTCCAGCTTGGTTCCAGAACACGGCCGCCTCATCGCATCTTCAACTCCTCACCAATCCACTTCACCAGGGACTCTGCCAGCTGCAGAACGTCTCTCTCTCTCCCCCAGACAGACGAGTATTACAGCGATCTGCATGAGGACAAATCATTGTATACTTATGCCCTCTTACTATCTTGTAAGTGTTTTTAATCCCATTGTGCCTGTAATAAATCTTTCAACCACTGCATTTAGAGGCATTTTTTCTCTTTCCTTTACTTCCCAGATATTGAATAACTGCCTACACAATTTCACGTTTTCAGAGGGACAATGCATAACCATGTAGGACCAGCATTACTGTGCTTTTTAACGTTACTGTATAAAGCAGGAAGAATATCCATAATAGGGGAAGGGCCCATGAATAGCTTGGATGGCATGAAGAAAATAAAAGTATCTGAAGTCTGATAGATGTTGAAAATTAATCACTGAAGTGTACAAATCCAGGATAGATGTTATTGTTTTGGCATGGAGGAGCTAATTAATGGTGCTCTACTGGTGACTTTGTTTTAAATTTCTTTAGATCAAGACATCTAGAAAGAGCTTTGATGGATAAATGTGTTTTTGAGGCTTAAGAACTTTGTACCTTTGTTCTTAGCAGTATGGATGAAGGGAAGTTGATGAGCTAGTGGCTCTAGCTTTTTTAATTATTTTAAGATGTGTTCCTTGAGTAAAACAATTCAGGCTGCTTATGAAAATTAACTTTCTAACTTTTAAATGTTTTGACAGTCCTAGTTAGGGCTTTTTAAGATAAACATTAAGCATAAATTACAGCCATACAGTACTACCGTATGTATAATTTTTAATAACGACAATCAAAAAATGTACAATTTAGGCTTTACTGTAAAGTGTTTTTTTCTGATTGTGTTTAGATATTCTAGTCAAGTTCCCATATTGTTTAAAATCAACGATTCTTGTTCTTCCTAATTATTATTTACATTTTCTTTATATTAATTTTAGGTTTATAAGAAATAAGTACTTTATTCTAGCACGTTGAGAAACTGCAGGTTTGACACTCTACTTTGAATGAATAACCTTAGTAAAAATACATGGACTTTTAAATACTAGATATATTAGGTAATTAAGTGGAAAGTTATAAAATTTGAAAATTTCTTGTGAGCAACTGATATAAACTGATATACATTGTTTTAACTAGGCAAGCAGCACTCTACACACTCCCACATCAATGTGCAAAAAATATGAAATAAAAATTATTTTAGTGCCACGCTAAACAACTACAGTGATATCCTCACTCAAACATATTAATGTATCATAGTTTTACCAAGTAAATATATGAAACTGCTACACAAACTTACATCCCAACATAATCGGTCCCATCTGCCGAATACATTCAATACAAAATTGTAAGTGCTTAATAGAGAGTAAGTGCTGTGCTAGATATAGTGCAATATGTGCAATAATGTGCTCCAAATATAGTAAACAAACAAGTACAGTCCCAAGACTTGAAAAACATAAAGTGCTTCAATGTAGTGCTATATCCTTAAACATCCAATTGTGTCTTCTCAATCCTTCGTGCATGTGTCTAACACACACCCTTTTCTTCCCATTAGGTGTATGCTCAAATGAGATAATGTGACCTCATAATTAAGCTCAGTCAAAAGCAGCTTTTTAGTCTCTAAGGACTAGCGCTTCAGGCGTGCGTTCCTCCATCAAATGCTGTTGTATCTCTCCAGTATAAGTGGTTGCCCAATCATATTAGCAGAAAGGAGCTCCAATAGTGCTTATATCTTTAAAACCTCCTACTTTATTAAAAAATGGTAAACAACTCACATTTGTTGGGTGCTCAAGTGCACCAGCTATATACAGCATGTATCATATAAACGCCATGACATGGCATCCACTGATTGGAGCTCCTTTCTTTGCATATGTGATTGGACAACTGCTTACACTGGAGAGATACAACAACAGCATTTGAAGGAGGAACGTAAGCCTGAAGCGCTAGTCCTTAGAGACTAAAAAGCATACACCTAATGGGGGAGCACAAGGGTGTATGTTAGACACATGCACAAAGGATTGAGAAGACACGATTGGATGTTCAAGGATATAGCACTACATTGAAGCACTTTAAATTTTTCAAGTCTTTGGACTGTACTTGTTTGTTTACTATATTTGGAGCACATTATTGCACATATTGCACTATATCTAGCTTGGCATTTTATCTCTATTAAGCACTTATAATTTTATATTGGATTTACCAGGCAGATAGGATCGATTATGTTGGAATGTACATTTTTGTAGCAGTATGATATATTACTTGGTAAAACTAAAATACATTATGGTATCGTTTAATATGTGTGAGTGAGGATATCACTATGTTTTTTTAGCATGACACTAAAATCATTTTTATTTAATACGTGGAAAGATAATAGTAACGTTTATTTATTTGGGAGGGGGGGTTAGGGGGGTTGGGGGTACTATAGTAGAAGTCTGAAAACCAGACCAAAAGAATGCATATTTTAATTTGGATGATGAAACTTAAATTAAAGGTGCATTAACATAAAAATGTAAATGTAAATCTTTCAAACAATTATTCTAAGTGTCTACACATTGTTTCAGAATTCACAGATTGCTGCACCAAACTCTCTTTTTCATATAAAAATGTGAACAAGCCATTAACTAATTGGCAAGCCAAGACAAAAAAATAATAAGGATTATCGATGATTGAGATTAGACCATGCAAGTCTCATTTAAAAAGTAACTTCACTTTTGTTAAGAAAAAAAACATCTCCCGCTGGATGATATATGTAGATTGCAAAGTCTTTAACAAACTTTATTGCAGATTCCTACCTTTTGTTATTCTGAAGAAATAACTGTCAGCTGACAATGGGTCATTGTGCATCACTTATCATGATTGAAGTTGTATTGTGGAAGATTAGAGGGCTTTTTGCATGGTGTGTTTTAAATTTTTTTATTGTTTTTGTATTTTTTATTTATTTTTTGCAAATGAGTAACAAGGACGACTATGTACTTCTGATGCATTTATACAGGGAGAAGCCAAAAAATCTGGGGACCCCTTTTAATAAAAGGGGCTTCCAGATAACAATAATCCCCCTCCCACAGGCCCCCACATTCTGTTGTGGCATCAAATGTGGGATGAGGCCCTTAACCACATGCCTTGCATGGTGGGAGGCTTACACTGGCAAGGTATCCTTCCATTGCTAAGGCCTTGTGGTTTGGTATGGTTCAGAAGGGGTGGGTTACATGCTCACTGCCCCTCCCCCGTTTCTGGCATGCCAGGCTGCATGCTTTTTTTAAATCATTTTTGTACACACAAATAGAGCTTAAATTTTGGTGAATCTTTTTTTTCAATATACGGTAAATGATAAAGACCGAACATTTTGAAAAAAATATATATTCTATTTTCTGTTATAAAACATATCCAATAACATCAAATGTCTTCAAAAATTGATGTCAACATATATTCTGCAACATGTCTTTGGTAAAAAAAAAAAATCCCAATAAGTGTATATTAACTGGTTTGTGTGAAAGTTACAACGTCTACAAACTATGGTATATACTGTATACTGGAATTTACTCAGATTTTACTTTCTGACTGCCTATCACATTGCTGGGGTGCTAAAATGCCAAGGTAGTACAAATATCCCCCCAAAAAACATTTTTGGAAAATAGAGACCTCAAGGTATTTGCTGAGTCCATGTTGAGTCCATGGAAGATTTCTTTTTGCCACAAGTTTTTTGAAAATGACAAAAAAATATATATTTTTTTATACAAAGTTGTCACTTCATGAGGTATTTCTCACATATGCAATATGCATATTTGGAATTACACCCCAAAACACATTCTGCTACTTCTCCTGAGTATGGGGATACCACTTTTGTGATACTTTTTGGAAGCCTATCCATGTACCGGGGCCAAAAACCTATGACCACCTTCAGGCTTTCAATTTCCTCAATTCACTCACTAACTACCTTTCACAGTTTCGGAGGCATGGTGAAATGCCAGGATGGTATAAAAAAAAATAAAAAATTACCCTTTTTTGGAAAGTAGACATTCCAAGGTATTTGATAAGAGGCATGGTGAGTATTTTGCAGATTCAATTTTTTTGTCACTAGGTTTAAAAAAAAAACATTTTAATTTTCTTTCTTCATTTTCCTTTTTTTGTGCCATTAAATGAGATCTAAAAATTACACATCATGCCTCTTATCAAATACCTTGGAGTGACTACTTTTCAAAAAGTAGTCATTTGGGGTGGTGTTTGTACTATCCCGACATTTCATGGCCTCCAAAACTGTGATAGGTAGTCAGGAATTAAAATAAGGAAGAAAAATAAGGAGATTACGCCTCTTTGAAAGCCGGAAGGTGGTCATTGGTTTTGGGTATCACACATATGGTATCTCCATACTCAAGTAGTAGCAAAATATGTGTCAGGAAGGGCATGCCAGTAAACAAAATGGCCCCTCTGGGAGGACTAATCCTCATTCCTTCTCGTGGATGTAGGAATTGGGCACATGCTCATGTGCATGCATGTGTACATGTGTGCATCAGCGTGTAAATCGGCGCACGCAGCGGTGTGCTCACAACCACCTGTGACACATTGTGGTGCCAAGCGGGCTATTTAACATGAGCTACTGCTCAGATTCAGTGCTGTTCCAATTGCAACTGCTCCACTGATTGGTTCCTGACCCAACATGTACCTTCACCATGCCATGAATCTTGCCTGTGCCACTGTACCTGATCTTTCCTGCCAGTGTATGACCCAGCCTGCAAGACTCTGCTATTTCTCCTGCTACCTACCATTCAGCTGTGCCTGCTTGTCTTCTGTCTGCTGCTGTATATGCTTCACCTGCCTGCTGTACCAGTCCCAGTCCAATTCAGTCTGTGGTCTACCAGCTGCCATCGAGCTTGCTTGCTTCACTGAAGACCAGTGATCAGTATGCAAAGAAAGAGAAAAAATTGATATTTTCATGGAAAAAACATGTGAATTTTGTAAGATTATTTTGGGAGCCATATAACAGCTTCCCCTCACATGGTGTAGAACCTTAAAAAGAAACACCATAAAGAAATAGGATGACCTCATTGCCATAAAGCTAGGAAAGTTCAGGCGGGACATGGACGACTATAATACCAACAGAGTATTCTGTTGGAAGAAGCCCAGAGCCCCTTTCCCTAAGACACCTGCACCAGTGGTGGCTGGTGAAGTTTTAGGATGGGGCGCCAGACCCCGTCCCTTCTTTTTGACAACTCCCACTTCCCATAAGCCCCAGCCCTTATAGAATCCACCCACTTTGTCCACTTTACAGATCAGGGTATACAGCTCAGCCTCACAGATCAGGATATATCGCATTACATATCAGGGTATACAGCTCAGCCTCACAAATCAGGTCCTCATCATTGTATACTACACCCGTCATCATCATCCTCATTGTATAATACACCCATCACTGCTATCCTCATCATTGTATAATACACCTGTCATCATCATCCTCAACATTGTATAATACACCTGTCATCATAATCCTCAACATTGTATAATACACCTGTCATCATCATCCTCATTGTAAAATACACCCGTCACTGCTATCCTCATCATTGTATAATACACCCATCATAATCATCCTCATCATTGTATAATACACCCATCATCATCCATATCATTGTATAATGCACCCGTCATCCTCATCATTGTATAATACATCCGTTATCATCATCCTCATCATTGTATAATGCACCCATCATCAGATGACGTGTGTATTATACAATGATGAGGATAGCGATGACGGGTGTGTTATATAATGATGAGGATAGCGATGATGCCAGGTATATTATACAATGATGAGGATGATGATGATTTTACTTCCAGCTTGCTGTTCCATCACATGAAATACTGACTGTGCACTCTCTCCCACATCAGATGTATTTACAATCTGATCCGTAGCTCAAAGTGTAACACGAGAACAGAGATGCTGTGTATTCCTGTCCCCCTGCCTGCTCCAGCTCACATTAGATAGTCAACCCGTGTTAGGTCCAGCTTCACCACGATGATGCTGATCGCACTCCTTTTCAGGCCACTCTGAGCAGGGAAACCGGAAGTGACGCCAACGCTCAGAGGAAAAACACCACCAATCAAAGACAAGGCAAGCACAATAACAATACGCCATGTATGACATGTACCCCAGTTGAAGTCTCCTGAAGACAAAACGCGTAGGGTGTTATGCCTGCCTAAGCAGCTCTTCTTTGCGCTTTTTTTACCAAAAACGTTTTTTATTTCTTTATACCCTTATTGTTTGGAAGAAAAATGTATCTACAAATACATTTTTAAGACGGATTCACACCATGAGGAGATACTCTCTTTTTTCCATGTTATAATCTTGAATCGCTTACGGTGAGGACCACGATCAGGGGTTTGTACATTTTGGCTGTTCGTACGAGTAGCTGGAAACATCGTCGTGGTGAGTAGGAGGGTGTGATTACCCACAGACCACCCAGAGGATACAGCCTGCCTCATTGCAGCCACCAAATTCCGGTCGTTCCGGTCCATGCCTGTTTGACTCACCGCCCACAGCCTTTGAGTCCACCATCTCTGGTAAGAGTACCACAGCTTTACTTTTCCTGTGTGTGGGGAGGTTTCACCGTAGTGTTCGGACCAGCCTGGGTCCACAACGTCCATGGAGATATAGAAATGCAACACCACCCTGCTGGTTCACTATAGATGTTGGTTTATATATATTTATTTGGACTTTTATTTTCTACAATACAAGGACTACTGATTGCATTCTACTTTGATGCAGTAGGCTGTTGCCTATAAATATAGGTCTAATATCAGCACTACTGTTCATTAGTGAACGCATCTCTCATTGTCTAACATTCCTCAGATTGCATGTTAGAATTTGTTTCACTATAGTTAATGTTTTATTTTACTTTGTGTCATACTTTGCGCATGCAGGGGTTACGCTCAGTATTTTATGAATTTTACTGTTATAGCTTTACCACCACCAGTATTTTAGGTCACTTGTTTCACATTTTATTTGGTTTATTTTGATCTCATGAGACCAGCTTAGTTCACTATTTGATTGATCTATCATTGACCTAGGTGTTTTCTAGCACTATATTCATATACAAGTGTTATTGGTTTAGTTTCCAATTTAATTATATTTGCTCTTCAAATTTTTTTTTCACTTTGATAACTAATTTTGGTTGTGATAATCTACACACTTGTTTCATATCTTCTGGATTTAATTCCTGGATCACCATGATTTTTTAATTTAAAATTTTTGGTGCATCCACTCATCACACTCTTATACATTGAGTGCTTTTCACAGCATTATATCTGCAACACATGTTGCTCACAATTTTACATTTTGTTTAGCTTATGTGAAGCAGGTACATCAATGAATTTTTTTTTTTTAGCGTTGCACTATTTACTTTATAATAACAGTATGGGAGGAAGTATTCAGGCGCACTCCATTGCTCCACAAGGCAGTTCAAAACTAGGCAAATGAAGCGTCTTGTCTGCAATCATGTGATTGCATAGACATCACGCTTCGCCACAGTACACTGTGTCCGGCGCCCGAACCCAGTGCACTTAAAGGACCTTTTTGATTTATTACATTTTTTTAAAGGGCCCTTTAAAACCACCCATCCCAATCCCTTCATGCTTTTCAAAGATCTCAATAAATTCATCAGCAATCTTACTTTAAAAAGGATTTATCATATAAAATCCATACAAAATGGGCCCTCTTCTGAGGTACCCATTAGTCCCCCTCACTCAAAAGTATCCTTGGAGGATACTAATCTTCCGATTCTCATAAATCTGGAAGAATTATATTTAGAAAGCCATTCTGATGATTTGGATTGGTTTTCCCAACATTGTCCCACCTCTCCACCCATACAATACACCAATTTGAGGTCCAAGTCAATTTTTAACCCTGTCCATGAGAAGGGTCCATATATACAAACGTTTTACCAAGTTGAATATTCCGATTTTACCAAAATGTGCCAATCCCAGTCAAATACATCTTTGAATCTTACCCCCTTCGAGCGAAAGGCATTGGAGGACCTAGCCAATAATAAAAACATCATTATTAAATCTGCAGACAAAGGAGGTGGAATAGTGATTCAGGATAAACAAACATATATTCTAGAGGCCCATAGACTTTTTTTCTGATCAAAACACTTACATCAAACTTACACAAGATCCATTTTACACTTTTTCCCTGGAAGCTGCTTCATTATCGAATGCGGCATTCTTGGAGGGCATTAATTCCAAAATGGAATTATCCTTTTTGAAAAAAAGTTTTTACAAAACACCATATTTTTATCATTTGACCAAAGTCCACAAGGACCAACATAACCCACCAGGATGTCCCATAGTGGCCTCCATGGAGAGTGTCATGAGTGGATTCTCCATGTACGTTGATACATTTCTCCAACCCCTAGCTTAAAATCTACCTTCGTACATTGGAAATGGCACACATCTCCTTGAAATTCTCCGACCATACTTATGGAAACCCACATACAGGTGACTGGCTCTAGATGTCTCGTCCCTTTATACATCTATACCCCAGGTCTTAGGGCTGTGGATTTTTTTCTATCCAGGGACCCTTTGGTCAACCCTAGACAGGCTCAGTTTATATTAGAGGCCACCACTTTCTGTCTTAGACCCCTTTTACACTGGGGCGCTTTTCAGTGTTTTTGCGCTAAAAATAACGCCTGTAAAGTGCCTGAAAAACACCTCTCAAGCCACCCCAGTGCACTTGCAGGACAGTAAGAAAAAGTCCTGCAAGCAGCATCTTTGGGGCAATGCGGGAGCAGTGTATACACCTCTCCCCCACCGCCCCTGCCATTAAACTCAATGGGCAGTGCTGCCGAAGTGCTTGCAAAGCGCTTGGGCAGTGGTGCTTAGCGCTATATAGCAACGCTATAACAGCGGTAAAACGCCGCTAAAACTAGAGACACTTTACCACTAAAGCCCCCCGCCTTTGGGAGCTACATTACAGTACGAGTAACAACCCCTTTGCTTCCCAAATTATATTTTATGGTCGCTATATTGATGATATAGTAATCATATGGGATGGCTCCATAGACAATGTGGACCAGTTTTTACTGCATTGTAATAACAACTCATTGGGGCTTTCATTCACCCATGTTACTGATCCAGATAAACTAGCCTTTTTGGACCTAGAGCTCTGTCATGATGGCCAAACTATACATGCCCAAAACTATGTGAAACCTACTGCTGGCAACTCTTTTCTCCATTACCAAAGTTGCCATCACCTCAAATTGATCAACAATTTCCCTAATAGTCAATTTCATAAAATTTGTAATAACTGCACAAGGAATGTTGACTTCCATACACAGCGCAAGCTCCTTAGTAAGAAATTTCTTCAGAAAGGATATCCAACCCCCATGGTGTCCAATGACTTCAAACAATACAACCCCCCCCCCTGAAATCAGTCAGCAATCATGAACCCCAGCCCTTGCGATTTACCACCCAGTTTCATGACAAATACAAAATTATGGAGAGCATTTTGTCCAAACACTGGTCCATATTACAAAATGTTATTATTATCTCTGTATGACCAGATGATCTGTCAGTTCACTCCTCGGAGAACCGGAAACTGTGTGTTTACACACACAGCTCCCGGTTCTCAGTGTGTCCCGAGCGATCGCGGGAGCCTGGCGGGGGGTGGGGAGTGAGCGGGGCTTTCCCCCCTTTGGCGTCGTGCAAGCGCCCCCTAGTGGCCGTTTATGTTACCGACGTAACATAACGGCGATTCGCGCAGCTGAGCCATGTTGCCTCAGTACAACTGCGGCGGCTGGGCGGCAAGCGGTTAAGAGCATATTAAATAAGGGCATTAGCCAATGCATCCCATTGGGTAATAAATTTAAAAGAGCAAACAAAAGTCATGGATGGCTTAACTCCAATGTAAAAATGCATATAAAAGCAAAGGAGAAGGCCTTCAAAAAATACAAGGTTGAGGGATCATCATCAGCATTCAGACTTGCAACAAGAAATGTAAGGGTGCAATAAGGACAGCTAAGATAGAACATGAAAGCAGAGAAGAGCAAAATAAAATCCCAAGAAATTCTTTAAGTATGTAAACAGTGGGGGCGGAGCCAGCGCGCGGCATGTGAGGACGCTCGAGTCGGAGCTCTCCCTGCCGGTTCCAGATCCGACAGAGATCCTGCGAGCTAATTGCAAAAAAAACATCCAGGACTGCTGGGGCATGTCGGCGGGACCAACCCGCAACAATCCGGGGATGGTGAAATACGGGCCGCCATGGCCAAAAACGGCCGGAGAACGGCTTGCACGATTCGCCTGGGGATCCCAAGATGGCGCCGGCATCCAGCAAGAGCGCGTGGAGGAGGAGGAGGACTGGCCGCCGCTGCTGCACAGGCAGGAGGATGATGAACAGGGGATGCCCCCATGAACCCAGCGGGTGAGTCCTGAGACACATAAGGGTCGTAGGGGAAACTCCCTGGACAGACTAGATGCACGAGTGCACAGGGGAAGCAGAGAGGTGGAGGAGGAGGAGGGAGAGGAACCAACCCTGAAGCAGATTATGGCCGCCATACAGGGGTGTCAGAAGAAATTAACAGATCATATTGGCCAGCTGCAGATGGACTTCTCATTTCTGAAAAATGACATGCAGAAGCTGAGGGAAAAAACACAGGCGTCTGATCGCCGTATTGCTGGCTTGGAGGACACTGTTAGGCCCATGACCACTAAAGTGCATGTCGCCCAAAAGACCCTCTCTGAGCACACTTTAAAAATGGCGGACGTGGAGGACCACATGAGGAGAAATAATATCAGGCTGGTCGGTTTTCCAGAGGGGGCAGAGGGGAAGCTACCTGAGGAATTTTTAGAGAGCTGGCTGAAAGAGCATATGGCCCCAGGCACCTTTACTACCCTCTTTGCCGTTGAAAGGGCGCACCGAGTCCCGGGCAAGGCACCACCAAAGGGAGCTATCCCCAGACCTATGATTGCCAAGATACTGCACTTCAGGGATCGAGATAACATTCTGCGGGAGGCCAGGACAGGGCCTGGGCTAGAATACAATGGAAATCGTGTATCCATCTATCCTGATTTCTCAGCTGCCACTCAGAAGCAGAGAGCATCTTTTCATCCTGTGAAGAAGAGTCTCAGGGAGCTGAGCTTGATATACAGCATGCTATACCCTGCAAAATTGCGCATTGTGAATAATGGAAAAGCATACTTCTTCACGACCCCTGCTGAAGCCACAGACTGGCTGGATCTGCGGGGCGCCCTCGAGCACGTAGTTCACAGCGCTCCACCTAGTGCTATGGGCCGATTTGAGCTGACACATTGAGGGGGGTGTGGGGGAGTATTGGGGTGACCCGCAGGCCTGACGGTGGAAATTGCTGTCTCGCCCCCCCCCCCCCTAGTTTTTTCTTTTTGTATGAAAGAGGAATTTTTTCTCCTCTCTTTCTGTTTTTTTCCCTACGGGGTTTTTCTGTCTCATAAGACTCTGTTACCTAAAGGACTGTTTCCCCCAAAGATCCGGTGAACTGTCAGTAACAGGGGAGGAAAATCTACATGGACACCATGCGAATCCTATATCCTGACCTCCTAGCAGTCCTGGAAAAAAAGTTTTTTTCACCAAGGGGACGGTATGGTCCATTTCTCCTTTTTGAGGGGGGGGTGAGGAGGGGTCTCCTTACTACCTCCTGCGAATTTAGTTTTTTATTTTTTGTTTTTTATTTTTTGCTTTTTTTTTTTTTCAGCTCATGGTTTCCTGACAGGAACCCAGGGAATGCTCTCAGAGACACATAGGATAGTAGGAGACAAGCGGACAGTCTTCACTAGCCTTTGGTATAATAATAAAGGGGGGGAGGGTTTTTTTTTTTTCTCTCCCCCATTTACCTTTTTGTTTCTTGCTACATGCCTACAAATGTTCACCTTTGGGTGAGGGGTGTGGGATAAGAGGTTAAGCCGCGCTATCTCTGTGCGCCTTTTTGCTGCAATGGTTTTGGGAACAAAGTGCCTGGCAGGTTGGGGCTTGGTACCGGGTGGGGGGAGGGGGGGATCGGGATGGTTGTTCTGTTGGGGGGGTGGGGGTCATGGTTTCTTGGGTATCTCTGCGTTCATGATAGCTATTGAGGATTGCCCGCTGCAGAGCGGTTGCTCTGCATGGTGCGGTGGGGAGGAGAAAACTGGAAGCCTCAGTACAACTGCGGCGGCTGGGTGGCAAGCGGTTAAGAGCATATTAAATAAGGGCATTAGACAATGCATCCCATTGGGTAATAAATTTAAAAGAGCAAACAAAAGTCATGGATGGCTTAACTCCAATGTAAAAATGCATATAAAAGCAAAGGAGAAGGCCTTCAAAAAATACAAGGTTGAGGGATCATCATCAGCATTCAGACTTGCAACAAGAAATGTAAGGGTGCAATAAGGACAGCTAAGATAGAACATGAAAGCAGAGAAGAGCAAAAAAAATCCCAAGAAATTTTTTAAGTATGTAAACAGTAAAAAAGGGAGGACAGACCATATTGGCCCCATAAAGAATGAAGAAAGACATCTAGTTACAAAGGATGTGGCGATAGCGAAGGTATTAAATGTATTCTTCTCCTCAGTCTTCACAAGGGAATCGGGGGGCTTTGGTAGCCAAAACTGCAGTGTTTATCCTCATAACACATCACAGGAAGCACCTCCGTAGTTAACAGAGTACAGAATTAAAATTAGACTTGGGAAACTTAACATTAATAAATCACCGGGACCAGATGGCTTGCACCCGAGGGTACTTAGGGAACTCAGTCAAGTAATTGCCAGACCATTGTTCCTAATTTTTACTGACAGTCTACTGACTGGAATGGTACCAGCTGATTGGAGAAAAGCCAATATAGCATCAATATTTAAAAAGGGCCCAAAATACATCACTGGGAATTACAGACCAGTTAGCCTAACATCAACAGTATGTAAACTTTTGGAGGGGATGATAAGGGACTATATACAAGAATTTAGTAATGAGAAAGGTATCATTAGCAGTAATCAGCATGGATTCATGAAGAATCATTTTCGCCAAACCAATCTACTAACCTTCTATGAGGAGGTGAGTTGCCAGCTAGATAAAGGAAAGCCCGTAGATGTGGTGTATCTGGATTTTGCAAAAGCATTTGACACAGTTCCCCATAAACGTTTACTGTACAAAATAAGGTCCGTTGGCATGGACCATAGGGTGAGTACATGGATTGAAAACTGGCTACAAGGGCGAGTTCAGAGGGTGGTGATAAATGGGGAGTACTCGGAATGGTCAGGGGTGGGAAGTGGGGTCCCCCAGGGTTCTGTGCTGGGACCAATCCTATTTAATTTGTTCATAAACGACCTGGAGGATGGGGTAAACAGTCCAACCTCTGTATTTGTGGATGATAATAAGCTAAGCAGGGCAATAATTTTGCAGGATGTGGAAACCTTGCAAAAAGATCTGAATAAATTAATGGGGTGGGCAACTACATGGCAAATGAGGTTCAATGTAGAAAAATGTAAAATAATGCATTTGAGTGGTAAAAATATGAATGCTATCTATACACTGGGGGGAGAACCTCTGGGGGAATCTAGGATGGAAAAGGACCTGAGGGTCATAGTAGATGATAGGCTCAGCAATGGCATGCAATGGCATGCAACAGAATATTGGCATGCATTAAAAATGAGATCAACTCCAGAGATAAAACGATAATTCTCCCGCTCTACAAGACTCTGGTCCGGCCGCACCTAGAGTATGCTGTCCAGTTTTGGGCGCCAGTCCTCAGGAAGGATGTACTGGAAATGGAGCGAGTACAAAGAAGGGCAACAAAGCTAATAAAGGGTCTGGAGGATATTAGTTATGAGGAAAGGTTGTGAGCACTGAACTTATTCTCTCTGGAGAAGAGACGCTTGAGAGGGGATATGATTTCAATATACAAATACCATACTGGTGACCCCACAATAGGGATAAAACAAGACTTGTGTCCACTCATTAAAATTAGAAGAAAATAGGTTTAACCTTATACTATGTAGAGGGTTCTTTACTGTAAGAGCGGCAAGGATGTGGAATTCCCTTCCACAGGCGGTGGTCTCAGCGGGGGGCATTGATAGTTTCAAGAAACTATTAGAAAAGCACGTGAATGACCGCAACATACAGGGATTTACAATGTAATACTGACATATAATCACACACATAGGTTGGACTTGAGTGTCTTTTTTCAACCTCACCTACTATGTAACTATGTAACTACGCATGGTGCTGCAGCAGCCAATTTTCTAATTAAAAAATTTCAAAAAAGTGTCACTCTTGCATAAAAGTCGTCCACAAACAAATAGTATTCCTTTATAAACAAGGGTGACACCATGTCCCATACTATCTTTCCACTGCTCCCCATATAGTCTGGTCATCTGGGGTGCTCCAGCTAACTGTCTTTTTCCTTGCAAAATTCTAAAACAATATGTATAGCCTCTGGCCCTTTCACAGAGCTTATACAGTTTGACCCCATATCTGGCATGCTTGCTGGGGAGATATTGCTTAATTGCAAGCCTGCCAGTAAAATGTACAATGTTCTTGTCTTTGCAGGTGTTTTGTTGTGGCGTATACACATCTGAAAAGTTGAGTGTTAAGTTTGCTGTTTACACTTGAACCCTGGGCTGGGCTGTGAATGGTGGATATTAGGTTCTGCTGAATCTAGGGGCAGCCAATTAGGATTTGCAAGCATCTCTGGAAGGCTACTATAGGCTCTACTGGCATGTGCTTGAATTCTCCGTGGTTGCGCTTGCATTCCACTATTTGTGCTAGCCATCTCACTAGCTTGTACTGCACTTCTAGAGGTCGACATTTCACCACGAGATACTGCAGTGCTGGTGTCCAAAAGACCAGGATGTACTAGGCCGTTGGTTCTTGCCAGTTCACCAAAGGGTAGTACAGCACTAGTACTGGAACTCTGCTGCATATGAGCATAATTATATGTTTCTAGCACCTCAGCAACCTGTGGTCTTATAGTGAAGACTTCCCTTCGCTCTCATTTGTCATGCTCAAAATCCTGTGGGCCTCCGCACTAGAGTACCTTTTTTGGGACATTTTGGATGCTAAATTTACAGGTACCAAGTGGCGAATATCAGAAAAAGAGCTTCCGGCTACCAATTAGGGACTACTTGCTTGCTAGAAATAAAATTAACCTCTAGAGCTAGGAGAGATCAGGCCTGATCTTGCTAACACTGCAGTTTTCTGTACAATGTATCAGATGTGCCAGTGATCAGAAAAAAAATATACTGACACTGCACTTGTGCGGTGCTGGCAGTGATCAGAGCTGATTCTGCTACCGCTGCCTTTTTGGGGACACTATACTAATAGGGACATTATCAAAATACTGATCTGCTCTGATACTATACTAGTAATGGTGGTAATCAGCGACTTATAGTGTGGCTGAGATTGTGTTCCAGCAATCTAGAGCTAACTGACCCTGGCTGGGAAGGACGCTATCTGACCCTGATGCTATCGGATGTCACTATTGTTTCAAATACCTACGATCTGGATTTCTTTTCTTCCCGAACCGAAAAAGGGTTTAGGACGAAAATCAGTCCATTATTTCGTAAAAGCTGTAGTTCAGCTGTTATAGGGTTGGAGTTGCTCCTTTTAACTCTCAGTATCTGGGCATATGAAATTCCACGGACTAGTGCTGGGTGGTGTGCACTGTGTGCATGAAGCAAAGTGTTTATATCAGTTAGCTTGCAGTATAACTGGGTCCCCAAGATGCTATAGATGGCCATTTTATAATGTTGAGATCCTGGAAATTTATATCAGATTTAGAAGTTGTAAGAGGGAACTTGATTGGGGTAGACATATGATTGAGCTTGTAAATCCTCCCTGTCAGATCATCACCATTTCCAGACTAAAAGAGAAACAGGTCATCTATATAGCAATGATAAAACAACAAACATGGTGCCAGTCTAAGCAATAAGATGTTCATATTGGTGCCTGCATATGTTGGCAAAAGAGGGTGCAACATTAGAACCCATAGCAGTCCTGGAACACTGTAGGTAGAATTTGTCATTGAATTTGAAGTAATTAAAAGGTGAGGATAAAGCCCAGAAGGTCAAGCAGGAAAGAGATATGTTCCGGTTTTATAAAGGCTTTGTGTACTGCCTGAATCACTTCATGGTGTGGGGTGACAGTATAGAGGTTTATCACATCTCAAGTAGCTAACACACAACCAGATGGACAAGTTCCTGGAGTAGGTTGATAACAATTCCCGAGTCCCCTTAAAAGGAAGACATGTGCCTTACAATGGGCTGCAGGAAGTAGTCAACAAATACTGCTAATGCAAGACTGATCCTCTGGCAGATATAATTGGGCACTCGGGGGTGTTGTGAATCCCTGTGGATTTTAGGGAGGGGTGTTTTTTAGTGAGATATCCAAATTCTTTTTCGGTAATTCATCCCTGGGCATACAATGCAAAAAGTATTCACCCCCTTGGCTTTTTACCTATTTTGTTACATTACAGCCTTTAGTTCAATGTTTTTTTTTTTAATCTGAATTATATGTGATTAATCAGAACACAATAGTCTAAGTTGGTGAAGTAAAATTAGAAAAATATATACATAAAGCTATTTTTCAGAAATTAAAAACTGATATTGGCATGTGTGTATGTATTCACCCCCTTTGTTATGAAGTCCATCAAAAAGTCTGGTGCAACCAATTACCTTCAGAAGTCACATAATTAGTGAAATGATGTTCACCTTTGTGCAATCTAAGTGTCACATGATCTGTCATTACATACACACGCCTTTTTGAAAGGCCCCAGAGGCTGCAACACCTAAGCAAGAGGTACCACTAACCAAACACTGCCATGAAGACCAAGGAACTCTCCAAACAAGTAAGGGACAAAGTTGTTGAGAAGTACAAGTCCGGGTTAGGTTATAAAAAATATCCAAATCTTTGATGATCCCTAGGAGCACCATACAATCTATCATAACCAAATGGAAAGAACATGGCACAACAGCAATCCTGCCAAGAGACGGCCACACACCAAAACTCAGGGATCGGGCAAGGATGGCATTAATCAGAGAGGCAGCACAGAGACCTAAGGTAACCCTGGAGGAGCTGCAGAGTTCCACAGCAGAGACTGGAGTATCTGTACATAGGGCGACAATCACACATTTGCTCCATAGAGTTGGGCTTTATGGCAGAGTGGCCAGAAGAAAGCCATTACTTTAAGCAAAAAACTCAATGGCACATTTTGAGTTTGCGAAAAGGGGGAGACTCCAAAAATGTATGGAGGAAGGTGCTCTGGTCTGATGAGACTAAAATTGAACTTTTTGGCCGTTAAAGAAAACGCTATTTCTGGTGCAAACCCAACACATCACATTACCCAAAGAACACCATCCCCACAGTGAAACTTGATGGTGGCAGCATCATGCTGTGGTGATGTTTTTCATCAGTCAGGACTGAGAAACTGGTCAGAGTTGAGGGAAAGATGGTCGGTGGAACAAAACCTGTACCACTCTGTGTGTGATTTGAGGCTAGGACAGAGGTTCACCTTCCAGCAGGACAATGACCCCAAACACACTGCTAAAGCAACACTTAAGAGGTTTAAGGGGAAACATGTAAATGTGTTGGAATGGCCTAGTCAAAGCCCAGACCTCAATCCAATAGAAAATCTGTGGTCAGACTTAAAGATTGCTGTTCACAAGCGCAAACCATCCAACTTTAAGGAGCTGGAGCAGTTTTGCATGGAGGAATGGCCAAACATCCCAGTGGTAAGATGTGGCAAGCTCATAGAGACTTATCCAAAGTGACTTGGAGCTGTGATAGCTGCAAAAGGTGGCTCTACAAAGTATTGACTTTAGAGGGGTGAATAGTTATGCACATTCACTTTTTCTGTTATTTTGTGTTATTTGTTGTTTACTTCACAATAAAAAAAAAAAATCTTCAAATTTGTGGGCATGTTCTGTAAATAAAATGATGCAATTCCTCAAACAATCCATGTTAATTCCAGGTTGGCCAAGACCATACAACGGTTTAACAGGACAGGTTCCACTCAGAACAGGCCTCGTCATGGTCGACCAGAGAAGTCAAGTGCACATGCTCATTGTCATATCCAGAGGTTGTCTTTGGGAAATAGATGTATGAGTGCTGACAGCATTGCTGCAGAGGTTGAAGGGGTGGGGGGGGGGGTCAGCCTGTCAGTGCTTAGACCATACGCCGCACACTGCATCAAATTTGTCTGCATGGCTGTCGTCCCAGAAGGAAGCCTCTTTTAAAGATGAAAGCCCTCAAACAGTTTGCTGAAGACAAGCAGACTAAGGACATGGATTACTGGAACCATGTCCTGTGGTCTGATGAGACCAAGATAAACTTTTTTTGGTTCATATGGTGTCAAGCGTGTGTGGTGGAAACCAGGTGAGGAGTACAAAGACAAGTGTGTCTTGTCTACAGTCAAGAATGGTAGTGGGAGTGTAATGGTCTGGGGTTGCATGAGTTCTGCCGGCACTGGGGAGCTACAGTTCATTGAGGGAACCATAAATGCCAACATGTACTGTGACATACTGAATCAGAGCATGATCCCCTCCCTTCAGAGACTGGGCCGCAGGGCAGTATTCCAACATGTTAAGGACCCCAAACACACCTCCAAGATGACCACTGCCTTGCTAAAGAAGCTGAGGGTAAAGGTGATGGACTCTTAAGGCTCTTAATAAGGCTGAGGCCATTTGAAATATAATCACCCAGAAGCTTTGCCCTGTCGGACAGGTCCACCAAATGTGTGTTGAGTTATTTTGAGGGGACAGCACATTTACACTGTTATAAAAGCTGTACGATCACTACTTTACGTTGTAGCAAGTGTAATTACTTCAGTGTTGTCACATGAAAAGATATAATAAAATATTTACAAAAATGTGAGGGGTGTACTCACTTTTGTGAAATACTGTATTTATATGATGCTGGATTCTGCTAGTAGACTAAATTCTTCTGTGTTCACTTCCCATAATTTAATTATGATTTTTTCTAGCTACTGTAAAACTTTTAATGCAATTCAAGGAATACTGCAGTACTTATGGCGTGTATAAAGAACAGAAGAAAGTAAATGTCTAGCATATGGTCACAAGACACTGGTAACAATAGTGTTAAATATAGCAAATCATATTTTTTAAGATTGAAAGGATATAACATAGATAGTTTCCATTACATTTATCCCTGAGGTGATGTACAAAGAAATAAAAAATAACTCTTATAAAATATACATGACACATAATGAAAACTAGGACCCTGCCTATATATGCTACAAGGCAAACCCATACAATCAACATCTATACCTTAATGTAAATCCCTGTTTCTATTTGTAACAATTTAAGATTTATGTACAAATACAAATTTAGAAATGATACCTCATAACTAAATATCTGTAGTATTACATAAAGAATATATATATATACACACACAGGGGGAATTAATTTGAAATACATTTGGGTTCAATGAAAATGAAAAATTAAGGTTGTTTTTTATTTTTATTTTTTTATTTTTTGCACCCATCAGAAACAAAGACAGATAAAAAATATAAAGTTAAGGTGATAGTACGCACAGAGATCAAATGCATTAAAAATGACTAAAAATCATTGGTACAAAGAACACACAAAAAAGCATATTTTGCCTCAGCTCACTAAATTAAATTAAGAGTTTCCATGTTACTAAGATTTTATCAATTTAACTGAAATCTCTCTGCTTATCTCTCATTCCCACTGTCAGTATCATGACTGCAATCATATGCATTTAGAAGACATTTTCAAATACATATGATAAATGTAGCTAATGGTTTTTAAATTACGTCACTCAAACTCAGTGTTTACCTGCATTTAGTTGTGGTCAGTTTAGCTGAGTTTGGAGAAAATGGATTCCTGCATCGAGGATCAGATTAGAAACTCTAAATGCATGTAAATGTGGCTAAACCCACTTTAAATTAGGAATATCTAAAAGCATGAAAAAGTCACGTGTAAAACATAAAAGTTTTTTTATACTTCTCTGATAACTTCTCCCACATTTAGAAAAGCTAAACACAAGAGTGTTTGGATGTAGCCTTAACATGAACCAGGCTACCATTATGGTTAAAATAATAAAAATAATATAGCCTGTGTGCTGAATAGAAGGCTCCTTAAAGCGCTGTATTAAACAACAGATGTGAAAATATTTGCAGATCTCTTAAACAAGTATTTAGTCATTACTTTGGTGGAAATATACTGCCTGAACAGGAGAATAAGTCGATGTAAAACGGTTATACACATCAAATCTGGCTTGCAAAACTCCCTGCCTATTATATTTGATAATTAACACTTTTTCTAGGTTTTTTATTAAAAAGAAAACGCTAATAAAATGTTCACTTTCATACCTAAAGCTGCAGCACACTTTCCAGTTCTTCTTCCTTCTGGTCTGTAGTGTGGAAGGGTACGTCTTGCGGTACTCTCATCAGTTCCTGGTGATATGGTCTGTCAAATGCATCCATCAATGAATCCCTTATAGAATCCCCACAGGATCCCTTGAGCTTAAAACAGAAACACTAGATGTGGGAGACAAAACTGGTTGGTTGTATGAAGAGCAGATTACAACTACAAAATGGCCAGAAGTGAGGCTGAAGTCATAGTTTTGTAAATCTTTATATAGTAGGCTTACTGATTTAAAATGAAATATTCAAATTTTTGGGACTGGTTCTTCTTGGCTATATTTATTCTATTGCATACATTTTCTTATAATTGGCATTCAAATATTAGCAGTTGAATTATTATTATTTTTGTGGAAAAAAAAAAAAAAAATCATCGGTGATCATTAACTTGTTGGTATAGCTTACAGGCTAAACAGACAGAATTGAATTACATGTCGACCAAATATGACACTGTGCTGTGAGTCACATTAGAAACAAACATTGTTTATAAGTATTAAAAAATATTAAGATGTTATTTTTATTGATCAATATTTAAATCAAATCAAAATGTATTCAAAATCTGTGCCCTTAATAACATAATCTACCCATTTTGTTAAAAAATGCTTTAACTACAGTAAATTCAACAAAAAATCTAATTGATTCAGTGGGAATTAACAGAAGGTTGACGGCATTAAACCTAAGATTGCACCACCAGGAGTGAAACTGGTTATCATTAATAAGACTCATAACAGAACTGTCAAGCAAAATTCTATTTCAGTCATTTGAGATGCCCACCAGTGTCAGACAATCTGGCAGCTAGTAGAATTAATTTCAGCATAAAGCATTCCTGTTGTGCTTTGTATAAAATCGAATTTTGCTATTATTGCAACATTTTGGGGGTTTATTGATAGTGCTGTTTCTATACCTCACAATGCATGCAAACCCTATCAAGGTGGTCCAATAAAATGACCACATTTGAGGAAAATTCTTCTTACAGTTTTCAAAGAAACCAGAATTCAGTCCAGAAAATGTTTACTTTTCGTTGGTGGAAAACATTTGAAATGTAATGTTGGCCATAATGTAAAAGTGTCATCCTTTTGTCCCTTTGAAGGTGTTATAATTTCTTTGTATCAAGAATAAGGATGAGCTTTATGTTCAAGTCAAACTCATGTTCGACTCGAACATTGGCTGTTCACCAGTTTGCCGACCAGCGAACAAATTTGGGTGTTCGCGGCAAATTCGCGGGAAAAGTCTATGGGAGAAATCAAAAGTGCTAATTGTAAAGGCTTATATGCATGGTATTGTCATAAAAAAGTGTTTGGGGACCTGCGCTTGGGTGATAGGTCTAAAAGTGTGTAATGAAAGCAACCCTTTATGTGTGGAATGTCCTTGGTCTTGCTGCCCTCCTCAGAACAATGGGTGTCCTCGGAGCTGAAACATATAAAAAAAGGAAAGGAGGGTGCACCGACCTTGTGCATTACCAAAGATAATTTTAATAAAGGTAAAACAGCAATGATTATACTCACATACAAACATGGTATACAAGCTTAACAACGCAACAGCAATAGCGAGCAGTGTATCTATGGTCTGCAACTGGAACTGAAGATCTTTGAGGACCAGACAGTATTGCAGGGTGGCTTACACGTTTTGAGGGAGGACCCTCTTCCTCAGAGCCAAAGTGATGAATGACTGGCCTTGTCCAACTGTCTCTATATATACACACACGCACCTACCTACACACCCATATGATAGCAGATCCTGCATCCACACAGGCCCTACCTTTCCTGTGAACCAAGAGAAGGTGTATATCAGTAGCGAGTATCTCATGCCCACCTTTTCCATAGTGCAGTTTATGCGTGGGGGTATAGCATAGTGGCCTCATATCACATGTGGGGAGCAGTATGACAATCAAAAATCATATAAGTGAAGCTTTTTATTTACTGGATATTTGACAGTCTTAATGATGTAATCCAACCTGTTGGTATGGGGGTGTTTTTGCCTCTTCATGTGCATCATTCTAATGCTGATGGATGGCGCACTCCGTGTCTACCATGTGGCAGAAAGCTCCCAGCGACATGTCCATCACACTGGATGTGTGAAGCACACACCGCATTAGAACCAGGAAGTGCAAGTGTATTTGCGTTCCATCCGCTACTTCTGGTTGTCGCCACGTCACTTGCGGTCATTGTAGATTTTTGCTTATTAAAAATCTTACAAACATAATAAAAACATATTTATATATATATCTATACAAAATAAATAAAAATATATATAAACAAAAATAGCTTACATCAGCATAGAAACAGAAAATGGCTTTTTTTTTTTTGCCAGAAAAAACATAAAGGAAAACTAAATACACCAACCAAGACACATTTTCATATTATCACGATACAATTAAACAAAGCCCTAACCTCCACTTAAACACACCCTCAGGCTATGGAACGATTACACATGTATCCCATACATGCAGCCTTTTTTCAAAAATCTGATGTTATATAAAAATCTAGGGGACGTGAAAGGACAGAAAGAAAAGCCACACACCCAGAGACTGACAGACAGTAGCTACGGAGACCTGACATTTCTCCACGCCTTCGTCCAGGCCCCCGGCCACCAACTGTCCTTCTCAAGACCCTGAATCTTCCCAACCTCACCCAGAATATTGTGCACCACCACCTCGACAGGAAGGACTTTTTTCCAAATGAAAACCTGACACCGTGCATTTTATGTGAAGAAACAAACTACTAAGCCAACTAGAAAAAGTGTCTCAAAATCAAAATCTCAAAGGCCCCATATGACCACTCCGCATAACTCAAGCGTCAAAGGAAAGGGATACCCAGAGCCCCACCCACCCACTTATAAATTTCTACATTGAAGGGTCACTGAAGCAAGAAATAGTCCATTGTCTCTTCCACCTCACCACACTCCACTCTTGGACAACCATGGTTCTCTGCAGAGCGATGCTTCAGGTTGCCCTACACAAAGAGTCTGGCATGGAACGAGCGCCAGGCTAAATCTTAAAACTTTGAAGGGATTCTCTCTAGATTAAGCAAACACAGACCCTCCCTCATAATAGGGCCTGGGGAATCCCTCAAAGCCAGATTCAACAACCCTCCCCTCCAGGGCCTCCCTAGGAAGAGACTTAATTTCCTCTGCCATCACTCGCTACTGCCGAAGCATTTTCAGGCACAGAGAAACATAAACCAGGACTGAAGAAAACAAACCCACCCAGGTGATTTTTCTAGTTTGCAAAATTATGTTTCAAAAAAATCATAGAAATAAATACCACCGGGTTGACCATACCTAGGCCACCCATCCGCCTGGGAAGGTAGGTTACAGACCTCTTAACAAGATTCAGTTTGTTCCCCCATAACAGTTGGAAGAAACAGCTGTAGATCTTTGCATGGCATCAGGATCCAAATATACCCAGACATCTCTCCTGCTACACTAGACAGCAGACGCAGAATGAAGGAAGTTACTTCTATTCTGCAGACAGCAAGAATTCAATATCACGGGGGCTCCCATTCAAGCTCTCTGTGATGCACAATGGTTCAACATACACAGTATACAACATAAAAGAAGGAAAATAACTTCTGGTCAAGCTGGGCCTGCTTGAGCCAGAACCTTCAAATCGACCTCCTGCAACCCCCAGATTATCACCCATTTGGTCCACTCCTTCATCACTTCGCAATCAAAGACACCAAAGAAGATGGCGTCAATCCTTCCAGGATCAAGAAGCGTAACCTTCCACAAGGCTAATAGTTCCTTGTTTTTTTCTCCCAATTCGTTTTGCATCCCACCAGTTTTTATGTTGTAATTTCTACCACCAGATTGCCTGAAGTGTTCTTGACAGGCTGACTTTCTTCATTCCTTCTATAAGCCTGCCTTAACAATTATCTACCTGAGATTGAAGTGACAGCGATAATAAGGTCGCTTTGATTTATTTTGTCACCTTATCATCTACTTTGGATCAGGAACTGACTATGACCCCATATTTTAGAATTCAGCTCTGAACATGGCCTCTGTTCCTACATTGAAATATCTGGGTCATCTTGCAGTCAGTCAATCTATGGAGACTTGTGCCTTATACATACCATGAATAACTTCACCAACATTTTGGAAGCTCACGTCGAGCAACTCTAATGACTTTTTTTTTTCCACAGAAGTTCTCCATTATATTAACTTTGTTCTCTGATCATTCCATTTAGGACCTCTTAACCTACGTAATTCTTCCTACAGATTTTTTTTTTTTTGAGGTTCCAAACTTGTTCAGTTTCTGCTTGGTTATCAATCCCTACATAGGTTTAAAACACCTTAGTTATTTGTGTAGAATTTAGATTTTCTATATAAACAAAAAGCAGAACTCTGGGATTTTCAAAAAAAATTAGTACACCCCCCCCCCCCCCCCAAAACAACAGTTATTACATTATTACATTTGTAAAATTTCTTACCGTTTAAGAGATATGACTGATTTAATTTTCACTAAGTCAGTTTTATGATTAAAAAAAATGCAGCATCTTTTCTGGCAGGGAGGATCTCTTAGAACAGTGATTTGCATCATATCCTCCTCTCTCTCTCTAACTGTAATCAGCCATGAATACTTGGGATGGGAGTGAATGGTGGAGGTACACTAGGCTTGTACATGTAAATGTGAACTCGCCCACTTCAACATAAATCACAGCCCTCATTCTAAAGCCAGCAAGCCATACATAACACATGGTATGGTAGGTTACAACCTTATAAATGCAAAGCATTTTAACATAAATGTATATTAATATAATATTAATTTAATGCATTTAATAAATACATTTTAATTAAATTAATGCATTTAATGCATTTAATATAAATGCAAACCAGTGCAGCTTATCAGTGTCCACCAGTGCCGAATGTCAGGGACCACCAGTGCCAAATGTCAGGGACCACCAGTCATGGACCACCAGTGCCAAATGTCAGGGACCACCAGTGATGCTTGTCAGGGACCACCATGTCAGGGACCACCAGTGCCAAATGTCAGGGACCACCATGTCAGGGACCACTAGTGCCGCTTGTTAGGGACCAACAGTGCCTCTTGTGAGGGACCACAGTGTCAGGGACCACCAGTGCCGCTTGTGAGGGACCACCAGTGCCGCTTGTGAGGGACCACCCACCGTGTCAGGGACCACCAGTGCCGCTTGTCAGGGACCACCATGTCAGAAACCACCAATGCTGAATATCAGGGATCACCAGTGCTGCATGTCAGGGACCACCAGTGCAGCATGTCATGGACCACCATGTCAGGGTCCACCATGTCAGGGACCACCAGTGCCGAATGTCAGGGACCACCATGTCAGGGAGCACCAGTGCCAAATGTCAGGGACCACTATGTCAGGGACCACCAGTGCAGCTTGTCAGGGACCACTATGTCAGGGACCACCATGTCACCACCCTTGTCAGAAACCACCATGTGACCTCACCTACTATGAACCAAATTTTGTCCGGAGTTCTGCTTTAATAATTCTATTTTGCTTGACACACCTGCCGTCGCTGGTTTGTTCCCCTACTTGCTCTCGGAACCTGGTGCCACCCCTTCAAACATTGGGATGGCACTCCGGGCTTGGATGGTAGGTTCAGGACTTTTATGTCCTCTTGTTCATTATGCATGGTCAAGCCACATGTTGTCACTTGACCCCCTTATTTTTCATTTTTAGTATTTTGCCCTTAAGGCATGGATTATATATAAGTTACTCATTGGAAGACCCAAGTCACCATCTCATTCCCTTCTACCTATATTTTAATTTTTATTATTATTAACGATTTATATAGAGCCAACAGTTTACAGGGGGACAGCACAATTACAGTACAGTTCAATACAGAAGGGACAGGAGGGTCCTGCTCGTAGAGCTTACATTCTAAAGAGAGAGGGTGGTGGTACAAAAGGTAATAGATGCAGGAATGATTTAATGGGGTTGTTAGGTGGGATAGGCTTCCCTGAATAAGTGAGTTTTCAGGGATCTCCTAAAGGTGGACAGGTTAGGGGCTGATCGGAAATACCGGGGCAGGGAATTCCCGAGGATGGGAGAGGCTCTGGAGAAGTCCTGAAGATGAGCATAAGAGGAGGTAACAAGGGAGCTAGAGAGCAGGAGGTCCTAGGAGTAGCAGAGGGGACGATTTGGGCAATATCTACAAATGAGGTTGGTGATGTAGCGGGGGGCGATGTTGTCGATGGCCTTGTATGTTATGGTTAGAATTTTGAATATTATACGGTTGGGTAGGGGAAGCCAGTAAAGGGTTTGGCAGAGTGGAGCAGCAGTCACAAATTGGTTAGTGAGGTGTATTAGTCTAGCAGCAGCATTCATAATAGACTGAAGGGGGATAGTCTGCGTAATGGTAGGCCATTAAGGAGAGAGTTGCAGTAGTCAAGGGGGGAAATAATCAAGGAGTGAATAAGTTGCTTTGTGGTGTCATTAGTCAGGAAGGGTCAAATTCTGGAGATGTTTGCGGAGGTTAAGTCGGCAGGATTTAGCCAGTGATTGGATGTGGGGGCTGAAGGAGAGGTCAGAGTCAAGGATTATACCCAGCACCATGGCATGTGTGGAGGAACCAATGGTTGTGCTGTTGATCTTAATGGTAAATTCATGGGGGGGGGGCCGGGAAGGAGGAAATATTACAAGCTCAGTTTTAGAAAGATTGAGTTTGAGAAAGTGGTGTGACATCCATACCGAGATGTCATTCAGTAAGTTTGAGATCCGTGAGAAGATCGAGGGGGTGAGTTAAGGAGTGGAGAGATAGATCTGGGTGTCATCGGCGTAGAGGTGGTATAGAGGTATAGGTAGAGGTATAGAGCGAGAATAGGAGGGGCCCAAGTATTGAGTGTGGTGTTGGACCTGATGTGTTGGGTAGGGGAGGAAGTTGAATGCTGGATATCTCCTTGTGAATGGTGTCGATTTTGCTTTTGAAATGGTTGGCAATCTGTTGAGCGGTAAGCATGTTGGTGGGTGGGGGCAGTGGGGGGTGAAGTAAGGAATTAAGGGTAGAAAAGAGTTGACAAGGTTTGGATGAGAGGGTTTTGATGAAAGTGTTGTAGTAGGTTTGTTTAGCAGTGTGGAGGCAGGAGTTGTATTTGAGAAGGGCAGATTTGTAGAGGGTAAAGTCTTGCAAGGACTTAGATTTATGGTAAGCTTGCTCAAGAGCACGGGTGCATCTTTTGAGACTTTTGGTGTCATCTGTTTGCCAGGGTTGAGGTAGATGGGACCTGCTTCTGCGTGTAGAAAGAGGAGCAAGTACGTCTATGGAGGATGAGAGCGTGTTGTTGTAGATGGAAGTGGTTAGGTCTGGGCAGGACAGGGGTGCAATTTTGTCTTAAAGGCCATCAGTAGCAGAATGAAGAAGGGAAATGTTGAGGTTGCAAAGGGTTCTGCGGGTAGTGGTTCGTGGGTTGGCAGCATGGGAGGTAGGAGACAAGAAGAGTGTGAAACGGATAAGGTTGTGATCAGAGAGAGGTTGCAGGGAGTGCAGCAATGGGAAAATACGATGGGTCGAGAGTATTGCCGTTGGAGTGAGTGGTGGTTTGTGTCCATTGTGTTAGGTTAAAAGAGGAGGTTAGGTTGAGCAGTTGAGAAGTGGTAGCAGTATTAACATTGATTGGAATGTTAAAGTCACCTAAGATGATGGTAGGTACTTCAGAGGAGAGAAAGTAGGGTAGCCATGCAGAGAAGTCATCCAGAAAGTGTGACACTGGTCCAGGAGGCCGATAAATGACTGCGACCCTCAGACAAGCTGGAGAGAAAAGACGAATGCAGTGCACTTCGAAAGAGCAGAGGGAAAGAGAGGGAGGTGTGGGAAGAACCTGGAAGGTGCATTGTGGGGAGAGGAGAAGTCTGACACCACCTCCTTTATTTTATAACTTTAAAATACTACAATTTATTCATACAATGTTGTTTACTGGTACAATTTATTTTGCTACAACGCGTATTTGATTCTTGTCATGGTGGTGTAAGTTCTATATTGAGTATTGTATTTTCCCTTTATTAATGGGTCTTAAAATATTTACACACAGTGTTTAAGGATTTGATTCTCCACATAAACTTAAAAAATCCTTCCGTTATTATAAGAGATTGGGAGCGGACATAATCATTTTACAACAAACCAATTTTTCACCCAAAATATTTCGAAAAAAACTTACAGCCAGTTCCATTATACTACTTTTTCTACCAAATCCCATGGTGTTGCTATTTTTATTCGCAACTCTATAATTTTCGACATCCAAAATATATATATAGATGCTGACAGCCACTTCATAATTTTAAAGGATACTATAAACGGTCGCTCACTGACAATTGCCTCAGTATACGCCCGAACAATTCAAAATCCTCTTTTTACAAGGTTATTTGAAAACACTAGACTGCTACAACTCTCCACACATACTATTGGGAGGTGATTTCAACTTGGCTGCACACCCAGCTCTTGACAGAAGCAGGGTGGCCCCTTTGTCAAAAGCTTATTCTAAATCAATCAATCTCTTAACAAATTTCAATTGATAGATTCTCAAGCTCATAACACTGGGGTGAAGGCATATACCCATTACTCTCATCTACATGATTGTTATGCCCGCTTGGACTACATATTTAGCACTCAAATACTTTTAGCCAACTCCTCCAAAGCACACATTTACTCATGCCCATGGTCTGATCACCATATTGTTTCCTTTGACACCTCCCATATAGGTCTAGTCCCTACCCCATTTAGTTGGCACTTGAATAACTCTCTATTAACAGACCCCTCCACCCTTCAACAGATATCTACACATATTGAAGAATACTCCCACAATACAACAGATGATATTCTCCCCACCTCACTCGGCCCACAAAGCCGTATTGAGAGGACACTTAATTAACATAGCAGCAGCCACAAACAAAGCCAGACTTACAGATATTAAATGCCTTATGAGAGACCTTGATAATCTATACAACAAACTAAATCAATCACCTTATCAAAAGATTTCACTCAACAAATCCAAAACAAGCGCCAAGCATTAGACACAATTTTATCAGCCAACACTGAAAAATCCCTTAGATTTTCCAAAGCAAAATTCTTGCTACATGGCAACTCCACTTCCTCAATGGTCACGAGGAAACTAAATCAAGAATATAAACCACCCCATGTTTATAAATTACTTGATCAGAGAAGTAATTTGGTCACTCACCCTCACAAGGTTCTAGATATATTTTCACCTTTTTTTATAAAAATCTCCTCTCAGGACCACAAACTCATCCTCAAACACCTTCACTTAATTGGCTGGACGGTTTGCAACTTTCAACTCTATCCAGCCAACAAATTGTCTCCCTTAATGAACCTTGTACTCTCCTTGAAATAACTAAAATTATCAAATCTCTTAAAACATCCACTGGCCCAGGCCCTGATGGTTTCACTACCTCATAATACAAAAAACTAACCAAATTATTCAACCATATCTTATACCATATCTTACTTCCCTGATGAAATGCTTTTAGCTAATCTATCCCTACTACCAAAACCACATAAAGACCATACCCTCCCATTTTTTTTTGCCCCATTTTAGTTCTTAATAAGGATTTTAAATCTTTGGTAGAATGTTGGAAGATAGACTGGCGGCGGTTGTCATGACCTTGATTCATACAGACCAAACTGGCTTCATCCCAGGCAGACAAAATAGTAGACAATATTAGGATGGTTGCAAACATCCTTCAAGATGCCAATATTCATTCTCGCTCAGTTTGTCTGCTTAGCCTCGACATCCACAAGGCCTTTGACAGTGTGAACTGGTCTTATCTCAATTATTTACTCCCCAAATTTGGTATCTCAGATAAATTCATACATGGCTTTAACGTCCTTTACCATTCCCCCCAAACAAGAATTAAACTTCCAGGCAATAACTCTGCATTATTCCCCTTGAGTAGAAGCTAGACAGGAAGAGGGGGGATCTCACCGCTCCAAGAACACAAACAGAGGGTGAACCTCTCTCTCGGTTTGGAAGCCGTAGTGCTGGCAATTGCTAGTAGCAATGAACAGGAACAAACTCTGGACTGCCGCACTCTTGAAGAAAACGCCTTTCTTTATTTTAAAAAATTCACATCGAAAAACAAAGAACATAGCAGACAAAAGAGCTAATGTTTCGCACTAGCAGTAGTGCTTATTCATAGCTGACAATCACAACACAGGAAATCAATTAAATACTCTCTCTGGTTAAACCCATGTGACTGAATAATTAAGAGGTAAATAGACTACTCAATGGGTGCAAATGTTAAAAAAAATCCATGATAATTAGCTATCTCAGGTAGACACCCATTTAGTGCCATAACTATCTCTCATTCCCAAATGTGATTGAAAAGGGATGAACGTGAATCGATACTAAGAATTAAAAAAATATATGCAAAATACAAATGCAAAAGTGTGCTACAAGAAAGGAAATAGTGACATTGTGGCATAAAGTGCTGCAACTGTAAACAAAATGTGTTCAAACCAGTGTCAGAAACTGGATGTGTACATAATTGTTTTCCTATAAATATAAGAAGTAAAATATGTATATAATAAATGTGCAATTTATATGTGTAGTCATAACCACATATAAATGTGGCTATAAAACAAATGGCCAAGTGGAGCCAAAATCGATAGATAAAAAAAAAATGTTAATTCATGAAAATAATATATGAATAATTAACTAATAAAATTTGAGGGAAGGATGTGAAAATATATGTATTTATATGGATCAAAGTAAGAAAAAACGTGAATAGACCCATAACAACATAGACGTGTATGTATTGTGAAATGCCACTATATACAGACACATATATATACTATCCCCATTATAAGCTAATATATATTTATCCTTTAATATTTAATGTTTACTGTTAAATTGTTAGAATGTTAAACCTCTTCTCATGCATATTAGCATTAATATATAACCGGACACCGTCTGTAATCTCAGTGATACTAAAAAGTATCATAAATATGTAACAATGTGTCTATCCTTATGCATGAGAAGCAAACATTTAAAACCACTTATATTTGATGTCATAATTCAATAACATAAATCCTGTAAACATATAAACAAATACACATAAAACGTTTTACATTTAAAATCTGCGGAAAGATTAACTAAGCACTAGTAAACTCCAAAGTCCATTGGGTTATATATAAATAGAGCACATTGTTTTGTAAAGATAGATAAACAATAATCATTTGTAAAATCTCTCTCTCTCTCTCTCTCTCTCCCTCTCTCTCATATTCACAATGTTTAGATCCTCATTATAATATAGATACAAATTCTAAATTTACAGCAGAACCCTTACTTTCCATGATGTTATAACCTCCCCCCAAGAGGCCTATAGAGGCTAGACAGGGGTGCCCTCTATCCCCACTACTATTCGCATTGTCGATCGAGCCCCTTGCAAATGCGATAAGAAACAATATAAATATTAAAGGATACACCAAAGTCCCTAGAGAATTTAAATTGAGCTTATATGCAGACGATGCTCTATTACTTTTATCAGATCCACTCGTCTCCTTACCCAACCTCATGGCCGAACTTAACAGTTTTAATAAGCTCTCTGGTCTGGGAATTAACATAAATAAATGATCGGCTCTACCAGGGGCGGACTGACAACTCATGGGGCCCCCAGGCAATCAGAGATTATGGGGCCACACAGTATACAATCACACAGTATACACATACATGTACACACAGTATACACAGACATGTTTCTATTGGCTGAGAAGGTACTGGAGAGGTGGGGCAGCTATAATCTCTGGACGAAAAGGATGTCGGTAAGGGACATTTCAGAAACAGATGTAAAAAAAAAACAGATTTTTACATACTGTCCCTGGTTTTGCTTAGGCTGGCAACCCTGATGGGACCCCCTAGTGGCCTGGGGCCCTCGGGCAGTGCCCGAGTGGTCGAATGGTCAGTCCGCCCCTGGGTTCTACTAACTTCTCCCCTGTTATGACTTCCTTATTGCATGAGAAATTCTCATTCAGATGGTGTTCCCATTCATTCAGCTATCTAGGCATCCATATCACTTCCTCTTATTACTCACTATACAAAACTAAGTACCCCTCACTCTTCACATATATAATATAAGCTCATTATTGAAAATATGGTCTTCATACCACATATCCATTCTTGGTAGAATCTGTGCTATTAAAATGACAATTCTCCCTAAACTTCCTTAGTATTTCCGAGCTCTTCCTATTAATATCTCCAAAACCAGATTAGAAGCTCTACAAAGAGAAATCAATAAATGTTTTTAATCAGATAAAAAACCTAGATGTAGCTATTCCTTAATGCATAGACCTCAATCTAAAGGCAGACTTGGCCTTCCAAACATATGGCTCTACTTCCTTGCGGACAGATTTACACACCTGGCCCAATGGTTCGCCCCTATCAATAACATCCCTTGGATCTCCTTTGAGTCTATCTCAATTTCCCCTCTATACCTACAAGGTCTTCTATGGTCTGGTATAAACTCCCACTGCAAGATCCTCAATCAGAACACAATAGTTGCTCATTCTTTTCAACTATGGCTCCGATAAAAAGATACCATTAAACTATCATCTGACGTCCCACCACTGGCCTCATTTCGGGGGGACCCTAGATTTACACAGGCATACAAAGATAATAGTCCATTTACACTAAGGCTAAACAACAACCTGACCACCCTAAGATCCATAGTGATTAATATGAAATTTCCCTCCTTTGAATCTCTCAAATCTAAATATAAATTTCCTCCTTCAGAATTCTCCCATTATTTACAACTTAAACATTTTTTTGCAGAACATTATTCATTAATCCTACAATCCCTGCACACACTATTTGAACACATATGTATAATGTCCCCGAGAGACAGAGGTTTGATTTCTCAATTATATAGTTATCTCAATAGACTTTTCCTACCTGAAAAATCCAGGCCAATGCTACATTGCGAAGCAGAACTAGAATGCTCTATTACTATAGAGAGATGGGAAAAAATGATAGAGAACCTTCACAAAAGTAATCGTGCAATTTAATTTAAAGACAAACAAGATATTTGGGGGGTACACCCTAAAAGATGCACTAAAGATGGTGCAGCCATAAGACCATAAAACAGAAAAAAATATTACAGCGCACACATGCAAAAGACATTTACCTTCTGCACGGCTATTTAAAACACCTGAACATTTTCAAAAATATGGGGATTTGGTCACACCATATTGCTATATGGTGCTTAAGCCAGCTTACTGCAACAAAGTACCCCATTGTTAGCTGGTCCTATGCTATCCATAGAATGAGAGATCTCAGTACTGTCAACCAGGCCTACAACCGACTTAAATGCTCTACCTTGTTTGCAATTCTGGTAAGGGTCAGGCAAGTGAAATTTCCTATAATCTCTTTCCAGAACCAAAGAGGCATGCCTGTCATATTGACACTCCCTGAGCAAGAGTTTAACCTCAGAGATTATTCCCAGATCTCTTTTATTCGAGACAAGCCTATCAAGCTTCCTCCACAGACGCTGGTAGGGGACATACTTATCAAGCTGTTTATTTCTTCATGTAAAGAATGAATGTAAAGAATGAATGGGTGGAGCTACTAAGCTCATAGGCTAACCTGTGTGCTCAGGCAGAACATTCCGCAGTCCACATAAATGCTGAATACATGAGGTTCATTGAGTGCGTCATAGAGAGGGAAATAGCAACCAAGACTACATCAGTCTCGGAATCCATCGATTGGGTATATTAATAAAGTTATTTGAGTTACTGAAAAAAGGAATAAGAATAGATAGAAAATACCAGGAACCCACCTAAAAAATCCTTACTTGAAAGTTTGGCTTTAATATTATTGAGGGCATTCAGGAAAATGCTCATGACTACCAAACAGGAGGAAGCCCATATTTAAATCTGAGAAAATATGTATAGGAAAAAAAAAGTGGGTTTTTTAGTTTATCCGAAAAATACCAAACAGATATAAACCACCATCAAGAGCTGAGAGCGATCACCATAAGCCCCAAACATATATTTACCTATATAGAAGGTTTCAATCCACTCATATGCCAGCCAGGATAGAATCTATCCAAGTGTATGGAGGTCAGAGTGAGGTATAAGAACCCCTTAAAAATGAAATAGATGAGGCAATTTAGTGATCAATTCTCAGGATAAAGAATGGTAAACCATATCTGTAAGTCCTTCTTACCTTAACAAAGCGTTATTTCAGGAGAAATACCTCCACTGAGCTGCACATCTAAACAGCCCAAACAATCCCCTTATATAACCCTCTCCACCGCTGTTTTGGCGCCAAACAGTCAGGTGAGGACAACTAGCGTCACAGCAGGTGCGCCAGCACACAGGAAGTGACAGCGGCGGAACCGGAAGTGATTCTTACAACAGGAAGCCAAAAACTGACCTCTATGCTGAAGACACTCAGGACAGCCGAAAGATGAAATGCCAGAACCGGAAAATCTGAATCCAAAGTTCGCCTCATCACCACTTTTGTTGGTGAACATAAAAAAGTGCGCCATATTTTTGAGAAATATTGGCATCTTCTTTCGACATACGATGTACTCTCAAAATATGTGGGTGCTTATCCACAGATAACCTATCGTAAATCTACTTCATTAAAAGATAGACTAGTTCACAGTTCATTTAACATTAAGAACCAAGACACATCGAAAAGGTACTTCTCCCTGTGGAAAATGTGAATTTTGTGAGTTGTTAATCAATTCTACTGAAATTATTTTGCCTACTGGTCAAATCTTTAAGCCAAATTTTTATGCAACATGTAAGACTATTGGGGTTGTTTACCTCATGACATGTACTTGTCAGGCTTTTTATGTCGGTAAAACTAAAAGACCTTTTTTTCACAGAATTAGAGACCATGTCTCCCTTATTAAAAAGAAAAAAAAGATGGAGACCCCCATTAGTCGACACATGGGACTCTATCACTCATTTGATATATCACAAATGAAGTTTTTTGCGCTAGAATTTGTACCAGACTTTGATCGTGGAGGCGACATTGATAAAACTCTATTACAGAGGGAATCAAAATGGATTCATAACCTTAGAGCCACTGTCCATCCAGGTTTGAATGAATCTCTGAGCTTCAAACCCTTCTTATAGGGTTAGGTCGCCATTGTCAAAAAAACTTTTGTGAGATTTTTTCTTCTCATTTAAATTAATGTAATTATTATTGTGTTCAGTTTGTTTATATTCTTTTTTGGGTTTATTATTATTCTTCAATGTTCATCATGTATTTGGATCAGTGTTGTGTGTGCTGACCACTGATGTGCTCAGGTCGAATTTGTTCTGCTATATCCACAACTTCAATGTGTCAACCATACTTCTTTATCAGTGGCCATATATAGGCGATTGTTTCTTTAAAGAGCAATATTTGCTGCTTTATACAAATACTTTTGAAGTTTTAAATGTTTTGAAATGGGGATGAGTGCTTCATATGGACACCCAAGGCGTCCTTGAGAGCCTTTTGACTCTTTGAGTCTTTTGAGTCACTTCAGGGTTAAACGCCTCGCCAAAAAACTACAGCCGTTCTTTGTTGCATATTTATATATGTTCTGGGAAATAGGGTGGTGAAAAGGGCATGCCTTGTGACCTTTAACAAACATAAACACCGTCCGAATTCAGTTTTAGGGTTTATTCTTTCCCTTAAACTTTATTGAATTGACATCTCTTTGTCAGTGCTTTTTCCTTTAATTTCTTTTCCCCCCTTTGCTGACAGTTTTCCGGTTCTGGCATTTCATCTTTGGGCTGTCCTGAGTGTCTTCAGCATAGAGGTCAGTTTTTGGCTTCCTGTTGTAAGAATCACTTCCGGTTCCGCCGCTGTCACTTCCTGTGCGCTGGCGCGTCTCCTGTGAAGCTATTTGTCCTCACCTGACTGTTTGGCACCAAAATTTGGCGCCAAAACAGCGGTGGAGAGGGTTATATGAGGGGATTGTTTGGGCTGTTTAGATGTGCAGCTCAGTGGAGGTTTTTCTCCTGAAATAACGCTTTGTTAAGGTAAGAAGGACTTACAGATATGGTTTATCATTCTTTATCCTGAGAATTGATCACTAAATTGCCTCATCTATTTCATTTTTAAGGGGTTCTTATACCTCACTCTGACCTCCTTACACTTGGATAGATTCTATCCTGGCTGGCATATGAGTGGATTGAAACCTTCTATTTAGGTAAATATATGTTTGGGGCTTATGGTGATCGCTCTCAGCTCTTGATGGTGGTTTATATCTGTTTGGTATTTTTCGGATAAACTAAAAAACCCACTTTTTTTTTTTTTCCTATACATATTTTCTCAGATTTAAATATGGGCTTCCTCCTGTTTGGTAGTCATGAGCATTTTCCTGAATGCCCTCAATAATATTAAAGCCAAACTTTCAAGTAAGGATTTTTTAGGTGGGTTCCTGGTATTTTCTATCTATTCTTATTCCTTTTTTCAAAGTAACTTAAATAACTTTATTAATATACCCAATAGATGGATTCCGAGACTGATGTAGTCTTGGTTGCTATTTCCCTCTCTATGACGCACTCAATGAACCTCATGTATTCAGCATTTATGTGGACTGCGGGATGTTCTGCCTGAGCACACAGGTTAGCCTATGAGCTTAGTAGCTCCACCCACTCATTCTTTACATGATGTCCATTTCATATTAGGTTATTAGCTTGTGTTAATTATGTGTGTATAGTTTTTGATTCTATTTCTTTCATTTCAGTGAATATTGTATGACATTGTTCAGTTCTCCTGAGGAAGCCCAAATTTGGGTGAAACATGTTGAGAAACACAAAACGTTGCCAATCCTCATCTCTATTCAGTGATGTAATGTTTTTAAATGTTATCACAGACATATGATGTCAAAAATGTTATATTATGATTCTTTTCAATAAATTATTTTATACTTTACTTTTTGTCTACTGCGCCCTAAAAGTCACAATATTTGGTTATCCAACAAAATTTTGACTTTATCTAAGGGATGAGGCGCTATACTTTAGTTTCAGCAACTCAGCTCATCTTTTAAAAAATCAACCAGACCTGCCTCTCTGTAAAAAAAAAAAAAATAGCTCCGGTACCTTTCCTGTCCTTAGTCCTAGTGAAGTTGTTGAAATCACCACTGAAGACAACTTGCTGGGCTGTAAAAAGAAAAGACTTGATCTTCATGAAGAGGCATTTCCTGTCCCATTTTGACTGGGGCCCATAGATGTTGATCAGGCGCAGGTCCTGCCCCCCCTTCCTGGAGACGTCTAAGACCATGTAACTCCCCATTTCTACCTCAATAATCCGCCAACAGTTTAAAATGTCAGAAAAAAGTACAGCAACTCCAGTGTAAGGCTTGGCTGCAAGAGACCAGAAGGAGGGGCCAGATGAATATCGGCCAAGCTAGACAACTGGGTCTCTTGCAAAAAGAAAATATCAGCATCAAACCTACTGAGCAAAAATAAGGCCATGTTACGAGCACTTACTGATTTTATGCTGGCGACATTAATAGTTGCCACCTTCAAAGGAGTGGGAACCGCCATCAGGATGATTGTGGTATATGTTTCTTAGCCTGCTTACCCCCTCTCTACTTGGAGACCCTACACGCTTCAATGTCCTCTGTGATTCCTCCTCCATGGAAATCATGAAATCATCAAATGTAGAACCCTCTACCTCTGAAAGCACTTTAAACGTGTTGGACACCTCCACCATCCCAGGCTCAGGTACAGGTGCATCCTTCTTGTTAGACATATGCAATTCATTTAGTTCCAAATAATTTTTTTAACCACTTCCCGCCCGGTCAATAGCAAATTGACGTCCGGGAAGTGGTTTCGTTATCCTGACTGGGCGTCATATGACGTCCTTCAGGATAACAGCCGCCGTGCGCCCGTGGGGCGCGCATCGCGGCGATCGGTGGAGCGGTGTGTCAGTCTGACACACCGCTACACTGATCTCGGTAAAGAGCCTCCGGCGGAGGCTCTTTACCACGTGATCAGCCGTGTCCAATCACGGCTGATCACGATGTACACAGGAAGAGCCGTTGATCGGCTTTTCCTCACTCGCGTCTGATAGACGCGAGTAGAGAAGAGCCGATCGGCGGCTCTCCTGACAGGGGGGGTATGCGCTGATTGTTTATCAGCGCAGCCCCCCCTCAGATGCCCACACTAGACCACCGGGGAAGCCCCCAGGACCACCAGGGAAGCCCCCAATACCACCAGGGAAGCCCCCAGCATGTGGATGGCCAGGTACATCCCCCATGGCCATCCACATGTTAAAAAAAAATGCCAAAAATATGCCAATCAGTGCCCACAGATGGGCACATCATATTTAATAAAAAAAAAAGTTAAAAAAAGGGATGCCCAGCAATGCCACCCATCAGTGTCATCAGTGCCACTCATCAGCGTCCATCAGTGCCACCTATCAGTGCCCATCCGTGCCCACCCATGCCCACCTATCAGTGCCCATCCATGCCACCTATCATTGCCACCTATATGTGTGCATCAGTGCCGCCTATGAGTGCCCGTCAGTGCCGCCTATGAGTGCCCATCAGTGCCACCTGAGTGCCCATCAGTGCCGCATACCAGTGCCACCTATCAATGCCCATCAGTGCCACCTATCAGTGCCCATCAGTGCCGCCTATCAGTGCCCATCATCAGTGCCACCTCATCGGTGCCCCCTAATTGGTGCCACCTCATCGGTGCCCATCAGTGCCGCCTTATCAGTGCCCATCAGTGCCGCCTTATCAGTGCCCATTAGTGCCGCCTTATCAGTGCCCGTCATTGAAGAAGAAAACGCACTTATTTACAAAAAAAATTAACAGTGACAAAGAAAAACTTCAGGAGAAGTGATTTTAATAATGCTTAAATTGAAACAATAAAAGTGTACTATTCCTTTAAATTTCGTACCTGGGGGGTGTCTATAGTATGCATGTAAAGGGGCGCATGTTTCCTGTGCTTAGAACTGTCCCTGCAAAAAGTGTCATTTTTGCAGGAAAGAAAGCTATTTAAAATCCATCGCGGCTAATGTGAAGTGACGGCTCCCGTAACACAGAGAACAGTCATTCATTGAAAGTCATTCATAAAAAAAAAAGTCATTGATAAAAAATAAAATTAAAAAAAAAAAAAAAGCGTGGGGGTCCCCCCAAATTCAATAACCAGGCTCTTCAGGTCTGGGATGGATATTAAGGGGGACCCCAGCCAAAAAAAAAAAAATATGGCGTAGGTTCCCCCTCAAAATCCATACCAGACCCTTATCCGAGCACGCAACCTGGCAGGCCGCAGGAAAAGATGGGGGTACGAGAGCGCCCCCCCTCCCGCCTGAACCGTACCAGGCCACATGCCCTCAACATTGGGAGGATGCTTTGGGGTCTGAGACCCCCAAAGCACCTTGTCCCCATGTTGATGAGGACAAGGGCCTCTTCCCCACAACCCTGGCCGGTGGTTGTGGGGGTCTGGGGGCGGGGGGCTTATCGGAATCTGGAAGCCCCCTTTAACAAGGGGACCCCCAGATCCCTCCCCCCCCCTGTGTGAAATGGTAAGGGGGTACAAAAGTACCCCTACCATTTCACCAAAAAAAGTGTCAAAAATTGTAAAAATGACAGGAGACGGTCTTTGACAATTCCTTTATTAAAATCTTCTTTCTTCTTTCTTCATCCTTCGGTTTCTTCATCTTCTCCTTCCGTCATCTTCTTCCATCTTCTTCCATTTTCTTCTTCCTCCGATCCAGTTCTTCTTGCGCTGGTCTTCTCGTCCGGCATCTTCTTCCATGGCGTCGGCATCTGTTCTTCTGTCGGGCCGCTCCTCGCAATCGGAGGCTCCCGCTGTGTGAGGCTTCGCTCCGTCTGACAGGTCTTTTATAACGGAGGGCACCTGGTGACCCCGCCCCCTCTGACGTCATGGGGAAAGCCATAGGGAATTCCCCATGACGTCCCCGTGCGTCAGAGGGGGCGGGGTCACCAGGTGCCCTCCATTATAAAAGACCTGTCAGAGGCAGCGAAGCCTCACACAGCGGGAGCCTCCCATTGCAAGGAGTGGCCCAAGAAGAGACACCGACACCGACGTCGACACCATGGAAGAAGATGCCGGACGAGAAGACCAGCGCAAGAAGAAGTGGATTGAAGGAAGAAGATGATGGAAGAAGAAGATGGAACAAGATGCCGGAAGGAGAAGATGAAGAAACCGAAGGATGAAGAAAGGAAGACCAGAAGAAAGAAGATTTTAATAAAGGAATTGTCAAAGACCGCCTCCTGTAATTTTTACAATTTTTGACACTTTTTTGGTAAAATGGTAGGGGTACCCCTTACCATTTCACAAAGGGGGGGCGGGATCTGGGGGTCCCCTTGTTAAAGGAGGCTTCCAGATTCCGATAAGCCCCCCGCCTGCAGACCCCCACAACCACCGGCCAGGGTTGTGGGGAAGAGGCCCTTGTCCTCATCAACATGGGACAAGGTGCTTTGGGGGTCTCAGACCCCCAAAGCATCCTCCCAATGTTAAGGGCATGTGGCCTGGTACGGTTCAGGCGGGAGGGGGGCCGCTCTCGTCCCCCCTCTTTTCCTGCGGCCTGCCAGGTTGCGTGCTCGGATAAGGGTCTGGTATGGATTTTGAGGGGGACCCCACGCCATTTTTTTTTGGCTGGGGTTCCCCTTAAAATCCATCCCAGACCTCAAGGGTCTGGTATGGATTTTGAGGGGGACCCTACGCCATTTTTTTTTTTTTTTTGGCTGGGGTCCCCTTAATATCCATCCCAGACCTGAAGGGCCTGGTTATTGAATTTGGGGGGACCCCCGCGCTTTTTTTTTTTTTTATCAATGAATGACAGTTCTCTGTGTTACGGGAGCCATAAATTCATTAGCCGCGAGTGCTTTTAGATAGCTTTTTTCCTGCAAAAATGACACTTTTTGCAGGGACAGTTCTAAGCACAGGAAACCTGCCCCCCTTCACAGGCAACCTATAGACGCCCCCCAGATGTGATACTGCAATGCTGTACTAACAGCATGAACACACAAATCCCCATAAATAAAGCACATATTGTCAGCAGTCAGCAGCACACTGACACGCTGACACTGAAACACAATATGCGAGGCCGCCGCCGCTGTGATTGGCCAAGCATGCGGGGTCACAGTGCATGCTTGGCCAATCATCAGCCAGCATTGCACTGCGACTGGCGCAATGCATTGCGGGCCGCTCGCATCACACGAATTTGATGTGAGCGGCCCAAATAGTTCTGGGCTCGCCGAACGGGCGAACGCCCGATGTTCGATTCGAACATGGGTTTGAATCGAATACCGGGCCCATCCCTAGTCCTGACAGCAAGGCTACCTCCACTTCTAGTCTACTATCACCCACAACATCATCCACCCCACTCCCTCCACTCACCACAACAGTCCCCCCACCCTTCACCCCAGAACCCCCACCATCATTCACTCCATCCCCTGGCGCCTTACTTCCTCCAGACGAAGGGGAGTGGAGGTCGGTGCAACCATACACACTGGTCCAGCTTCCTCCACAGCCCCCACTACCTCTGGGGGCACAACACAAGGGGGTGACACAACATTGGATGGACCATCAGACACTAATTTCACTGAGACAACAGGGACAGAGACATCGGGATCCTCTGCCTCCTCCATGTCCAGACAAAAAATTTCTTCCAAAGCAGACTAATTATGTAAGGCCTCAGGGCACTGGTGGTACACATGCCCAAACTTATCACAAAGATTGCATTTTATCTTATTGCAACCCTTAGCCAGATGCCCCAGGTCCTGACACAAAGAGCACTTAATCTATAAACATGAGGAGGCGAAATGGCCAAGAGAACTGCACTTGTTACAGAGTTTGGGCTGTCCAGGGCAAAACACAACAATCCTATTCTTCCCAATGAAGGCAGAGGAGGGCAGATGCTTGACCACATTCACATACACATGCAACCTTATCTGCACCAATCACTCGCCTGTCCATATGCCCCTGTTATCCACAATCTTCTTCAATGGGGTCAGAAGTTCCCCATATCCCCTCAGCCAGACTGACAGGTCAGCAGAAGGAATTGATTAATTTCTTACCAGGATGGTGACATACTTCACAAGCAAGAGGTTGGGGTGAGACAAGTTTTAGGACAAGCCTCTACCCCTATACAAATGTTCATTCTTCTCCCAAAACACATTGAGAGACTCAGGGCAGACAAAGGACAGATCATACCCAGAGGAGCCTATCAGACAGATCAGAGCAAATATGTCACCCACCTTGAAACCCATCGCCAAAATCTTGTCCACACTCAACCTCCTGACTGGGGGGCACCCCCACCTTCCCACCTGAGCAGCACTACATTCTGCCACCTGAAAGAAAGGGGTGCAGATGGCAGACCTGTAACAGACCTTCTTCCTGAGCTGCCCCTGAATGTGACTCCCTCATCCAAGCCAGAGCCCCAGCATAGGTTTTTACCTGCAGGATTAGAAGCTCCAGACCTCAAAGCTGCACCCTGATGATTGTTTGCAGGAGCCTCAGAACCCCCGCTCTACAAATCTCCATTAGAGGCAGCAGCAGCTGTCACTCCATCCAACAACACACATGAGTTCCCCTTTCCAGCAATACAAGCAGCATTATCATTCTCATTCATTTTCACACCTGTGGCACTACTGCTCCCAGCAAACCCTCTCATACCAGATGCTGCTGTCTTCACCTCCTCCTCCCCAAAACACTCCAAAAGCCTACCACTCCTTGTTACCGTTCCCTGGGATTCAGTAACACCTTTCACAGTGCAGACATTTCCTTTCTCAGCATTATCTGTTGCACCTGCAACAACAATGGCAAATCCCTTCCCCTCCTCCCCAGCAGAGTTCACAGTTGTCAGAAACCGTGAATCAGACTGAGACAGAAGTGCAGTTAAAATCACACTTGTGGACTAGTGCTGGGTGGTGTGCACTGCGTGCATGAAGCAAAGTGTTTATATCAGTTAGCTTGCAGTATAACTGTGTCCCCAAGATGCTATAGATGGCCATTTTATAATGTTGAGATCCTTGAAATTTATATCAGATTTAGAAGTTGTAAGAGTCAACTTGATTGGGGTAGACATATGATTGAGCTTGTAAATCCTCCCTGTCAGATCATCACCATTTCCAGACTAAAAGAGAAACAGGTCATCTATATAGCAATGATAAAACAACAAACATGGCGCCAGTCTAAGCAATAAGATGTTCATATTGGTGCCTGCATATGTTGGCAAAAGAGGGTGCAACATTAGAACCCATAGCAGTCCTAGAACACTGTAGGTAGAATTTGTCATTGAATTTGAAGTAATTAAAGGTGAGGATAAAGCCCAGAAGGTCAAGCAGGAAAGAGATATGTTCCGGTTTTATAAAGGCTTTGTGTACTGCCTGAATCACTTCATGGTGTGCGGTGACAGTATAGAGGTTTTTCACATCTCAAGTAGCCAACACACAACCAGATGGACTTGGGCCAAGTTCCTGGAGTAGGTTGATAACCATTCCCGAGTCCCCTTAAAAGGAAGACATGTGCCTTACAATGGGCTGCAGGAAGTAGTCCACAAATACTGCTAATGCAAGACTGATCCTCTGGCAGATATAATTGGGCACTCGGGGGTGTTGTGAATCCCTGTGGATTTTAGGGAGGGGTGTTCTTTAGTGAGATATCCAAATTCTTTTTCGGTAATTCATCCCTGGGCATACAATGCAAAAAGTATTCACCCCCTTGGCTTTTACCTATTTTGTTACATTACAGCCTTTAGTTCAATGTTTTTTTTAATCTGAATTATATGTGATTAATCAGAACACAATAGTCTAAGTTGGTGAAGTAAAATTAGAAAAATATATACATAAAGCTATTTTTCAGAAATTAAAAACTGATATTGGCATGTGTGTATGTATTCACCCCCTTTGTTATGAAGTCCATCAAAAAGTCTGGTGCAACCAATTACCTTCAGAAGTCACATAATTAGTGAAATGATGTTCACCTTTGTGCAATCTAAGTGTCACATGATCTGTCATTACATACACACGCCTTTTTGAAAGGCCCAAGAGGCTGCAACACCTAAGCAAGAGGTACCACTAACCAAACACTGCCATGAAGACCAAGGAACTCTCCAAACAAGTAAGGGACAAAGTTGTTGAGAAGTACAAGTCCGGGTTAGGTTATAAAAAAATATCCAAATCTTTGATGATCCCTAGGAGCACCATACAATCTATCATAACCAAATGGAAAGAACATGGCACAACAGCAATCCTGCCAAGAGACGGCCACACACCAAAACTCATGGGCCGGGCAAGGATGGCATTAATCAGAGAGGCAGCACAGAGGCCTAAGGTAACCCTGGAGGAGCTGCAGAGTTCCACAGCAGAGACTGGAGTATCTGTACATAGGGCGGCAATCACACATTTGCTCCATAGAGTTAGGCTTTATGGCAGAGTGGCCAGAAGAAAGCCATTACTTTAAGCAAAAAACTCAATGGCACATTTTGAGTTTGCGAAAAGGGGGAGACTCCAAAAATGTATGGAGGAAGGTGCTCTGGTCTGATGAGACTAAAATTTTACTTTTTGGCCGTTAAAGAAAACGCTATGTCTGGTGCAAACCCAACACATCACATCACCCAAAGAACACCATCCCCACAGTGAAACTTGGTGGGGGCAGCATCATGCTGTGGTGATGTTTTTCATCAGTCGGGACTGAGAAACTGGTCAGAGTTGAGGGAAAGATGGTCGGTGGAACAAAACCTGTACCACTCTGTGTGTGATTTGAGGCTAGGACAGAGGTTCACCTTCCAGCAGGACAATGACCCCAAACACACTGCTAAAGCAACACTTAAGAGGTTTAAGGGGAAACATGTAAATGTGTTGGAATGGCCTAGTCAAAGCCCAGACCTCAATCCAATAGAAAATCTGTGGTCAGACTTAAAGATTGCTGTTCACAAGCGCAAATCATCCAACTTTAAGGAGCTGGAGCAGTTTTGCATGGAGGAATGGCCAAACATCCCAGTGTCCTCACATCCTCACTGTCATATCCAGAGGTTGTCTTTGGGAAATAGATGTATGAGTGCTGACAGCATTGCTGTAGAGGTTGAAGGGGTGGGGGGGGGGTCAGCCTGTCAGTGCTTAGACCATACGCCGCACACTGCATCAAATTTGTCTGCATGGCTGTCGTCCCAGAAGGAAGCCTCTTTTAAAGATGAAAGCCCTCAAACAGTTTGCTGAAGACAAGCAGACTAAGGACATGGATTACTGGAACCATGTCCTGTGGTCTGATGAGACCAAGATAAACTTTTTTTGGTTCAGATGGTGTCAAGCGTGTGTGGTGGAAACCAGGTGAGGAGTACAAAGACAAGTGTGTCTTGTCTACAGTCAAGAATGGTAGTGGGAGTGTAATGGTCTGGGGTTGCATGAGTTCTGCCGGCACTGGGGAGCTACAGTTCATTGAGGGAACCATAAATGCCAACATGTACTGTGACATACTGAATCAGAGCATGATCCCCTCCCTTCAGAGACTGGGCCGCAGGGCAGTATTCCAACATGTTAAGGACCCCAAACACACCTCCTAGATGACCACTGCCTTGCTAAAGAAGCTGAGGTTAAAGGTGATGGACTCTTAAGGCTCTTAATAAGGCTGAGGCCATTTGAAATATAATCACCCAGAAGCTTTGCCCTGTCGGACAGGTCCACCAAATGTATGTTGAGTTATTTTGAGGGGACAGCACATTTACACTGTTATAAAAGCTGTACGATCACTACTTTACGTTGTAGCAAGTGTAATTACTTCAGTGTTGTCACATGAAAAGATATAATAAAATATTTACAAAAATGTGAGGGGTGTACTCACTTTTGTGAAATACTGTATTTATATGATGCTGGATTCTGCTAGTAGACTAAATTCTTCTGTGTTCACTTCCCATAATTTAATTATGATTTTTTCTAGCTACTGTAAAACTTTTAATGCAATTCAAGGAATACTGCAGTACTTATGACTTGTATAAAGAACAGAAGAAAGTAAATGTCTAGCATATGGTCACAAGACACTGGTAACAATAGTGTTAAATATAGCAAATCATATTTTTTAAGATTGAAAGGATATAACATAGATAGTTTCCATTACATTTATCCCTGAGGTGATGTACAAAGAAATAAAAAATAACTCTTATAAAATATACATGACACATAATGAAAACTAGGACCCTGCCTATATATGCTACAAGGCAAACCCATACAATCAACATCTATACCTTAATGTAAATCCCTGTTTCTATTTGTAACAATTTAAGATTTATGTACAAATACAAATTTAGAAATGATACCTCATAACTAAATATCTGTAGTATTACATAAAGAATATATATATATATATATACACACACAGGGGGAATTAATTTGAAATACATTTGGGTTCAATGAAAATGAAAAATTAAGGTTGTTTTTTATTTTTATTTTTTTATTTTTTTGCACCCATCAGAAACAAAGACAGATAAAAAATATAAAGTTAAGGTGATTGTACACACAGAGATCAAATGCATTACAAATTACTAAAAATCACTGGTACAAAGAACACACAAAAAAGCATATTTTGCCTCAGCTCACTAAATTAAATTAAGTTAAGTTTCCATGTTACTAAGATTTTGTCAATTTAACTGAAATCTCTCTGCTTATCTCTCATTCCCACTGTCAGTATCATGACTGCAATCATATGCATTTAGAAGACATTTTCAAATACATATGATAAATGTAGCTAATGGTTTTTAAATTACGTCACTCAAACTCAGTGTTTACCTGCATTTAGTTGTGGTCAGTTTAGCTGAGTTTGGAGAAAATGGATTCCTGCATCGAGGATCAGATTAGAAACTCTAAATGCATGTAAATGTGGCTAAACCCACTTTAAATTAGGAATATCTAAAAGCATGAAAAAGTCACGTGTAAAACATAAAAGTTTTTTTATACTTCTCTGATAACTTCTCCCACATTTAGAAAAGCTAAACACAAGAGTGTTTGGATGTAGCCTTAACATGAACCAGGCTACCATTATGGTTAAAATAATAAAAATAATATAGCCTGTGTGCTGAATAGAAGGCTCCTTAAAGCGCTGTATTAAACAACAGATGTGAAAATATTTGCAGATCTCTTAAACAAGTATTTAGTCATTACTTGGTGGAAATATACTGCCTGAACAGGAGAATAAGTCGATGTAAAACGGTTATACACATCAAATCTGGCTTGCAAAACTCCCTGCCTATTATATTTGATAATTAACACTTTTTCTAGGTTTTTTATTTAAAAGAAAACGCTAATAAAATGTTCACTTTCATACCTAAAGCTGCAGCACACTTTCCAGTTCTTCTTCCTTCTGGTCTGTAGTGTGGAAGGGTACGTCTTGCGGCACTCTCATCAGTTCCTGGTGATATGGTCTGTCAAATGCATCCATCAATGAATCCCTTATAGAATCCCCACAGGATCCCTTGAGCTTAAAACAGAAACACTAGATGTGGGAGACAAAACTGGTTGGTTGTATGAAGAGCAGATTACAACTACAAAATGGCCAGAAGTGAGGCTGAAGTCATAGTTTTGTAAATCTTTATATAGTAGGCTTACTGATTTAAAATGAAATATTCAAATTTTTGTGACTGGTTCTTCTTGGCTATATTTATTCTATTGCATACATTTTCTTATAATTGGCATTCAAATATTAGCAGTTGACATATGCTTATTGTTGTTGAAAAAAAAATAAAAAATCATCGGTGATTATTAACTTGTTGGTATAGCTTACAGGCTAAACAGACAGAATTGAATTACATGTCGACCAAATATGACACTGTGCTGTGAGTCACATTAGAAACAAACATTAGGTAGGTAATACATATAAACATTGTTTATAAGTATTAAAAAATATTAAGATGTTATTTTTATTGATCAATATTTAAATCAAATCAAAATGTATTCAAAATCTGTGCCCTTAATAACATAATCTACCCATTTTGTTAAAAAATGCTTTAACTACAGTAAATTCAACAAAAATCTAATTGATTCAGTGGGAATTAACAGAAGGTTGACGGCATTAAACCTAAGATTGCACCACCAGGAGTGAAACTGGTTATCATTAATAAGACTCATAACAGAACTGTCAAGCAAAATTCTATTTCAGTCATTTGAGATGCCCACCAGTGTCAGACAATCTGGCAGCTAGTAGAATTAATTTCAGCATAAAGCATTCCTGTTGTGCTTTGTATAAAATCGAATTTTGCTATTATTGCAACATTTTGGGGGTTTATTGATAGTGCTGTTTCTATACCCCACAATGCATGCAAACCCTATCAAGGTGGTCCAATAAAATGACCACATTTGAGGAAAATTCTTCTTACAGTTTTCAAAGAAACCAGAATTCAGTCCAGAAAATGTTTACTTTTCGTTGGTGGAAAACATTTGAAATGTAACGTTGGCCATAATGTAAAAGTGTCATCCTTTTGTCCCTTTGAAGGTGTTATAATTTCTTTGTATCAGGAATAAGGATGAGCTTTATGTTCAAGTCAAACTCATGTTCGACTCGAACATTGGCTGTTCACCAGTTTGCCGAACAGCGAACAAATTTGGGTGTTCGCGGCAAATTTGCGGGAAAAGTCTATGGGAGAAATCAAAAGTGCTAATTGTAAAGGCTTATATGCATGGTATTGTCATAAAAAAGTGTTTGGGGACCTGCGCTTGGGTGATAGGTCTAAAAGTGTGTAATGAAAGCAACCCTTTATGTGTGGAATGTCCTTGGTCTTGCTGCCCTCCTCAGAACAATGGGTGTCCTCGGAGCTGAAACATATAAAAAAAGGAAAGGAGGGTGCACCGACCTTGTACATTACCAAAGATAATTTTAATAAAGGTAAAACAGCAATGATTATACTCACATACAAACATGGTATACAACCTTAACAACGCAACAGCAATAGCGAGCAGTGTATCTATGGTCTGCAACTGGAACTGAAGATCTTTGAGGACCAGACAGTATTGCAGGGTGGCTTACACGTTTTGAGGGAGGACCCTCTTCCTCAGAGCCAAAGTGATGAATGACCGGCCTTGTCCAACTGTCTCTATATATACACACACATGCACCTACGTACACACCCATATGATAGCAGATCCTGCATCCACACAGGCCCTACCTTTCCTGTGAACCAAGAGAAGGTGTATATCAGTAGCGAGTATCTCAGACCCACCTTTTCCATAGTGCAGTTTCTGCGTGGGGGTATAGCATAGTGGCCTCATATCACATGTGGGGAGCAGTATGACAATCAAAAATCATATAAGTGAAGCTTTTTATTTACTGGATATTTGACAGTATTAATGATGTAATCCAACCTGTTGGTATGGGGGTGTTTTTGCCTCTTCATGTGCATCATTCTAATGCTGATGGATGGCGCACTCCGTGTCTACCATGTGGCAGAAAGCTCCCAGCGACATGTCCATCACACTGGATGTGTGAAGCACACACCGCATTAGAACCAGGAAGTGCGAGTGTATTTGCGTTCCATCCGCTACTTCCGGTTGTCGCCACGTCACTTGTGGTCATTGTAGATTTTTGCTTATTAAAAATCTTACAAACATAATAAAAACATATTTATATATATATCTATACAAAATAAATAAAAATATATATAAACAAAAATAGCTTACATCAGCATAGAAACAGAAAATGGCTTTTTTTTTTTTTTGCCAGAAAAGACATAAAGGAAAACTAAATACACCAACCAAGACACATTTTCATATTATCACGATACAATTAAACAAAGCCCTAACCTCCACTTAAACACACCCTCAGGCTATGGAACGATTACACATGTATCCCATACATGCAGCCTTTTTTCAAAAATCTGATGTTATATAAAAATCTAGGGGACGTGAAAGGACAGAAAGAAAAGCCACACACCCAGAGACTGACAGACAGTAGCTACGGAGACCTGACATTTCTCCACGCCTTCGTCCAGGCCCCCGGCCACCAACTGTCCTTCTCAAGACCCTGAATCTTCCCAACCTCACCCAGAATATTGTGCACCACCACCTCGACAGGAAGGACTTTTTTCCAAATGAAAACCTGACACCGTGCATTTTATGTGAAGAAACAAACTACTAAGCTAACTAGAAAAAGTGTCTCAAAATCAAAATCTCAAAGGCCCCATATGACCACTCCGCATAACTCAAGCGTCAAAGGAAAGGGATACCCAGAGCCCCACCCACCCACTTATAAATTTATACATTGAAGGGTCACTGAAGCAAGAAATAGTCCATTGTCTCTTCCACCTCACCACACTCCACTCTTGGACAACCATGGTTCTCTGCAGAGCGATGCTTCAGGTTGCCCTACACAAAGAGTCTGGCATGGAATGAGCGCCAGGCTAAATCTTAAAACTTTAAAGGGATTCTCTCTAGATTGAGCAAACACAGACCCTCCCTCATAATAGGGCCTGGGGAATCCCTCAAAGCCAGATTCAACAACCCTCCCCTCCAGGGCCTCCCTAGGAAGAGACTTAATTTCCTCTGCCATCACTCGCTACTGCCGAAGCATTTTCAGGCACAGAGAAACATAAACCAGGACTGAAGAAAACAAACCCACCCAGGTGATTCTTCTAGTTTGCAAAATTATGTTTCAAAAAAATCATAGAAATAAATACCACCGGGTTGACCATACCTAGGCCACCCATCCGCCTGGGAAGGTAGGTTACAGACCTCTTAACAAGATTCAGTTTGTTCCCCCATAACAGTTGGAAGAAACAGCTGTAGATCTTTGCATGGCATCAGGATCCAAATATACCCAGACATCTCTCCTGCTACACTAGACAGCAGACGCAGAATGAAGGAAGTTACTTCTATTCTGCAGACAGCAAGAATTCAATATCACGGGGGCTTCCCATTCAAGCTCTCTGTGATGCACAATGGTTCAACATACACAGTATACAACATAAAAGAAGGAAAATAACTTCTGGTCAAGCTGGGCCTGCTTGAGCCAGAACCTTCAAATCGACCTCCTGCAACCCCCAGATTATTACCCATTTGGTCCACTCCTTCATCACTTCGCAATCAAAGACACCAAAGAAGATGGCGTCAATCCTTCCAGGATCAAGAAGCGTAACCTTCCACAAGGCGAATAGTTCCTTGTTTTTTTCTCCCAATTCGTTTTGCATTCCACCAGTTTTTATGTTGTAATTTCTACCACCAGATTGCCTGAAGTGTTCTTGACAGGCTGACTTTCTTCATTCCTTCTATAAGCCTGCCTTAACAATTATCTACCTGAGATTGAAGTGACAGCGATAATAAGGTCGCTTTGATTTATTTTGTCACCTTATCATCTACTTTGGATCAGGAACTGACTATGACCCCATATTTTAGAATTCAGCTCTGAACATGGCCTCTGTTCCTACATTGAAATATCTGGGTCATCTTGCAGTCAGTCAATCTATGGAGACTTGTGCCTTATACATACCATGAATAACTTCACCAACATTTTGGAAGCTCACGTCGAGCAACTCTAATGACTTTTTTTTTCCTCAGAAGTTCTCCATTATATTAACTTTGTTCTCTGATCATTCCATTTAGGACCTCTTAACCTACGTAATTCTTCCTACAGATTTTTTTTTTTTTGAGGTTCCAAACTTGTTCAGTTTCTGCTTGGTTATCAATCCCTACATAGGTTTAAAACACCTTAGTTCTTTGTGTAGAATTTAGATTTTCTATATAAACAAACAGCAGAACTCTGGGATTTTCAAAAAAATTAGTACACCCCCCCCCCCCCAAAACAACAGTTATTACATTTGTAAAATTTCTTACCGTTTAAGAGATATGACTGATTTAATTTTCACTAAGTCAGTTTTATGATTTAAAAAAATGCAGCATCTTTTCTGGCAGGGAGGGTCTCTTAGAACAGTGATTTGCATCATATCCTCCTCTCTCTCTCTAACTGTAATCAGCCATGAATACTTGGGATGGGAGTGAATGGTGGAGGTACACTAGGCTTGTACATGTAAATGTGAACTCGCCCACTTCAATATAAATCACAGCCCTCATTCTAAAGCCAGCAAGCCATACATAACACATGATATGGTAGGTTACAACCTTATAAATGCAAAGCATTTTAACATAAATGTATATTAATATAATATTAATTTAATGCATTTAATAAATACATTTTAATTAAATTAATACATTTAATGCATTTAATATAAATGCAAACCAGTGCAGCTTATCAGTGTCCACCAGTGCCGAATGTCAGGGACCACCAGTGCCAAATGTCAGGGACCACCAGTCATGGACCACCAGTGCCAAATGTCAGGGACCACCAGTGATGCTTGTCAGGGACCACCATGTCAGGGACCACCAGTGCCAAATGTCAGGGACCACCATGTCAGGGACCACTAGTGCCGCTTGTTAGGGACCAACAGTGCCTCTTGTGAGGGACCACAGTGTCAGGGACCACCAGTGCCGCTTGTGAGGGACCACCATGTCAGGGACCACCAGTGCCGCTTGTGAGGGACCACCATGTCAGGGACCACCAGTGCCGCTTGTCAGGGACCACCATGTCAGAAACCACCAGTGCTGAATATCAGGGATCACCAGTGCTGCATGTCAGGGACCACCAGTGCAGCATGTCATGGACCACCATGTCAGGGTCCACCATGTCAGGGACCACCAGTGCCGAATGTCAGGGACCACCATGTCAGGGAGCACCAGTGCCAAATGTCAGGGACCACTATGTCAGGGACCACCAGTGCAGTTTGTCAGGGACCACTATGTCAGGGACCACCATGTCACCACCCTTGTCAGAAACCACCATGTGACCTCACCTACTATGAACCAAATTTTGTCCGGAGTTCTGCTTTAATAATTCTATTTTGCTTGACACACCTGCCGTCGCTGGTTTGTCCCCCTACTTGCTCTCGGAACCTGGTGCCACCCCTTCAAACATTGGGATGGCACTCCGGGCTTGGATGGTAGGTTCAGGACTTTTATGTCCTCTTGTTCATTATGCATGGTCAAGCCACATGTTGTCACTTGACCCCCTTATTTTTCATTTTTAGTATTTTGCCCTTAAGGCATGGATTATATATAAGTTACTCATTGGAAGACCCAAGTCACCATCTCATTCCCTTCTACCTATATTTTTATTTTTATTATTATTAACGATTTATATAGAGCCAACAGTTTACAGGGGGACAGCACAATTACAGTACAGTTCAATACAGAAGGGACAGGAGGGTCCTGCTCGTAGAGCTTACATTCTAAAGAGAGAGGGTGGTGGTACAAAAGGTAATAGATGCAGGAATGATTTAATGGGGTTGTTAGGTGGGATAGGCTTCCCTGAATAAGTGAGTTTTCAGGGATCTTCTAAAGGTGGACAGGTTAGGGGCTGATCGGAAATACCGGGGCAGGGAATTCCCGAGGATGGGAGAGGCTCTGGAGAAGTCCTGAAGATGAGCATAAGAGGAGGTAACAAGGGAGCTAGAGAGCAGGAGGTCCTAGGAGTAGCAGAGGGGACGATTTGGGCAATATCTACAAATGAGGTTGGTGATGTAGCGGGGGGCGATGTTGTCGATGGCCTTGTATGTTATGGTTAGAATTTTGAATATTATACGGTTGGGTAGGGGAAGCCAGTAAATGGTTTGGCAGAGCGGAGCAGCAGTCACAAATTGGTTAGTGAGGTGTATTAGTCTAGCAGCAGCATTCATAATAGACTGAAGGGGGATAGTCTGCGTAATGGTAGGCCATTAAGGAGAGAGTTGCAGTAGTCAAGGGGGGAAATAATCAAGGAGTGAATAAGTTGCTTTGTGGTGTCATTAGTCAGGAAGGGTCAAATTCTGGAGATGTTTGCGGAGGTTAAGTCGGCAGGATTTAGCCAGTGATTGGATGTGGGGGCTGAAGGAGAGGTCAGAGTCAAGGATTATACCCAGCACCATGGCATGTGTGGAGGAACCAATGGTTGTGCTGTTGATCTTAATGGTAAATTCATGGGGGGGGGCCGGGAAGGAGGAAATATTACAAGCTCAGTTTTAGAAAGATTGAGTTTGAGAAAGTGGTGTGACATCCATACTGAGATGTCATTCAGTAAGTTTGAGATCCGTGAGAAGATCGAGGGGGTGAGTTAAGGAGTGGAGAGATAGATCTGGGTGTCATCGGCGTAGAGGTGGTATAGAGGTATAGGTAGAGGTATAGAGCGAGAATAGGAGGGGCCCAAGTATTGAGTGTGGTGTTGGACCTGATGTGTTGGGTAGGGGAGGAAGTTGAATGCTGGATATCTCCTTGCGAATGGTGTCGATTTTGCTTTTGAAATGGTTGGCAATCTGTTGAGCGGTAAGCATGTTGGTGGGTGGGGGCAGTGGGGGGTGAAGTAAGGAATTAAGGGTAGAAAAGAGTTGACAAGGTTTGGATGAGAGGGTTTTGATGAAAGTGTTGTAGTAGGTTTGTTTAGCAGTGTGGAGGCAGGAGTTGTATTTGAGAAGGGCAGATTTGTAGAGGGTAAAGTCTTGCAAGGACTTAGATTTATGGTAAGCTTGCTCAAGAGCACGGGTGCATCTTTTGAGACTTTTGGTGTCATCTGTTTGCCAGGGTTGAGGTAGATGGGACTTGCTTCTGCGTGTAGAAAGAGGAGCAAGTACGTCTATGGAGGATGAGAGCGTGTTGTTGTAGATGGAAGTGGTTAGGTCTGGGCAGGACAGGGGTGCAATTTTGTCTTAAAGGCCATTAGTAGCAGAATGAAGAAGGGAAAGGTTGAGATTGCAAAGGGTTCTGCGGGTAGTGGTTCGTGGTTCGTGGGTTTTTTTTTTTTTTCCATAAAAGATTTTATTGAAAATTTCAAAACATACAAGTATGCAAAACATGTATATATCACATACAAGAAAGTGCAACCACGACTCTTTTATACAAAGGAAAAATGTAACTGAAACCATGCTGCATTGGCCGTGGTGGATAGAACAGTGCTAAACAAATATAGTCATAACTTGTCAACTAACGTATAACCAATATAATGTTATATTAGAAGAGGGGCACTCAAATCAGGTCAGGTCAGGAAGTGTTACATATGGGTGCCGGACCCATGAGACCAATATCAACAGGTCTAACTTGGGTCTCGAAAGTGACTCTAGTCCTGGCTTCAATGTCAGTGTGGAAATGTGAACGGATACGTTGGTGTGCCTCTAAAAGGTTATTGGTTGGTTAAATATTCTAGGGGAGGATTCAATGTTATGTTTGATAGCTGGGATGGGGTACGGGAGTGAGGGGTGGGGGGGGGGGTGAGGATAGAGAAAGAAGGAGTATAAGGGGGGAGAGAGAGAGAGAGAGAGAGAGGGAGAGAGAGAGAGAGAGGAGGCGGGCGCCGTTCCCGGCGTCCCCCCCCCCCCCGCCGACACCGCGCTTTCTGGTTTGTGGGTTATGTATCCCTAGTTAGGGAAGGAAAGAATGCCTTGTATTTGTCCGTGGTTTGGAAGTGTTTCCAGCAGGCCCAAGTGGTTGAAAATTTTTGTAGACGTTCTTGTGCGGTATAAATCAGCTCTTCCATCTCCTCTATCTTAGCAACTCTAATCAACCATTCCCGAATTGAGGGGACATCTGGTGATCGCCAGTGTGTAGGAACACACAACCTGGCTGCATTGACCATATGCATGGCTAGTGATTTGTGATAGATCTGTTTAGGGAGAGTTGTATGATGGAGGAGATATTGTGCGGGGTTATAGTTTAGGGTGTAAGTGGTGACCTGTGAGATAATGGAGTGAACTTCCTGCCAGAAGGGTTGTATTAAGGGGCACTCCCACCAAATGTGGATCATGGAGCCTACCTCTGTCTTGCATCTCCAGCAGGTGTTGGGAATTGTGGGCGAGAATTTGTGTAGCCTAGCAGGAGTTCTGTACCATTTAGTTACGATTTTGTACCCATTTTCTTGGGTTGCTACATTCATCGAACCTTTATGTGCGTAAGTATATATGTCTTCCCACTGTTCTTTTGTAAGGTTGATATGCAAGTCTTTTTCCCAAGAGCTATGTGTGGGTACAGTCCGTGTCTGGTCAGGTTCGTCTTGGAGTAATGCATATATGTATGATATAAAATGCCTCAGGGATGTGTTACTTGTACATAGGACTTCAAATGGGGAAAGCTGTCTACACCACGTAGTGGATGGGTCTTCCACGGCGAGGAAATGTCTTAGTTGCCTATAAGTCCAAAATGGGAAGGTCTGGGTTGGGGAGAGTTTAACTAGGTCTTCATATGAACGTGGTCGTCCCTTGTGGAAGAAGTGGTGAGCTAATACCTCCTCATGTGGCCATTCCCTTTTTAAGAATGAGGGGGATTCTCCTGGAAGAAAGTCTGGGTTGTTGCGCAAGGGGGTCAGGGGACCTGGGCGAGAGGATACTTTGGAGAGGCGTATTGCTTGGTTAAAAGCCAATAGCGAGGGGAAGATAAGGGGATGTGTTTTAACGAGTTGGTTCCACTGGCTTGGAGTAAGCCAGGGAAGGGAGTGTAACAGACCGTTTGTGAAGTGGTTCTCCAGAGTAACCCAAGCCTTCCCGGTCTTGTGGATCCGCCAGTCCACCACCCTGGTCAGGTGGCAAGCTAAGTGGTATTTGGGGAGGTCAGGAAGTCCGATGCCTCCTTTTGTTTTAGCCCAGTTCAGGCGAGCATATTTGATGCGTGGGGCCGTGTTTTTCCAAATAAAGACAGTACATGCCTTTTTGTACGTTGCAAAGAAGGAAGGAGGAAGGCGAATCGGGATTGTCTGCATCAAGTATAAGAGTCGGGGGAGAACAATCATCTTTATTAAAGCTGCCCTACCAAACCAAGAGACATTTAGATTGGCCCAGTCCTTTAGATCCGTTTGGATTTTAGTGAGTGCAGGTAAGAAGTTTTGGTTGTAAAGATCTGTTATTTTCCTGGTAATTTGAATGCCTAGATAGGTGATGTTGTCTTTTTTCCATCGAAAGGGGAAGGATTCCTGACAATGGGTAACTTCTTGTAATGGTAGAGAGACATTAAGGGCGTATGATTTGGAGTAGTTGATCTTTAGGTTTGATAATTCCCCAAAGTGTTTCATATCACTGAGTAAATTGGGTAGGGTTATGCGTGGGGATTGCAATGACAATAGAATATCGTCAGCAAACGCTGCTACCTTAAATTCCCTATTTTCTATAAAGCATCCTTTTATGTCAGGGTTGGCTCTTAATCTGTTTAGCAGGGGTTCAAGTGTTAGAACAAAGATCAGGGGCGATAGGGGGCAGCCCTGCCTCGTCCCGTTGCTGATGGAGAAGGCGTACGACAGAAGGCCATTGACTTTTACTTTGGCTGAGGGGTTTGTATACAAGGTGTCAATATGCGAACACATGCGGGGAAGGAGTCCCACTCCTATTAGCACTGCCTGCATATAGTCCCAAGCCACTCTGTCGAACGCCTTCTCAGCATCAAGGGATAGGAAAAATCCCTGGGATAGTGATGAGGTGAGCCAGTGGTGCAAATTCAGTGTGCGAATAGTGTTATCCCTGGCTTTCCTACCTGGGATAAAGTCCACTTGGTCAGATAGTATGAGGCCAGGAATAAGAGGAAGCAGTCTGTTGGCGAGGATCTTTGCGTAAAGTTTAATATCTTCGTTGAGTAGGGAAATGGGCCTATAGTTGGATACTTGCGTCGGGTCCTTACCGTCTTTTGGGATGACTGTTATGTGCGCTTCCAGTAGTCGGCCTGTAGAAATGTTGGGGTTTGCTAAAGCGTTGAATGTCTGTAGTAGGGATGGTGACAGTTCTCCTGCAAAGGTTTTGTAGTATAAAAGCGGAAGACCATCCGGCCCTGGGCTTTTACCCACTTTCATTTGTTTGATTGCCAAGGAGAGTTCCTCTGAAGAGAGAGGGCTCTCCATGGCCTCCGCTTGTTGAGGAGAAATTGGTTTAGGGCAGTATTGGGCTAGGAAGTCTTTAATTTTTTTGTGACGGTCACCAGTCTTGGGTGTTCCTATGTTGTCTCGTGTCAAATTGTACAGTTTAGAGTAAAACATTTCGAATTGTTTGGCAATGTCCATGTTTCTAGAAAGTAGGTTACCTTTGCTGTCTCGTATCTGATGGATTGTAGAATGAGATTTGGCCGTCTGAATCGTACGAGCTAGGAGTCTCCCGCTTTTGTTACCGCGTTCGTAAAATACCTGTTGGCCCAGGATGTATCGTCTCCTGGTGCGTTTCCCTAGTTCATCTAAAAGTGTAGAGCGTGCTTGCGTGAGGTCTTGGAGTGTTGTTAGGGAAGTGGAATGTTTGTGAGTCCTTTCGAGTCTGTGGATTAGTTCAATAAGGGTTTTAATCTGTTCTTGGTGTTTCTTTTTAGAGGCGGTTGCTAGGGAGATTAATTTTCCTCGGATGACACACTTATGGGCTTCCCAAACTGTAATGGGTGAAATGTCAGGGGATAGATTTTCTTTAAAGTATAGTTGGATTTGAGAGCGAATTTGTTGCAATATTACCGGGTCTTTTAAAAGGGAGGGGTTCAGTCTCCATAATTTGCATTTTGGGGTGGAATCCGCAAAGGTGAGAGTCATTGTGATGGGATGGTGATCAGACAAGAACATTGGTTCAATTGACGCTTGGGAGAGGTAGGCCAGGTCATGTTGGGACAGAAAAAAATAGTCTAGTCTGGAGTACTTTTGGTGTGGTGGGGAGAAAAAGGTATAGTCCTTGACATTTGGGAATAGGGTACGCCAGGAGTCGTGTAAAGTCAGGTTTTGAAGCTGTATTTTAATTTGGCGAAGAGCACGGTATGGGAGTGAAGACGTTCCTGTGGAGGTGTCAAGAAGGGGATTCATTGGAATGTTGAAGTCTCCTCCCAGTATCACTATGCCCTCCTGGAAGGAGGATAATAGGTCACATACGTTCCTGAGGAAAGATAGCTGGTGTTCATTGGGACAATACACGTTGGCCAGAGTAATTGGTTTAGACGCATATGTGCCCTTGATGAAGAGATATCTTCCCTCCGGGTCTATTTTGGAATCTTTCAGTTGAAAGTCAGCATGCTTGGCGATGAGGATCGAGACCCCTTTAGTTTTGGCTTCTGAATTGGTGGAAAGTAGTGACCTATTATATATGTGGTTTGCTAGCTTAGGTATAGTGTCGGCACGGAAGTGTGTTTCTTGCAAAAGCAGGAAGTGAGCTCTGTGTTTCGTCAAGTACTTGCGATCTCTTCTCTGGAAGGTTTAAACCTTTGACATTTAGTGATAGACATTTTAGGGTTAGTTGTTGTTGCATCGTCAGAGAGGGTTGCGGTTCTGACTAAAAGGAAGAAGTTTAGTAGGCGAGGTTGTCGAGGTATCGACGATTGATATCCTCAATTCTAGTCTGGGCGGATTGGTAGTGAACTCACCAGGGTCACAGGTGGTCGGCGGGTAAGCAGGGGGGGCTACTCCCACTCCGAAAAGAGGTATAGATAAGAAGCAGGCAGAATAAAGGAAGGAGGTGGGATGTGGGCTAAACGCTTGAGTATGGAAGAGAGGGAGGGAGGGGGGGGTATTTAGTCGCTAATGGGTCGTGTGGGTCTTGTTCTTATAGGGTACACAAGGGATCTGTGTACAGATACCAGAGGTGGAAATGGAAGCTCCAATCCACCTAAAAAGTCTGTGCTGGGGTGTCAGCTAAGGTCCATAGGGACAGCTGTGGGGGGGGGGGGGGTGTAAACCTGAAGGTAAGCGAGGGCTCTCGCACTGGAGAGGGCGAACTTTTATTAATGGTATGATAGAGGGGGGCGGGATGGTATGTCTCGATTCCTTATGAAAAATCTTAAAGAGATGCGATTAGCTTCAGCATATTAGGTATAGCAGCCCCAGGCAATCACTTGTAACAACTGCAAAATCGTAAACAAACAGAAAAAAAATACAATGAAAAAACTGATCAAATTATTCTGCGACACACAGATGTCAAACTGTTAACATTACTTATAACAATTATCCTAAAGAACATTAATTCAGTTCAATGGGACCTGATTTGCAAGATTGACTATTTCCTGGCATAGCCGGCGCTCTATGCCTACTAGAGTTAGTGGTGCATTCAATTTCTAGGAAGTGGTATGTTATTCAATGAAGACTAATATAAAGGTGGTCGGAGGCCGTTATGTAGGTCATAGGTATGTATTACTTGCCTCTAAATGCCTAGGAGGAAACCCCATTGTGCTCTGGTGCTAGGGGCGTAAAGTAGTAGTCTTCTACTGACGGGTTAAGAGGTATACAATAATGTAGTGCTCAGTATCTGCTATAACCGGTATTCTCAATAGGTAAGCTGCGTGGAGGAGGCTTAGGACCACACCGGGAGGGTCACTACTTTTGTCACCATTAGACGGTGTATGGTTTGTGTTGGGATAAAGACCGCCTCTGGTCGGCTAGGGCCCCAACCTCCACCACTTGAGAGCTCTCTGCGTATGAACATCATCATTATGTCATGTACAAAAAAAAAAAACACCCCCATAGCAAAAGCAAAGCAAATCAAATCAGCTCTCCCCCTCCCCCCAATGGACTATTAGGCTGTGCCTTGCCGTGTATTAATTGACACTGGGTAAGGTGAGCATAGGGTTCTTGGCGTACATTGTTCAGCAAGGGATAGTGGAGGGAAGAAGACTAGTTCCTTCTGGGGCAGAAGCAGGTTTAAATGGGAGCAAGTTGCTATTGTATAAAAACAAGGGGGATACCTGAGGTCCAGTTGGTGTTGATCCTGAGATTCCCAATGGGGTGTCCAAGAGGGTACCAGGTCCTTGGATGACCATTGCGTTGAGGTATACTGAAAAAGAGGGGGGGGGGTTAAATCAGGTAAAAACAGAAGTTAGGACGGTCTGTGTGTGCGCAGAGTAAACTGTGACATCGTCAACTCATGCCAGTGGATGGTTCCGACGCGGAGTGCTTGCCGGGCTTGGGCTGCGGAATGATGGATCTCTGCGGGAGGATCTTTCTCCTGGTGATGTGGGGTCCAGTCTACGCCGTCTGGACCGTTGTCTTTGCGCCTTGGGCGATGCATTGTGGGAGACTGGCTTCCATGGCTCCGTAGGAAAGTAAAAGGAATACCACTCAGGCAGGTCCACCGGAGGTATGTCTAGTTGCTCACAGAAGGGGAGTAAGTCCTCTGGTGTCCGGAGGAGTGCAGTTCGGCCTCTGGTCGACGCAGAAAGACAGAAGGGAAATTTCCATCTATACTGGATATTGCGTGAGCGGAGAACTTCCAGCAGGGGGCGTAAGCTGCGTCTGTTCTGCAATGTAATCTGAGATAGATCTTGGAAGAGCTTTATCTCAGCACCATTGTACAGTACACGCCCTCTGTCTCTAGCTTTCCTAAGGATTTCTTCCTTGAGGGGGAAGTTTACTATGCAGCAGACAATGTCTCTGGGTGGTTCAGAGTCACGGGGAGGGGGTCTTAGTGCCCGATGTATCCGTTCCATCTCAATAGGGGAATCCGCTGGGCGGGCAAGTAGATCATTAAAGATAGAACAAACTGCTTGTGGTAAGGCGGCTTGGTCTATGCCCTCTGGGACCCCCCTCACCCGAACGTTATGCCTGCGTCCCCTATTGTCCAAATCTTCTACTTGTCTGTGTAGCTCAAACATGTGTGGCAGGTGTAAATCATACGTTTTTTGAACTTGCCTGATTGCTGTTGCTTGCACCCGGGAGTTCTCCTCCACATCAGTGATGCGATGGTTAATTTCATGGATATCTGCCTTCAGATCAGATATCGCTGCCGTCAGGGTGTGTTTAATGTCCAGAGCTACCTTTTGGAGGTCTCTTTGAATGTCCAGAAGGCTTGGGTGTGGGGCGCTGGGTCCATTGGCGTCTCCGTCCATCATCGAATCCGCGGAGCTTCTATGCGAGGCTGGGGATGAGATCTGTGCGGCCTGTGACGCCTCGTGTTGCACCGTCTGGCGGGTTTTGAAAAGCTCCGGGATGTTTCCGGATAACTGGGTTCCCGGCTCTTTCTGGGTGCGGGGTGTCGAGGCGCTCCTGTTGGATTTCCCCATATTGAGAAAGTACTATGTCCCCCTACGGTGCTTCTTTTCGCCCTCTGTGTGCGGGAGCTGGCTTCTCACATAGCCATCTCGGGTACCGTCTAGGCCACGCCCCCTGAACGGGGTACTTCTACGGTATTATGGGGGAATTAGGGTCTGGCTCCGGGAGAATAAGGGGGCTGCTGGTGGGTTTAGGGTGTACCAAGATGGCCGCCTCTCACCTCTGTCTCCGGATTGCCGACCTCTGCAGTATGTCACCAGCTGCTCCTGTGATCCAGACTTTACCCTCTCCCGGTCGGGGGCCGCCTCCGGAGTGTGCAGGGTGAGCTGTTGTTAGTCCCGCTATCCACGGCACTCGATCGCGGAGGGTCTGGAGGCCTCGTAGGCCTCAAGATGGCCGCCGCACTATAGTGAATGGAGCCGGCCGCGGGCCGGATTGTGAAGTGAGCAGGCGGCTGTGAGTGTCCAAACGGGTATGGATCTGCTCAGGGATACCTCAGGAGTCTGGATGGGGTGTTTGTAGGCTGGAATCCCGGTCGCTGGGGTCGGATGGCGGTGGATTCCGTGCCGGTCAAGATGGCGGCTGGGTTCTGCTGGATGGAGCCGGCCTCGGGCCGGATCGTGGAGTAAGCGGGCGGCCTGGAGTCTCCAGATAGGTATGGGTCGGCTCAGGGGGAGCTCGGGAGTCTGGATGGCGGGTTTGTTGTCCGAAATTTAGATCGTTGGGGAAGGATGGCTGTGGATTCTGTGCCGGTCCGCGGAGCTCAGCCAAGGATGGCTGTGGATTCTGTGCCGGTCCGCGGAGCTCAGCCACAGTGCGTCCTATCGCTACAACTCTCCACACATACTATTGGGAGGTGATTTCAACTTGGCTGCACACCCAGCTCTTGACAGAAGCATGAAAAATTGTAGACGGCCACTCGCATTGGCTTGTCTGGCTCCGCGCTTAGGATAATTCAAAAAGGTCTATACTAATATTAATACTATAAACCCAGTACAGCTGCTCCCTATGAAATCTAGATGATTTAATTGATAGTTTAATTAAATGAGGGGCGCTAGTACCAACATGAGATACTAAATTAATTAATAGGTTAATTAATTGTATATTCTGAACTGTATAGTAGAGACTAAGAGCTTATTGAAAAAAGGTGTGCAGACACAATATAGATCTACCATGAACTAAGCTAATTAATAACTATTTAAAGTGACAATAATAAACCACATTTGGTTACTCATACATTACAACCATTATAATGTGAATAATTAAAAATTGGTTAAAGTGTGTTTATACAAACAATAATAACACCAGACACCTAGCGTGACCCAGTGAGGTATAAATTAATTAATTGTTAACCCAGAGATAATTAGCACACAAAATAGAGCTAACCGAGCTCTATTTAAATTATATAATATAAATATAACAAACCCTGTACCTTGTATCACAATATGTGCAACAAAAGTTAATGATCAAGCACTTGTGCCCAATCTAATATATAAAAAGTGCAAACCAACAAAATTGGCAAATAATCCCAATATCTTGGGTACATCCAACAAACGTGAAAAATATTATATAAATTAGACAGTGTTAATTGATATAACGCAAAGTTCATATAGTAGTCCTTGCTGTAAAACGCCACAATCACTCCTGTAGATATAGCTTGTGCACCATCACCAGACAAATTCTCGATCCACCCAATGTGAGAACCAGCAGTATTAAATGGCCTCTTACCAAATGGAGTTGATTACTTTGTTTAGAAGCAATCAAATGCGCTTTCACAGGATTGTGCCTGTACACTGAGTGACACACCCTCACTCAAGGGCTCTCTTCCCTCTATCAGACCAGCTCAGATGGAATGGATTGGAAACATATATGGGAATATAAAGAGAGGCGCACCTCATAGCGTAATAACGTTTTTATTTAAAAAATAGCATAAAAAAACACAGCAGCCAATTGCTCACTTACATTTTCCAGTGCCTACCCGGCACTGAGGCTACTTGCGATATGTTAAAAGATTCGATGGAGCAGCGGATCCTTCCCTCGTGGCGTGCGTCTCTAGCGTGCGTTCCACTCACCAGACAACCAGAGCCAATATCACAGGAAGTCCAGCAATAGTGCATCCAAAGATACAAAGTGATCAGGTACCGCCTACCGACGTACGTTTCGTGTTTGTCACGTCTGAAGACGTGACAAACACGAAACGTACGTCGGTAGGCGGTACCTGATCACTTTGTATCTTTGGATGCACTATTGCTGGACTTCCTGTGATATTGGCTCTGGTTGTCTGGTGAGTGGAACGCACGCTAGAGACGCACGCCACGAGGGAAGGATCCGCTGCTCCATCGAATCTTTTAACATATCGCAAGTAGCCTCAGTGCCGGGTAGGCACTGGAAAATGTAAGCGAGCAATTGGCTGCTGTGTTTTTTTTTATGCTATTTTTTTAAATAAAAACGTTATTACGCTATGAGGTGCGCCTCTCTTTATATTCCCATATATGTTTCCAATCCATTCCATCTGAGCTGGTCTGATAGAGGGAAGAGAGCCCTTGAGTGAGGGTGTGTCACTCAGTGTACAGGCACAATCCTGTGAAAGCGCATTTGATTGCTTCTAAACAAAGTAATCAACTCCATTTGGTAAGAGGCCATTTAATACTGCTGGTTCTCACATTGGGTGGATCGAGAATTTGTCTGGTGATGGTGCACAAGCTATATCTACAGGAGTGATTGTGGCGTTTTACAGCAAGGACTACTATATGAACTTTGCGTTATATCAATTAACACTGTCTAATTTATATAATATTTTTCACGTTTTTTGGATGTACCCAAGATATTGGGATTATTTGCCAATTTTGTTGGTTTGCACTTTTTATATATTAGATTGGGCACAAGTGCTTGATCATTAACTTTTGTTGCACATATTGTGATACAAGGTACAGGGTTTGTTATATTTATATTATATAATTTAAATAGAGCTCGGTTATCTCTATTTTGTGTGCTAATTATCTCTGGGTTAACAATTAATTAATTTATACCTCACTGGGTCACGCTAGGTGTCTGGTGTTATTATTGTTTGTATAAACACACTTTAACCAATTTTTAATTATTCACATTATAATGGTTGTAATGTATGAGTAACCAAATGTGGTTTATTATTGTCACTTTAAATAGTTATTAATTAGCTTAGTTCATGGTAGATCTATATTGTGTCTGCACACCTTTTTTCAATAAGCTCTTAGTCTCTACTATACAGTTCAGAATATACAATTAATTAACCTATTAATTAATTTAGTATCTCATGTTGGTACTAGCGCCCCTCATTTAATTAAACTCAACAAATCCAAAACAAGCGCCAAGCATTAGACACAATTTTATCAGCCAACACTGAAAAATCCCTTAGATTTTCCAAAGCAAAATTCTTGCTACATGGCAACTCCACTTCCTCAATGGTCACGAGGAAACTAAATCAAGAATATAAACCACCCCATGTTTATAAATTACTTGATCAGAGAAGTAATTTGGTCACTCACCCTCACAAGGTTCTAGATATATTTTCACCCTTTTTTATAAAAATCTCCTCTCAGGACCACAAACTCATCCTCAAACACCTTCACTTAATTGGCTGGACGGTTTGCAACTTTCAACTCTATCCAGCCAACAAATTGTCTCCCTTAATGAACCTTGTACTCTCCTTGAAATAACTAAAATTATCAAATCTCTTAAAACATCCACTGGCCCAGGCCCTGATGGTTTCACTACCTCATAATACAAAAAACTAACCAAATTATTCAACCATATCTTATACCATATCTTACTTCCCTGATGAAATGCTTTTAGCTAATCTATCCCTACTACCAAAACCACATAAAGACCATACCCTCCCATTTTTTTTTGCCCCATTTCAGTTCTTAATAATGATTTTAAATCTTTGGTAGAATGTTGGAAGATAGACTGGCGGCGGTTGTCATGACCTTGATTCATACAGACCAAACTGGCTTCATCCCAGGCAGACAAAATAGTAGACAATATTAGGATGGTTGCAAACATCCTTCAAGATGCCAATCTTCATTCTCGCTCAGTTTGTCTGCTTAGCCTCGACATCCACAAGGCCTTTGACAGTGTGAACTGGTCTTATCTCAATTATTTACTCCCCAAATTTGGTATCTCAGATAAATTCATACATGGCTTTAACGCCCTTTACCATTCCCCCCAAACAAGAATTAAACTTCCAGGCAATAACTCTGCATTATTCCCCTTGAGTAGAAGCTAGACAGGAAGAGGGGGGATCTCACCGCTCCAAGAACACAAACAGAGGGTGAACCTCTCTCTCGGTTTGGAAGCCGTAGTGCTGGCAATTGCTAGTAGCAATGAACAGGAACAAACTCTGGACTGCCGTACTCTTGAAGAAAACGCCTTTCTTTATTTTAAAAAATTCACATCGAAAAACAAAGAACACAGCAGACAAAAGAGCTAATGTTTCGCACTAGCAGTAGTGCTTATTCATGGCTGACAATCACAACACAGGAAATCAATTAAATACTCTCTCTGGTTAAACCCATGTGACTGAATAATTAAGAGGTAAATAGACTACTCAATGGGTGCAAATGTGAAAAAAAAAAACATGATAATTAGCTATCTCAGGTAGACAACCATTTAGTGCCATAACTATCTCTCATTCCCAAATGTGATTGAAAAGGGATGAACGTGAATCAATACTAAGAATTAAAAAAATATATGCAAAATACAAATGCAAAAGTGTGCTACAAGAAAGGAAATAGTGACATTGTGGCATAAAGTGCTGCAACTGTAAACAAAATGTGTTCAAACACAAATAAAACCAGTGTCAGAAACTGGATGTGTACAATTGTTTTCCTATAAATATAAGAAGTAAAATATGTATATAATAAATGTGCAATTTATATGTGTAGTCATAACCACATATAAATGTGGCTATAAAACAAATGGCCAAGTGGAGCCAAAATCGATAGATAAAAAAAAAATGTTAATTCATGAAAATAATATATGAATAATTAACTAATAAAATTTGAGGGAAGTATGTGAAAATATATGTATTTATATGGATCAATGTAAGAAAAAACGTGAATAGACCCATAACAACATAGACGTGTATGTATTCTGAAATGCCACTATATACAGACACATATATATACTATCCCCATTATAAGCTAATATATATTTATCCTTTAATATTTAATGTTTACTGTTAAATTGTTAGAATGTTAAACCTCTTCTCATGCATATTAGCATTAATATATAACTGGACATCGTCTGTAATCTCAGTGATACTAAAAAGTATCATAAATATGTAACAATGTGTCTATCCTTATGCATGAGAAGCAAACATTTAAAACCACTTGTATTTGATGTCATAATTCAATAACATAAATCCTGTAAACATATAAACAAATACACATAAAATGTTTTACATTTAAAATCTGCGGAAAGATTAACTAAGCACTAGTAAACTCCAAAGTCCATTGGGTTATATATAAATAGAGCACATTGTTTTGTAAAGATAGATAAACAATAATCATTTGTAATCATCTCTCTCTCTCTCTCTCTCTCTCTCTCTCTCTCTCTCTCTCTCTCTCATATTCACAATGTTTAGATCCTCATTATAATATAGATACAAATTCTAAATTTACAGCAGAACCCTTACTTTCCATGATGTTATAACCTCCCCCCAAGAGGCCTATAGAGGCTAGACAGGGGTGCCCTCTATCCCCACTACTATTCGCATTGTCGATCGAGCCCCTTGCACATGCGATAAGAAACAATATAAATATTAAAGGATACACCAAAGTCCCTAGAGAATTAAAATTGAGCTTATATGCAGACGATGCTCTATTACTTTTATCAGATCCACTCGTCTCCTTACCCAACCTCATGGCCGAACTTAACAGTTTTAATAAGCTCTCTGGTCTGGGAATTAACATAAATAAATGATCGGCTCTACCAGGGGCGGACTGACAACTCATGGGGCCCCCAGGCAATCAGAGATTATGGGGCCACACAGTATACAATCACACAGTATACACATACATGTACACACAGTATACACAGACATGTTTCTATTGGCTGAGAAGGTACTGGAGAGGTGGGGCAGCTATAATCTCTGGACCAAAAGGATGTCGGTAAGGGACATTTCAGAAACAGATGTAAAAAAAAAACACAGATTTTTACATACTGTCCCTGGTTTTACTTAGGCTGGCAACCCTGATGGGACCCCCTAGTGGCCTGGGGCCCTCGGGCAGTGCCCGAGTGGTCGAATGGTCAGTCCGCCCCTGGGTTCTACCGATTAACTTCTCCCCTGTTATGACTTCCTTATTGCATGAGAAATTCTCATTCAGATGGTGTTCCCATTCATTCAGCTATCTAGGCATCCATATCACTTCCTCTTATTACTCACTATACAAAACTAAGTACCCCTCTCTCTTCACATATATAATATAAGCTCATTATTGAAAATATGGTCTTCATACCACATATCCATTCTTGGTAGAATCTGTGCTATTAAAATGACAATTCTCCCTAAACTTCTTTAGTATTTCCGAGCTCTCCCTATTAATATCTCCAAAACCAGATTAGACGCTCTACAAAGAGAAATCAATAAATGTTTTTAATCAGATAAAAAACCTAGTTGTAGCTATTCCTTAATGCATAGACCTCAATCTAAAGGCAGACTTGGCCTTCCAAACATATGGCTCTACTTCCTTGCGGACAGATTTACACACCTGGCCCAATGGTTCGCCCCTATCAATAACATCCCTTGGATCTCCTTTGAGTCTATCTCAATTTCCCCTCTATACCTACAATGTCTTCTATGGTCTGGTATAAACTCCCACTGCAAGATCCTCAATCAGAACACAATAGTTGCTCATTCTTTTCAACTATGGCTCCGATAAAAAGATACCATTAAACTATCATCATTTCTGGGGGACCCTAGATTTACACAGGCATACAAAGATAATAGTCCATTTACACTAAGGCTAAACAACAACCTGACCACCCTAAGATCCATAGTGATTAATATGAAATTTCCCTCCTTTGAATCTCTCAAATCTAAATATAAATTTCCTCCTTCAGAATTCTCCCATTATTTACAACTTAAAAATTTTTTTGCAGAACATTATTCATTAATCCTACAATCCCTGCACACACTATTTGAACACATATGTATAACGTCCCCGAGAGACAGAGGTTTGATTTCTCAATTATATAGTTATCTCAATAGACTTTTCCTACCTGAAAAATCCAGGCCAATGCTACATTGCGAAGCAGAACTAGAATGCTCTATTACTATAGAGAGATGGGAAAAAATGATAGAGAACCTTCACAAAAGTAATTGTGCAATTTCATTTAAAGACAAACAAGATATTTGGGGGGTACACCCTAAAAGATGCACTAAAGATGGTGCAGCCATAAGACCATAAAACAGAAAAAAAATATTACAGCGCACACATGCAAAAGACATTTACCTTCTGCACGGCTATTTAAAACACCTGAACATTTTCAAAAATATGGGGATTTGGTCACACCATATTGTTATATGGTGCTTAAGCCAGCTTACTGCAACAAAGTACCCCATTGTTAGCTGGTCCTATGCTATCCATAGAATGAGAGATCTCAGTACTGTCAACCAGGCCTACAACTGACTTAAATGCTCTACCTTGTTTGCAATTCTGGTGAGGGTCAGGCAAGTGAAATTTCCTATAATCTCTTTCCAGAACCAAAGAGGCATGCCTGTCATATTGACACTCCCTGAGCAAGAGTTTAACCTCAGAGATTATTCCCAGATCTCTTTTATTCGAGACAAGCCTATCAAGCTTCATCCACAGACGCTGGTAGGGGACATACTTATCAAGCTGTTTATTTCTTCCTATGGCCTTGAAAAACCCAACTTTCCTTCATTTTGCGAGCTCCCTCCACACTGACTTACTGCTGGAAAAGTCCATGATTGATAACTTTGCCTGAAAAAAATCCTCAAAGGATTGACTCACCTTCACATCTTCCAGGAGTGACAAATTTAGCTTCCAGGTACCCCTCCCCCTAGGTGGTGTATTAAGGCTATTCAGAGTCACAGAAAAAGTGAATCCCGTGTTGTCTGGGCAGCAATGAATGTGCACATCAACCAGACCTCGTCAAAATTTTGTTGGATAACCAAATATTGGGACTTTTAGGGCGCAGTAGACAAAAAGTAAAGTATAAAAAAATGTATTGAAAAGACATCGTAATATAACATTTTTGACATCATATGTCTGTAAAACATTTAAAAACAATACATCACTGAATAGAGATGAGGATTGGCAAAGTTTTGTGTTTCTCAACATGTTTCACCCAAATTTGGGCTTCCTCAGGAGAACTGAACAATGTCATACAATATTCACTGAAATTAAAGAAATAGAATCAAAAACTATACACACATAATTAACACAAGCTAAATAACCTAATATGAAATGGACATCATGTAAAGAATGAATGGGTGGAGCTACTAAGCTCATAGGCTAACCTGTGTGCTCAGGCAGAACATTCCGCAGTCCACATAAATGCTGAATACATGAGGTTCATTGTGTGTGTCATAGAGAGGGAAAAAGCAACCAAGACTACATCAGTCTCGGAATCCATCGATTGGGTATATTAATTAAGTTATTTGAGTTACTGAAAAAAGGAATAAGAATAGATAGAAAATACCAGGAACCCACCTAAAAAATCCTTACTTGAAAGTTTGGCTTTAATATTATTGAGGGCATTCAGGAAAATGCTCATGACTACCAAACAGGAGGAAGCCCATATTTAAATCTGAGAAAATATGTATAGTAAAAAAGAAGTGGGTTTTTTAGTTTATCCGAAAAATACCAAACAGATATAAACCACCATCAAGAGCTGAGAGCGATCACCATAAGCCCCAAACATATATTTACCTATATAGAAGGTTTCAATCCACTCATATGCCAGCCAGGATAGAATCTATCCAAGTGTAAGGAGGTCAGAGTGAGGTATAAGAACCCCTTAAAAATGAAATAGATGAGGCAATTTAGTGATCAATTCTCAGGATAAAGAATGGTAAACCATATCTGTAAGTCCTTCTTACCTTAACAAAGCGTTATTTCAGGAGAAAAACCTCCACCTAGCTGCACATCTAAACAGCCCAAACAATCCCCTTATATAACCCTCTCCACCGCTTTTTTGGCGCCAAACAGTCAGGTGAGGACAACTAGCGTCACAGCAGGTGCGCCAGCACACAGGAAGTGACAGCGGCGGAACCGGAAGTGATTCTTACAACAGGAAGCCAAAAACTGACCTCTATGCTGAAGACACTCAGGACAGCCGAAAGATGAAATGCCAGAACCGGAAAATATGAATCCAAAGTTCGCCTCATCACCACTTTTGTTGGTGAACATAAAAAAGTGCGCCATATTTTTGAGAAATATTGGCATCTTCTTTCGACATACGATGTACTCTCAAAATATGTGGGTGCTTATCCACAGATAACCTATCGTAAATCTACTTCATTAAAAGATAGACTAGTTCACAGTTCATTTAACATTAAGAACCAAGACACATCGAAAATGTACCTCTCCCTGTGGAAAATGTGAATTTTGTGAGTTGTTAATCAATTCTACTGAAATTATTTTGCCTACTGGTCAAATCTTTAAGCCAAATTTTTATGCAACATGTAAGACTATTGGGGTTGTTTACCTCATGACATGTACTTGTCAGGCTTTCTATGTCGGTAAAACTAAAAGACCTTTTTTTCACAGAATTAGAGACCATGTCTCCCTTATTAAAAAGAAAAAGATGGAGACCCCCATTAGTCGACACATGGGACTTTTTTTTTTAATTATAATCTTTATTAGTTTTTCCATCTATAAAACATGTTTACACCTCAACACAATATTCCAGGACCAGTATCTTTTTTACATACATTTTGTACTTAACACATAGGTATATCTCTTTATGAAGATAAAAAAAAAGAGCACTCTATATTCCCTCCACTAAAAAGGAGGGAGCCGCTTTTTGAGTAATATTGCCTGGATTTACTCCTGTCTCATTATCCCCCCTTTCCCGCCCCCCCCCCCCCCCCCCCCCCCCACCCCCCCTATATTCCAGCTGTATCTGGTGTATTCCCTCTATCCATGGTCTCCACATCCTATCAAATTCTTTCATATTATATCTCTTTATGTACGCGGCTCTCTCCTTCGGGAGGGTTTCATTCATTATATCGATCCAATTCTTTACTGTGGGTGGCATCTGTGATTGCCATCTCATCATTATCATCTTCCTGGCCTGATACATGCCCCTTAATATTGCCACTGTTGTACTTTTTGTTTCACCCTTTTCCTGTCTATACCCCAGGATACAAAGTACCACTTCCCTTTCCACTTCTTTTTTAAATATGCTCTTCAATACTTTTGTCACCCCTTCCCAGTACCGGAAGAGCTTGGGGCATCTCCATACCATATGGACCAGGTCCCCCTGCCCCTGGCACCTCGGACACTTATCATTAGGCCTTCTTCCAAATTTACATAACAGCTTTGGTGTATAATACGCTCTGTTGAGTAGCATCAGATGTGAGAATTTCTGGGCGGGCGAAAACGATATCATCGGGGCTAGTTCTAGTATTCTCTTCCATTGTCCCTGTGGAATGGCACCTAGATCCTGTTCCCATTTTTTTTTTACCTCCAGCAGCTTTACTTCGCCTAGGGTCCCTCTGTTCAGTAGTTTATATATCACAGATATTAATCCTTTAGTGGATCCTGGCTCCCCAATAACCTGTAGCACTGGTAGTTCCTCCCATACCATAGGTTGGTTTCGAAACTGGGCTTCTAGGGCATGGCTTATTTGAAGATAACTAAACTGTGTATTCTGGGGGATATCAAATTCCCTTTTTAGTACTTCGAATTTTTTTATGGCCTGACCATCGTATATTTGGCTCACTTTTTTAATTCCCCTATTTTCCCACTCCCTGATTTTCCCCATTATACGTAATTCCTGTAGGTTGCTATTGTTCCAGATTGGGGTATATATGTTAGTCTCCATATATTTTAACTTTTTTTTGACGACTTTCCAAACTTTACTGACCATTTTTGTTGTTGGGTTCTTAGCCCCAAACGACCCTGCCTCTAAAGTTTCTATTATGGTCTCGTGTAGCGCGCCTGTCAAAAGAATTTTTCCATTAGGGGACCCTCCCTCTTGGGCACAACATCCCACTAATTGTTGTAACTGAGACGCTAAATAGTATATCTCAGGATTGGGCAGTGCAAGACCCCCTTCCCCTGAAGGGAGTTGCAGAGTCCGAAGCCGTATTCTTGCCTGTCCCCCCTTCCACACCAATTCCCTAAATAGACTCTCGATTTTATCAAACCATTTTCTGGGGATCCATATGGGGGCATTATGGAGCACATACAACAGTTGGGGCAGCCAAATCATTTTTATTAATGAACATCTACCGGCACTAGACAGGGGGAGGGATTTCCATGTTTTAATTTTCTCCCTAAACTTCCCCAATATTGGTATCAGATTATTATGCAAGTATTGATTGGGGTCTCTTGTTATCCTGATCCCTAAATATTTAAGGGAATCTACGACTGCTAATTTAGGGCTATTCCTTAGCATCCCTTCCCTTATTTCGGCCATCGGAAGGAGCTCTGACTTCGTCCAGTTGATCTCTAGACCCGTGAAACTACCAAACCTCTCCACAGCTTTCATTGCTTCCTCCAATGAGTGTTCTATGTCCCCCAGGAAGAGCAATATATCATCAGCATATAATGCTATACGCTCTTCTCCTGAGATCCTACGGAAACCTACAATGTCAGGGCTCCTTCTGATGTACTCCGCAAGGGGCTCCATAGCTAGCGCAAAGAGCAAGGGCGATAAAGGGCACCCCTGCCTGGTTCCCCTTTCCAATTTTATTTGATTTGAAAATCTATTGTTAATTTTTAATCTAGCTACTGGTCTGTCATAGAGCATCTTGATCCACCCGATCAGCGTGGGTCCAAATCCAAACTCTTCCAGTATACGCCAAATGTATTCCCACTCTATAGAGTCGAAGGCTTTGGTCACATCCAATGATAATATCGCCTTCGACCCTATATTATCTGTTGGCGTTTGAAGATTTAAAAAAGCTCTCCTTATATTTGTACTGGTTGATCGGTTTGCTATGAACCCAGACTGATCAGGGTGGACCAATTTTGAAATAACTTTATCCATTCTAGCTGAGATAACTTTAGCTAGAATTTTTGCATCCGTGCACAAAAGGGAGATTGGCCTATACGAAGCAGCATCTAGGGGATCTTTCCCTTCCTTATGAAGTACGATGATGGTAGCTTCTCTCATTGACTCAGGGAGATAACCCACCTCCATTGCCCCCCCTAAAACCTTCAACAGTTCCGGGAGCAGGATATCCCCATAGTATTTATACGTTTCCGTTGGGAGACCATCCGGACCCGGAGACTTTTGATTTGCCATGTCGGCTACAGCCTGTTGTAATTCGGAGAGCGTTATTGGGGAATCCAGACCAACTCTTTCTTCAAGTGTTATCTTCGGAAGGGCTACCTTCCCCAAAAAACTCTCCATCATTGATCTCCCCGCTCCCCTTACTCGTGCGGAGTATAAGTCCCTATAGAACTCCTCAAAGCTTTCCAGTATACTTTTGGAGTTCGAGGTTACCCCCCCGTCTCTACTTCGAATAGCTGATACATTACTGGGGGCCCTGTTCGCCCTTGCCACCTGGGCCAACATCCTCCCCACCATCTCTCCTTCCATGAAGGCCTCCTGCCTCTGTAACAACTGTTTGGTCTCGACTCTCTGGATTACACATAATTTATATTCCTGTTGTTTTTCCAGCCATTTTTCTTTCCCTTCCATTGTTGGGGCTAGAATATAATTAGCCTCCGCTGCAGCCGCTTCCCTCCTTTTATTTTCTTCCTGTGCCCTTACCCCCTTGTTGTACTTCGCCACCTGCTGAATTAATAATCCCCTCAAGAAAGCCTTAAGGGTATCCCATATAATCCCTGATTCTGCTGTGTTTGCGTTGACTACAATAAATTCTCTCAGTGTTGGTGGGATGGTATCTATACTTCTGAGTATCTCAAACCAGCACGGGTTAATTTTCCACCCCCTCAATATTTCCTCCCTCCCTATCTTTAAACTAAGCATAAGAGGGGAGTGGTCCGAGATCCCCCTTGGCCAATACTCAACTGCTTCTACCAGCTCCAATGCCCTATCGTTTCCCATCACCATATCAATTCTGGAGAGGGTGGAGTGTGTGGCCGACCAGCAAGAAAATTGCTGAGCGTCAGGGTTCCGCACCCTCCAGAAGTCTATCCAACCCACCTCCTCCATAAACCGACTCAACTGCCCTTTCTTCATGTTTTCTGCTACCCTCTGGGCTGGGAATCTGTCCATATTGTAATCCAATACCTGGTTAAAGTCACCTATTATTATGATTGGTGTTCCCTGCTTATCCAACAGGAACTCGTTTAATTTAAGCATGATCTCCATTTTAAATGGGGGGGGGACATACACATTTGCTATCACCATCTTTTTATCTTCAATTTGACAACAGAGAAAAATATACCGGCCCATTTCATCTGAGATGGCTTGCATGCAGGAAAAATTCACCCCTTTCTTCACCATTATGCTAACCCCTCTACTGTATGAGCCATAAACCGAGTGGTACTGAAATTGGTATACCCCATTCTGCCTTTGTAGTTGTTGGGCTGTTTCTTTTGTCAAATGGGTTTCCTGCAGGCAAGCCACATCAATCCCATAGTTCCTCATCATAGAAAACACTATTGCCCTCTTACCCGCTGTGCCTAACCCTCTTATATTCCATGACCCAATTCTTAATATTTTAGATTGCATCATTTTTCACCCAATGTATTTTAATCAGTAGTATTTTATCTCTATAGCAGTGTTTTCACCCATTATCCTAGTGGTTCCCCGTTGAAAAGCTCTATGTGTCTCCCTTTTTACTTCCCACTTCTGTGCGTCTACCGTGATTCTCTCTTTTTTATCAGTGGATGTACCCTTTTTCCCTTGGCCCTTTACACACCTTTGATCTGAAATATTACCCATACCCATCCCTCCCCCCCCCCCCCCCCCCCCCCCTCCCCACCTCTCTCGGTGAACCCCCCGGGGACTACCAGTGACCTTATCCCATACTCTTAACCCTTTCTTCACATACACCCTTATCAACATCCTCTCGTACCCGCCCACTGTGCCAACCCCCCCCCCCACCCCCCCCCCCCTCGTGTAATCTATTCTGAGTACCACAACTTATCACAATGCCAGTAACCTTTCCCTGTTCTCCTCCACCCATTTCTCTACCCCTCCTGGATCCTCAAAGTACCGGGTTTCCCCCAGGGCCGTTACCCTCAGTTTGGCCGGGTATAAAAGAGCATATTGAATTTTAAACTTTTGTAGTGAACGTTTGACCTGGGTGAATTCTGCCCTACGTTTTTGGAGCTCCTGAGAGAAATCTGAATAGAAAGAAATTTTTATCCCATTAAAAAAGATATTCCCTCTGTCCCTGGCTTTTCGCAGAAGTGTCACTTTGTCCTTAAAATTAAGGAACTTCATTAACAGGGTTCGTGGATAGCCTCCTGCTGGTGGTGGGCGGAACGGCACCCTATGTGCTCTTTCGATGCTAAATGATCTTGAAAAGGATTCTCTCCCAAAGGTCTCAGTTAACCAGCCTTCCAAAAATTCAGTAGGGTTGGATCCTTCACTCTTCTCAGGCATTCCCACTATCCTAATGTTATCTCTACGACTCCTGTTCTCGATTTCTTCCAATTTAACGGCTTGCCGGTGTAACTGCTCCCTCATGTTCTTCATCTCTTTAACCAGTGGAAGAACATCATCCTCCACCTGGCTGATCCTTCCTTCCAATACTGTGGTTCTCTCAGCTATCCTTTGCATGTCTTGTCTTACCAGTGCCAAGTCCTCTTTGACCCCCCTCATCTGTTCGCCCAAGTCTTTGAGCGAGTCATTTGAGGTTTTTACTGCTTTAAAAATGTCCATTAATGTGGGTTCTTTCTCCAGAGGTGGGGCGGGTCCTGCCCCAACCCCAATTGCTTCTATGCTTGTTTTTATATTTTGATCTGCGGCCACGGTGTTTTTACTTCCCTGTGTCTGTGTCTTTACCCCCTGGGCCCTTGGTGTTGCCGCATTTGATTGGCTCTGCCCTTGACTCTTTCTCTCTCCTGTACCTCCTTGTTGGATTTTGGACTGAGTCCCTTTTTTTGGGGGAGACGGCGGCATGGGTTGCCCCAGTGTATGCCCAGTTGTGTGTGCAAATTGCTCTAGTTTTGCTGCAGCAGCCATACCTGCTTGTTGGACACTTTTATCTTTATCTTTTGCAGATCGTAGCTGCTGCATTTTCCCTTCTCCTCTTATTTCACACAATATTTATATTTCCCTTCCCCCCCTTTTCCCCCCTCTTCTAAGCACGGGGGTCGGAGGGAGAGAAAAAAAAAAAAAAAAAAAAAAAAAAAAAAAAAAGAAACCACGCAGATGGTCAGGTAAGCGGTTGCTAAGGGGGTCCTGTATCAGCAGCAGTTCTTCTCATATAGGAGCACAAGCCAGGAGCCGAGAGGAAAAAAAAAAGGCTTTTTCAACACCAGGGGCCAGAGCGGCCAGCGAAAGGAGAAAAAAAAAAAAAAAAAAAAAAAAAAAAGGGGAAAGCGGCCGAGGTTACGCTCAACCGTAGTTATGTCAGCAGCAACAGATCTTCCAAATATAGTCCTCGGGAGAGAGATCACCCTCTCCTCCTTATTTCAGATAGAACACAAACAGCGCAGTTAACTACTAAGCACTACCAGCGGGTACAGCAAGCAAGCAAAGAGATTTTTCCCGTGGGGGTATACGGGCAGCCAGCCAGGTGGTCCGTTGACATTCATGTATCAGCAGTATATCAACAGTATTACTTCATGTATAAGAGCCTTAACAGCCAGACAGGCCAATGTTTTCCTTTTACTTATGTATACTGTGTATGGGTGCAAGCAGCCAGGCACACAACATTTTTGAAATCACAGTTTACCTGCATGAAGGCACTGATAGCCAAACATGCACTCAACAGTATACAATGTCCGCTCCAGCTCTTACATACCTAGCCCCTGGCAGATATATAAATAGAAAGCAAGAGGAGAGATTTTTCACGTGGGGGTATACAAACAGCCAACTAGGAGGTCAGTTGATATTCATATATCAGCGGTATATCAGCGGTATTACTTCATGTATAAAAGCCTTAACAGCCAGGCAGGCCAGTGTTTTCTTTTTACTTATGTATGTGTGCAGGCAGCCAGGCGCACAGCATTTTTGAAATCACAGTTTTCCTGCATGAAAGTACTGGTAGTAAAACATGCGCTCAGCAGTATACAATGTCCGCTCCAGCTCTTACATACATAATTGGACCTTTAGTAGGTATACATAGTCCTTGGCGGCTTTATAAATGGCAAGCAAGATGAGAGATTTTTCACGTGGAAGTATACAGACAGCCAGCCAGGTGGTCAGTTGACGTTCATATATCAGCGGTATATTAGTGGTATTACTTCATATATAAGAGCCTTGACAGCCAGACAGGCCAGTTTTTTCCTTTTACTTATGTGTGGGTGCCAGCAGCCAGGCATATAGCATTTTTGAACTCACAGTTTTCCTGCATGAAAGCACTGGTAGCAAAACACCTTTAGTAGATAGTATATACTATCTCTCTCAGCTGATAAAGAAAGTCCGCCTTGTGACACCAATATGAACAATATGGCTTTCATTCACTTCATTTCATCATTAATGACAGTTTATAAGGCGCAGGCACTAGACAGCATCGCTATGTTTCCCCTTTATTCCATTGCATGTTACTCACATGTCCAGCACTGAAGGTCTATGTGGGGTCAGCAGGTAGTTTTCAATCTTTTGCAACAGAGAGTCCAAGTCACACAGTGAATCTTAGTAACAGTCCTTTGGCAAACCTTGCTGGGCTTTTTTCCTTTACCTTTCCCCCACAAGCAGAGGACTGTGAGAAGGAGATTACACACAGCGTGTTCAGCGTGGGGGGCAGGGAGCAGGAGGCAGCTCATAGCATACCATAGCTTCTCATGACGGCTTCATCCAGAAGCTAGAAGGGGGAGGGGGTTGCACAGCAGCGTTCCTTCTCACACCAACTCTCCTTGCATCTCCTCAGCACTCCTCAGCACTCAGCCCTCTCTCCTGAGAATTGATCACTAAATTGCCTCATCTATTTCATTTTTAAGAGGTTCTTATACCTCACTCTGACCTCCTTACACTTGGATAGATTCTATCCTGGCTGGCATATGAGTGGATTGAAACCTTCTATATAGGTAAATATATGTTTGGGGCTTATGGTGATCGCTCTCAGCTCTTGATGGTGGTTTATATCTGTTTGGTATTTTTCGGATAAACTAAAAAACCCACTTTTTTTTTTTTCCTATACATATTTTCTCAGATTTAAATATGGGCTTCCTCCTGTTTGGTAGTCATGAGCATTTTCCTGAATGCCCTCAATAATATTAAAGCCAAACTTTCAAGTAAGGATTTTTTAGGTGGGTTCCTGGTATTTTCTATCCATTCTTATTCCTTTTTTCAAAGTAACTTAAATAACTTTATTAATATACCCAATAGATGGATTCCGAGACAGATGTAGTCTTGGTTGCTATTTCCCTCTCTATGAGGCACTCAATGAACCTCATGTATTCAGCATTTATGTGGACTGCGGGATGTTCTGCCTGAGCACACAGGTTAGCCTATGAGCTTAGTAGCTCCACCCATTCATTCTTTACATGATGTCCATTTCATATTCGGTTATTTAGCTTGTGTTAATTATGTGTGTATAGTTTTTGATTCTATTTCTTTCATTTCAGTGAATATTGTATGACATTGTTCAGTTCTCCTGAGGAAGCCCAAATTTGGGTGAAACATGTTGAGAAACACAAAACTTTGCCAATCCTCATCTCTATTCAGTGATGTAATGTTTTTAAATGTTATCACAGACATATGATGTCAAAAATGTTATATTATGATGTCTTTTCAATAAATTATTTTATACTTTACTTTTTGTCTACTGCGCCCTAAAAGTCCCAATATTTGGTTATCCAACAAAATTTTGACTTTATCTAAGGGATGAGGCGCTATACTTTCGTTTCAGCAACTCATCTTTTAAAAAAATCAACCAGACCTGCCTCTCTAGCTATTTTGTAAAAAAAAAAAAAATAGCTCCGGTACCTTTCCTGTCTTTAGTCCTAGTGAATTTGTTGAAATCACCACTGAAGACAACTTGCTGGGCTGTAAAAAGAAAAGACTTGATCTTCATGAAGAGGCATTTCCTGTCCCATTTTGACTGGGGCCCATAGATGTTGATCAGGCACAGGTCCTGCCCCCCCCTTCCTGGAGACGTCTAAGACCATGTAACTCCCCATTTCTACCTCAATAATCCGCCAACAGTTTAAAATGTCAGAAAAAAGTACAGCAACTCCAGTGTAAGGCTTGGCTGCAAGAGACCAGAAGGAGGGGCCAGATGAATATCGGCCAAGCTAGACAACTGGGTCTCTTGCAAAAAGAAAATATCAGCATCAAACCTACTGAGCAAAAATAAGGCTATGTTACGAGCACTTACTGATTTTATGCTGGCGACATTAATAGTTGCCACCTTCAAAGGAGTGGGAACCGCCATCAGGATGATTGTGGTATATGTTTCTTAGCCTGCTTACCCCCTCTCTACTTGGAGACCCTACACGCTTCAATGTCCTCTGTGATTCCTCCTCCATGGAAATCATGAAATCATCAAATGTAGAACCCTCTACCTCTGAAAGCACTTTAAACGTGTTGGACACCTCCACCATCCCAGGCTCAGGTACAGGTGCATCCTTCTTGTTAGACATATGCAATTCGTTTAGTTCCAAATAATTTTTTTAAACAAATTTAGAAAAGTTTGGTAATTCGGTCATTTCCAAATGTTCGCATTTCCGAAATTCCAAAGAAGCGAAAACTAAAACAAACACATTTTTCAGCATGTCACATGTCTACTTCTTGTTCTTCCTCTTTCCATACTTTCTTTTTGCCTCCAACCAATCCATATCATCATGAGACAGTCCTGACTAGGGATGAGCCGAACACCCCCCAGTTCGGCTCGCACCAGAACCCGCGAACGGACCTAAAGTCCGTGCGAGCTTTAGAACCCTATTAGTTATAATGGATGAGAACGTTCGAAATCAAAAGTGCTAATTTTAAAGGCTAATATGCATGTTATTGTCATAAAAAGTGTTTGGGGACCTGGGTCCTGCCCCAGGGGACATGTATCAATGCAATTTTTTTTTTTTAAAACGGCCGTTTTTTCAGGAGCAGTGATTTTAATAATGCTTAAATTGAAACAATAAAAGTGTAATATTCCTTTAAATTTCGTACCTGGGGGGTGTCTATAGTATGCATGTAAAGGGGCGCATGTTTCCTGTGCTTAGAACTGTCCCTGCAAAAAGTGTAATTTTTGCAGGAAAGAAAGCTATTTAACGAGAAGACCAGCGCAAGAAGAAGCGGATCGGAGGAAGAAGATGATGGAAGAAGAAGATGGAACAAGATGCCGGAAGGAGAAGATGAAGAAACCGAAGGATGAAGAAAGGAAGACCAGAAGAAAGAAGATTTTAATAAAGGAATTGTCAAAGACCGCCTCCTGTAATTTTTAAAAATTTTGACACTTTTTTGGTGAAATGGTAGGGGTACCCTTTACCATTTCACACAGGGGGGGGGCGGGATCTGGGGGTCCCCTTGTTAAAGGAGGCTTCCAGATTCCGATAAGCCCCCCGCCCGCAGACCCCCACAACCACCGGCCAGGGTTGTGGGGAAGAGGCCCTTGTCCTCATCAACATGGGGACAAGGTGCTTTGGGGGTCTCAGACCCCCAAAGCATCCTCCCAATGTTGAGGGCATGTGGCCTGGTACGGTTCAGGCGGGAGGGGGCCGCTCTCGTCCCCCCCTCTTTTCTTGCGGCCTGCCAGGTTGCGTGCTCGGATAAGGGTCTGGTATGGATTTTGAGGGGACCCCACGCCATTTTTTTTTGGCTGGGGTTCCCCTTAAAATCCATCCCAGACCTCAAGGGTCTGGTATGGATTTTGAGGGGGACCCCACGCTTTTTTTTTATCAATGAATGACAGTTCTCTGTGTTACGGGAGCCATAAATTCATTAGCCGCGAGTGCTTTTAAATAGCTTTTTTCCTGCAAAAATGACACTTTTTGCAGGGACAGTTCTAAGCACAGGAAACCTGCCCCCCTTCACAGGCAACCTATAGACACCCCCCAGATGTGATACTGCAATGCTGTACTAACAGCATGAACACACAAATCCCCATAAATAAAGCACATATTGTCAGCAGTCAGCAACACACTGACACGCTGACACTGAAACACAATATGCGAGGCCGCCGCCGCTGTGATTGGCCAAGCATGCGGGGTCACAGTGCATGCTTGGCCAATCATCAGCCAGCATTGCACTGCGACTGGCGCAATGCATTGCGGGCCGCTCGCATCACACGAATTTGATGTGAGCGGCCCAAATAGTTCTGGGCTCGCCGAACGGGCGAACGCCCGATGTTCGATTCGAACATGGGTTTGAATCGAATACCGGGCCCATCCCTAGTCCTGACAGCAAGACTACCTCCACTTCTAGTCTACTATCACCCACAACATCATCCACCCCACTCCCTCCACTCACCACAACAGTCCCCCCACCCTTCACCCCAGAACCCCCACCATCATTCACTCCATCCCCTGGCGCCTTACTTCCTCCAGACGAAGGGGAGTGGAGGTCGGTGCAACCATACACACTGGTCCAGCTTCCTCCACAGCCCCCACTACCTCTGGGGGCACAACACAAGGGGGTTACACAACATTGGATGGACCATCAGACACTAATTTCACTGAGACAACAGGGACAGAGACATCGGGATCCTCTGCCTCCTCCATGTCCAGACAAAAAAATCTCTTCCAAAGCAGACTAATTATGTAAGGCCTCAGGGCACTGGTGGTACACATGCCCAAACTTATCACAAAGATTGCATTTTATCTTATTGCAACCCTTAGCCAGATGCCCCAGGTCCTGACACAAAGAGCACTTAATCTATAAACATGAGGAGGTGAAATGGCCAAGAGAACTGCACTTGTTACAGAGTTTGGGCTGTCCAGGGCAAAACACAACAATCCTATTCTTCCCAATGAAGGCAGAGGAGGGCAGATGCTTGACCACATTCACATACACATGCAACCTCATCTGCACCAATCACTCGCCTGTCCATATGCCCCTGTTATCCACAATCTTCTTCAATGTGGTCAGAAGTTCCCCATATCCCCTCAGCCAGACTGACAGGTCAGCAGAAGGAATTGATTAATTTCTTACCAGGATGGTGACATACTTCACAAGCAAAAGGTTGGGGTGAGACAAGTTTTAGGACAAGCCTCTACCCCTATACAAATGTTCATTCTTCTCCCAAAACACATTGAGAGACTCAGGGCAGACAAAGGACAGATCATACCCAGAGGAGCCTATCAGACAGATCAGAGCAAATATGTCACCCACCTTGAAACCCATCGCCAAAATCTTGTCCACACTCAACCTCCTGACTGGGGGGCACCCCCACCTTCCCACCTGAGCAGCACTACATTCTGCCACCTGAAAGAAAGGGGTGCAGATAGCAGACTTGTAACAGACCTTCTTCCTGAGCTGCCCCTAAATGTGACTCCCTCATCCAAGCCTGAGCCCCAGCATAGGTTTTTACCTGCAGGATTAGAAGCTCCAGACCTCAAAGCTGCACCCTGATGATTGTTTGCAGGAGCCTCAGAACCCCCGCTCTACAAATCTCCATTAGAGGCAGCAGCAGCTGTCACTCCATCCACCAACACACATGAGTTCCCATTTCCAGCAATACAAGCAGCATTATCATTCATTTTCACACCTGTGGCACTACTGCTCCCAGCAAACCCTCTCATACCAGATGCTGCTGTCTTCACCTCCTCCTCCCCAAAACACTCCAAAAGCCTACCACTCCTTGTTACCATTCCCTGGGATTCAGTAACACCTTTCACAGTGCAGACATTTCCTTTCTCAGCATTATCTGTTGCACCTGCAACAACAAAGGCAAATCCCTTCCCCTCCTCCCCAGCAGAGTTCACAGTTGTCAGAAACCGTGAATCAGACTGAGACAGAAGTGCAGTTAAAATCACACTTGTTCAATAATAATAGTAAATGGTAAACAGAGCTACGTAGTGAAATCATAACCGGATCGTCAGACAAGCCAGGACGTCAGGGAGCCCGAGATCAGCGTACTTCAGGACAGGAGAGGAAATCAGGAAACCGGAAAATCAGCGTAGTGGAACAGCAAGCAGAATCAGGAACCAGAAGGGACATCAGCAAAGCGAGTCTTCAACAGGTACACAGGAGAGAGTCTGCATGTGTTAACCAAGGTGAAGGTAGAGAGGATCTGGACTGAACAGCTTAAGTAACCAGCAGGACTGACGAACAGGATATCATCACCAGGTGAGACACTGTGGAAATATTAGAGCTGGCAATTAACCGACAGCTGAGCTGCTTGCTCTGAGAAGGAAGGGCTGAGCCCAGCCCTGACAACAGTCCCAGATTTCACTGACTGTGCCCAGTTACTGATTGAATTATTGGATGTAAAATGTCTCATGTTACCAAATGTACAGTTTACTCCACCCAGTGTCATTATGCTAAAGAAGAGTGCAGAGTGTATATTTCTTTGTGCCTGTGTTTCAATAAACAGTTGATGTTTCATGCCACCCTACGCTGCATCCCTGTCCCGACAAGTGACTGGGTGAGCTAAGGGATCTTGGATCATGCTGGTTCCCGGGCAATGGAAGCTTATATGATGCACAAGCATTTAACACAGTTCCCCATAAATGTTTACTGTACAAAATAAGGTCCCTTGGAATGGGCCATTGAGTACATGGATTGAAAACTGGCTACAAGGGTGAGTATAGAGGGTGGTGATAAATGGGGAATACTTGGAATGGTCAGGGGTGGGTAGTGGGGTCCCCAGGGTTCTGTGCTGGAACCAATCCTATTTAATTTGTACATAAACGACCTGGAGGATGGGGTAAACAGTTCAATCTCTGTATTTGCGGATACAACTAAGCTAAGCAGGGCAATAGCTTCTGTGCCGGATGCGAAAACCTTGCAAAAAGATCTGAACAAATTAATGGGTAGGCAACTATATGGCAAATGAGGTTTAATGTAGAAAATGTAAAACAATGCATTTGGGTGGCAAAAATAGGAATGCAATCTATACACTGGGGGGAGAACCTCTGGGGGAATCTAGGATGGAAAAGGACCTGGGGGTCTAGTAGCAATGGCATGCTGCTGCTGCTAACAAAGCAAACAGAATATTGGCATGCATTAAAAAGGGGATCAACACCAGTCCTCAGGAAGGATGTACTGGAAATGGAGTACAAAGAAGGGCAACAAAGCTAATAAAGGGTCTGGAGGATGTTAATTATGAGGAAAGGTTGCGAACACTGAACTTATTCTCTCTGGAGAAGAGATGCTTGGGAGGGGATATGATTTCAATTTACAAATACCGTACTGGTGATGACCCCACAATAGGGATAAAACTATTTCGCGGAAGGGAGTTTAACAAGACAGGTGGCCACTCATTAAAATTAGAACAAAAGATGTTTAACGTTAAACTACGTAGAGGGTTCTTTACTGTAAAAGCGGCAAGGATGTGGAATTCCCTTTCACAAGCAGTGGTATCGGCAGGGAGCATCCATAGTTTCAAAAAACGATTAGATAAACACCTGAACGACCACAACATACAGGGATATAATATATACATAGGTTGGACTTGAGGGACTTGTGTCTTTTTTCAACCTCCCCTACTATGTAACTATGTAACTATACTATGGCACTACGACATGAGTAGATCATTCGAAGACAGGGTAGAAAGTCCCACCTGCCAGTCAATCAAGCAAGGGAGA